>JAVTVY010004214.1:0-369001 GCA_036873755.1 Hanleya hanleyi | reverse complement strand
AGTTTATATACTGTGTGAAGTTTTAAAGCTGTACGATAAATTTTCTGTGTATTGCAAAACTCGGGGACAAATTACAAAAATCGGCAGACGACGCTGATTATCCTAATTACTTTCCTTCACCTAAGCCAATCAAAATGGTAATTTGTCTGTATACATGGTGTAGTCTGTCTGTCTGTGTATTCTACTACCCAAATAAATACACTAAAAGAATAACAGAACAAAGTCTGAATCTAATTGGTTGTTCTATTTCATGAAAAATTAGAACACGGTTATATAAGGAAGTCAAAACTTGGTAATATTTTGAGACAACTACTGTCAACAAGGTGACAAGTAAAAAAAAAATAGTCCCTTGTCACCTGGGACAAGTAAAGTTTTACAAACATTTCAACCCCTGTAGAATGGTACTTACAAATGTAAGCTTATATTGACAGGATAGTGAAGACAAATTATATTGCACAATTCTTTATTTGTTTAATAGGACCAACTGCTTGCAAGAAAGATCAGAGACACGTCACAGTGCGGATCATTACATTACAGGGTTTCGGATGATACATTACAGGGTTTCGGGTGATGGTGGAAGTGTGTGCATTATTTCATAACTTGGACTATGTGAAATAATTGGTCTCTGACATACCTGCATCACAAGATAATGGCTACCGGTATCATTGGATGTGACAGAAAAGATGAAATGGTAATGTGATACAACAAATATTCAGGCTAAAGCTGTGGTACCATATTACATATACAATGTAGAAGAGGAACAAAATGGAACTGTGTTGAATCTTCACCATTCCTGAACACCCTTACAAAAAAATCAACCACAATGGCCGGCATACTACTGGTGATAGAAAAGTGACACCATCGTATGCAAACAAAGTCTCATTACTGTGATAGAATGATGAACAATGTGGATACCTGTAGCCCTCTCATCTGTTGAAGCAGATGGCCCAACATAACACTCTGCAGCTACATGTAGATGAGAAGACAAGGGTGTTGTTTACTATGAATTAACTGTGATGTTGAATACAAGAAAACAATGCAACACTCGATATATCACAAATCATCGATACATGACGAATAATTGACTTCAGATACAAAAGTCAATGTCTGACCACCATTACATGTACTCTGTACAGGAAGGTGGATATAAATTTTTATTTACCATATTATGACTCTGTATGTCCCAGATCATTAATGCATTGTGTAATATAATTTGACTCGGGTACATAAGTCACTGTGTGAATTCTGACCACTTATACTCTTTGTAGGAAGGTCTTACACACTTCAACTGTGTATTTAGGTTCCATAACTAAACTTTGATAAAATGCAATTAGCTAGCTCACTCAAACTAAACTGTGATAATGTGCAATTAACTGGCTCTCTCAAATACCCCTGATCAGTGATAGGTTGGACACACATAAACTATGTAAGTATGTCCCATTACTAAACTGTGATAAAATGCAATTAAATAATTCTCTCAATCATCCCAGATCAGTGATGTTAAATACATGTACTGGGAATACATAGGTCGCTGTGTGAAGTCCGATCACCTATACTATGTGTAGGAAGGTTGGACACACATAAACTATGTATATAGGCCCCAACTAATATGTGATAAAATGCAATTAGCTAGCTCACTCAAATCATTGATATTACATGTACTCAGAATACATAGGTCGCTGTGTGAAGTCTGATCACCTATACTATGTGTAGGAAGGTTGGACACACATAAACTATGTATATAGGCCCCAACTAATATGTGATAAAATGCAATTAACTAGCTCACTCAAATCAGTGATATAACATGTACTCAGAATACATAGGTCGCTGTGTGAAGTCCGATCACCTATACTATGTGTAGGAAGGTTGGACACACATAAACTATGTATGTAGGTCCCATAACTAATCTGTGATAAAATGCAATTAACTAGCTCATTCAAATCAGTGATATAACATGTACTCAGAATACATAGGTCGCTGTGTGAAGTCCGATCACCTATACTATGTGTAGGAAGGTTGGACACACATAAACTATGTATGTAGGTCCCATAACTAATTGTGATAAAATGCAATTAACTAGCTCACTCAAATCATTGATATTACATGTACTCAGAATACATAGGTCGCTGTGTGAAGTCCGATCACCTATACTATGTGTAGGAAGGTTGGACACACATAAACTATGTATGTAGGTCCCATAACTAATCTGTGATAAAATGCAATTAACTAGCTCACTCAAATCAGTGATATAACATGTACTCAGAATGCATAGGTCGCTGTGTGAAGTCCGATCACCTATACTATGTGTAGGAAGGTTGGACACACATAAACTATGTATGTAGGTCCCATAACTAATCTGTGATAAAATGCAATTAACTAGCTCACTCAAATCAGTGATATAACATGTACTCAGAATACATAGGTCGCTGTGTGAAGTCTGATCACCTATACTATGTGTAGGAAGGTTGGACACACATAAACTATGTATGTAGGTCCCAAAACTAAACTGTGATAAAATGCAATTAACTTGCTCACTCAAATATTTCAGATCAGTGATATTAACAGACAATTATGCCATATGTATACAGTAATATTTCATCATACAGCAGTAAGCTAAAAAAGTTAATAATAATCATGATAATCATTTTGCATCTTGAAGTTTTCATTCCTTAGATGAGGAGTGTTATGAGTCTAACATCAGTTGAAAAGGAGGCATCAAACTTATTGTAGGTGGTACCATCTTGGATGTTACTAAACCTCCCCAGACTCCCTTCCCCATTATTGTAACCCCTGTTACTTGTGGTTTCTGTTATTCATGAATTGGTAGAATTCAATGTTTACATATTAGCTTTTCATATCTTTAGTTGTTCATTTGATTGCAAACAGTCTAGTGTTTATTTAGAGCATTCATAAAGTTAGACCGCGGTTCACAGTTCCTTATTTGTCATCCAGCGACTCATAGCCGCACCCCAAGCAGCGCCCCCTGGCGTCAGATTTGGGATACAAATATGCAAAGATATCGATACCACATGAACTCTTGTATATAGATGAAGCTAGGTATTCGTATTGTTAGAAATCAGATCTGTTATTAGATTATATCCGAATATGATTTAAATATATTAATTTTATTTCAATTAGTGTGTATTTGTTGATGTATGTTCTGAAATATCCTTCACTTTCTTACAGGTTGATATACTTTTCACTGATGACTGCTTTTCACTGATGACTGCAAGAAATAACACTGGGATGTAACTTGGTTGCTCATATGGTTCCGATGTATTTGCAAGAATTTAGAATTTAACTAAATCTGCAAATACATGTACAATTTGCACCACAACAATCCGGTGCAGATTTCATTTAAATCTGCATCTGGATGAACGTTAAACCTTGATGTGGTTGTACGTTTAACCTTGATGTGGTTGTACGTTGAACTTATTTCTGAGAAAACATTGAACCTGAATCTGGTTATAGGTTGAACCAGTAATTGGTTATAGGTAACACCAAATTTTGGTTAAGGGTTTTCCATGGTTAAACGTTGAACCAGAAACGGGTTCAACGTTTACCTTTCAGTTCAACGTTACACCTTTTCGTGGTTGAACGTTTAACCTCATTTCAGTTCAACGTTAAACCTTGATGTGGTTGTACGTTTAACCTTGATGTGGTTGTACGTTGAACCTATTTCTGAGAAAACATTGAACCTGAATCTGGTTATACGTTGAACCAGTAATTGGTTATAGGTAACACCAAATTTTGGTTCAGGGTTTTCCATGGTTAAACGTTGAACCAGAAACTGGTTCAACCTTTACCTTTCAGTTCAATGTTACACCTTTTCGTGGTTGTACGTTTAACCTCATTTCAGTTCAACGTTGAAATTTGCTTGGTGCTACGTTGAACCAGTTTATGGTTGCAACCGAGTTACATCCACTTTATGGTTGAACGTTTACTCAGCGTTTTTACAGTGTACTTACCCAACAGATATGCATCTATAGATCTGGTCGTATTTATTATTACAAATTGAAGAAATGGCAGTCATATTTTGCTTAGTCGATGTAATCAAAAATCTGATGATATATATCAAGGAAAAAAGAAAATATGACGCAGATCTTCAGATCATTGGGCAATTATGAACGAAATTCAGTTACGTTACAAAATGGAGCAAAGAAATACCCACTTCGACTGTTTTGTTCATGGAAACAATGTCACTACTCTGGCCATGTACATGGCTGTTGTTGTTAATGTTTACTCACTTTCTTATTGTTTATGCTCAAGATTGTTTCTTTCTAAACTAGGTTTTATGAGCGGAATAAACGTTTACGTTGATGACACTTTATTCTCTAATTTTATTTCGATTGGTAAATGATAGGATGTTAAACCGCCAAAATGTGCACACTCATCATTGACATGAGACGAATCCTAATGAGATTAGACGTGATTGGTTGGTTGAAAGGGTTTAACCTCCCAAAGTCTTTCCTCGCGTATTTGAATACCTGTCCCTCCTCTGGTTTACAAAAAGATTAGTCTGGACAGCGTGTGCCTTTGTCGAATACGACTTTTATACGACTTTTATACATATTCACAGCGCTGCTTATATAGGGATTGTCCAGATCGATGAGATCGTCTAAAATCGTTTTGTGAAGGAGAAGGAACTATCTTTTATATAGATATCTATTGACAACATGGCAGTGTGACTAACGTCACAGGATCTACGTAGTCGGGTAGGCATTAGGACCCCGACGCGAACTGAACTCTTGAAAATCCCCCCATCCCAAGTTGAAATCCTGCCTATATTAAGATGGGCACTGCCCAAGTCAGAATCACCAGTGATTTTCATCAAAAATCACCAGAAATTTTCATCAAAAATCACCAGAAATTTTCATCAAAAGTAGGTCAGCTCAGAACTGGTAACTGTCCTCTAATCCACAGTCATGTCAAAAATCATGGACTCACTCACTCACTCACTCACTCATTACCGGACACTTTGCAAATGAGAGCCTACTTCGTAGAAATTTCTGCATATAGGCTGGTTTTCCCCATTGGGATACCATTAAGCTGTTTGCTGTGGGCAAAGAAAACTTCTTAAATATCATTAAATTCAAGCAAATCTGTCAACAAAGACACATTCTGTGAGGTCTTGTCAGTACGCCGGCTTCGTGTCCTTTATGTGCTGTTTTTAATTCAATAAAATCCTGACGAGGAAAAGTTGTACAGAAGACTTTCCATACCCAATACGCAAATGTCTCTGTTCAGCGTAACTAGAAAATGAAAAAGATATATAACCTTCTGATTTTTCTTCATTCCGTGGCCCCAGCAAATGGCAAATACGAAGGCTGAAGGACGCGCGATCTGGCATGAAATTTGTTGGCACTTATACGTGGCGTCACCTCCCAATGTTACAGTCTCTGCTACTCATAGGTCTTCAGTACTTGCAAACGCGGGGCTTCGAAGGCACGTGTTGATTACTGTATTCTAATAAGAATCGTGCAGTTTCATCTTTCCCCCGAATTGAATCTAATTTTTGAGCATGTAGAAAGTGCTTTTGTGTTAAAACAAGACGAATCCGCAATGATAGTTGTGGAATTGCTCAGTCTTCATTCGATATAATGCAACAGTTTTTACGGAAGCACGTGGATATATAACATGGGAAAATAGGACCCGTTGTTAACTAACTGGTAATTCCACCAATGGGAGGTGTTCAGATATTGTTAACAGTCCTGGCCATTGTGGCCGTCGAATCGATTGAACACCGAATCATATAGAGATGGCCGAATGCAGCCGATATCAATTCTCGGGCCTTCGGGACAAGCCCATAGTCTGTTAGATAGATCGTTATTACTCAAATCAAACATTCATCTACACACATATACAGACAAGGGACCAGAAGATGTTCAAAATAGGGCACTCTGGAGACAACGAAAAGCGTTTAGAACAGCACAATCCATCGTTCTAGTCACCTATCAAATTACAGGCGCCATAACGGACATTCACGAGGCAGCTGAACAAGAAAAGCTGTCACTAGAATATCATGATGCTGACGTGAAAGGAAAAATTGACACAGGAAACAATATCCCTTTTCTCTTTAAGAGAATGTCTTACCAAGCTGGGTTAAAAGATAGGAACCTGACATTCTTTCCTAATAGACATTCTTTCCTAATGGACATTCTTTTCTAGTGGATATTCCTTCCTAATGGACATTCTTTCCTTTTAATGGACAATACAACATATTGTACCTGTCGTCTAATATTTATCATTTACCAGTATTCTTTCATCCAAATAAATGTTTTCTCGTCATCGCGAACACCATGGACTTCCTTCTATGCTAATTGCGGATAGCTTGTACACAAAGCATATCCTTGAGTTAACCCTGTCTGGCATGGGCTCTCTCCCGGCCTTTATTTAAGCAATTTCTAAGCAAAAACTGCATGATAAATTAGTAAATATTAATGTGATGTGAAATAAAATAGTTTTGCCCATTTTCCATCGCGAAAAAGCGGAAATTTTGAAGAAATATTACGAAAACATCAATTTTCTGGTACCCCACGTGAACGCCATCTTGAATTTACTCATGATCCTCTGCTCGGGAGGTTATGCAAATATGCTCAACATTACCCCAGTATGATAAACTATAAAGTCACGAAGTATCAGCTCTCATTTTTTGTCGCTCCGGAGATAGCGCAGAATGTTTTGGTAGCCCCTTCTTGGCATGTTAGGGTTAAACCACCAAGTATAGAGTAGCCTTGGGACGCACGCACTTCTGATTGACTGGGATGCCGAGTGACGGGCACTTGTAGTCTGCCGTCAGCGACTGACCCCTGTAACCGCTGCTTTGAACAGAGCATGTCGAACCAATTGACCGGTTGACCGATTACGGGACGTCGACAATGGATATGACGTTCGACAAAACCGTTTATCCGGATTTCTTAATGCAGACGAGAGACAGGAGGGAAGATCCTCGTAGCGAGGGTCTGTTTTCTAGATTCCAGCGTATCTCATGATCAGTCAGGAGCCTGAGTGTAAGTGTGAGGGATCAAACTTTCTTGCCTCTGTTCCTATCTTTGCATTAAACTACCCTGCATGCTCAAGCTTATCACAGCATTGCAATTATACGCTAAAAGAATTTGAACAAGTTTCTGTGAAAGTTGGTTGAGAATACGACACAATGGGCGTAGCCTTACCTGCTCGAATGCGAATCGCTCCTGATCATTTGTAAAATGAGAAGTAGACGACGTGTCGAACTAATTGGAAAATACTTTAACATAGAAAATATCAGCTAGTATGCGGCAGTTGAAGCTTACCTTCGGCACATGAAACTTTACAATGTGGAAATGAGGAAAAATTCTGATACGAAATGAGCATGCGGTGGCGATCTTTTAATCAAAGCCGATTCCAACACAAATCAATTATTTGAATTAATATCTTAGTTTAACACGCAAAGCATTCTGTTTATTTCGATATTAATTTTCGCAATGTCCTGGAAGGGATGTAGAAGTTTCTACGACGTTTTGAATGATCATTCAAACGTAAGGTCAGTATGAATTGAAAGGTGGAAAAATTAGCGTCAAACATAAAACAGGTAGAACTGGAAATATAATTTTGCAACAATCAATAAATGTATCACCTTCAATAAACTCAGAGAAACACATTATCGACTACCACACCGGATCATCACAACTATATAATTCTTATTCAAGATAACTGTTTGTAATTGCTGATGATGTCTGTGAATATTGGGGTCTGAATCCCGAAACGATTGAACATTTACTTGTGGAATATCCCAGTGTGAAGAAACATGTGGTCAGATTTGGAGGCGTTGTTGAAAAAGCTTAATTCAAGAAAAAAATAGATCGTGTTGGGAAAACACAGAGCGCCTTCAACAGAATGATGCTACGGTCAAAACGATTCTTTAACACACAGAAACCATCATATCAAGGGCCAGTTTAGAATTCAAAGCGATACTCTTTGTATTAAAAATCACTAATCATGGAGATTACATGGCAACAAAATTATGGGAAATTGAACCTCTTCACTAAATAATGGATGATGTTCCAGGGCTTTTTCGACCAAAAAGAACGGTTCATACTCCATGTAAGGATCATGAGACAATGCATACAATAGTCAAATCTGGGGACAACAATATGTCTATACTGGTACCTTTTCAGCGACACAAAGACTCAGACAATAGCTTCCTACATGAAGTATCCACCAAAAGAACAGGCGACGTACTTGATGTGGATAGAAAAGAAATATGTTGATGAGAGACCAGTGGCATCATCTGTAATAGGGTCAAATGATCATTAAATATTGTGTGTATGCGCGAGGGTGTGTTATATACACGTAGCGTCCATAGACATATGACCTGTCTGTCTGTCGTGTTTTGTTTATATGTATGTATAGATATTCTGTGATAAGAAAAATATTTAAACAAAACATATTGCATTGTCAACAGGAAATAATACAAAACAGAATAACATATACAAATTGTCGGACTTACAATGGATCATTACTTGAGATGACAATGTACGTTGTGCATCGAACATACATTTGTGCATGTTAAGGCCAGAACATGAGTGGCAAGCACGGGTACATAATGTATGATACTTGAAGATACTTAGAAGAAGTAGTAAGAGACTGAGTATTAAATGTGGTTAGCCACGAGATATTTTATAGATAAAACTTTATAGATATCATAAAAAATTCAAAAAACAAACAAAAACAATCGCTTCTTTTTCAGGCTGATCAGTTTTTGAAAAATATTATAAACTTTTTTTTTCTCAAAATTCACGTGTCCCTTAATTCATTTAAATTAATGAATTAGGAAGCAAATTTGGTCCTGCGGGGATTCTATCATTAAACCTACCTGGCCTGGGATTCAGCTTTTCGCCATAGTGCTCCGGAATAAGTGAGATCTGAAACTTAATGAATTGATAGTGTGTTACGTTGGGGGTAATTCTGAGTCTATTTGCATAGCCACCTAGCAGGTGTAACAGAAAAGGATTTTCTTCAAAATGTGTGCTTTTGTCTGCGTAAATTGTATTTCGCAGTATATTGTTGCATAAAATTAATTGATTATGCAGCTTTTGGACTGACAAGTTTCATAATGTACGAATACTTATCCATAAATGTAGATTATGAACATGGTACAGAAAGATTTATTTTGCACCTGAAGGTCTAACGATCGGCAACCTACACATCGTCCTTCGCGAGGTGCTAATGGGTATCGTTTATGTTACACAGCAGAAAAGAGGTCACTTCAAAATCGCCCTAGAAAAGGTCATGAAATCGGCCGGAGTACTTTCTCTAGATTATATCCGACGGTCCTGAATTCTCAATTGCGTCGATCACTCTTTTGCCTAACATCTATTCAGCCCCTTTAACTGTACACATTACGGTACTGAAGAATTCGACAATCTCAGGCGTCAATAATAGCCGCAATGCATTATACCACACCACAGATATTGCATGCCACGGTTTGTATAGATCGGTTCAGCAGTTCGATAAAAATCTTCGAAAAGCGATATTCGAAAAAAAGGAATGGGAGTAATCGGTACACTTTGAACTATTCGTTTTGCGCTCGAAAACAGCTGATTTAATTTAATGATTCTCACAGTGGGCAAAGGTGCTCCTGGAGCCCATAGGACTATGTGAGATGTAATAATAGCACAATTGACTATGATTATGATTACTAAAGCTGACAGATGTTTGTCGCATTAAAACAGGTATGCTCGCACAAATGTATAGAACTCTGTCATTTTTGGACCGTGTGACGGATTATCATGAGTAATGATATATGAAATATCAGCTACCTTATTTCATATATCTGAGAATGAGACACCTGGAGACATCTGCATTTTGAGGGTGAATGTTCACAGAAAATCCGTTGGGAAAAAGCAGTTGCTTAAAGGCAAATATTTTTCTGACCCCGACCATTGCTGGGACAACTTCAGTATCCAGATTATAGACATGACCCATCTACCAATGATTCCCCCCTTGGATTTGAGAGCAAAATCCGAGAGCGGGAACTGTTCTGGATGCTGGAGCTTGGATCACCACATGGTTTAACCCTGCCAGGCCTGGGGGTGGGGGGGGGGGGACAAAATGACCCCAACCCCTACCAAACTTTCTGCGCTATATCCGGAACGACATTCTGCGCTATGTCCGTGACATTTATCATATTGAGGTCAGTTTGAGCCTCTTTGCATTACCCCCCGAGGAGAGGACCATGGGTAAATTTAAGATGGCGGCCACATAGGGTACCAGAAAAGTGATGTTTTCGTCATTTTTCTTCAAAATTTCTGCTTTTTTTTTGCGATGAAAATTGGGCAAAAACTTTTATTTCGCATCGCATTAATATTTACTAATTTATCATGCACTTTTTGTGGAGAAAAGAAAAATCGAAAAATCTGACCGAAAAATCGACATTTTTGAAGCTGACGTCAAGGTGACGTCATCAAAGCGGCCATCTTGATTTTTTGTTTACATTTTCTGGTAGAGCTTAATCCATGGGTATAGTGTGGTAAGTTTCAGCTCCCTAGCTCAAGGAGTAAGAACAAAAATCAGCCCCCCCCCAGGCATGGACAGGTCCCAAAAGCCAGGCCAGATAGGGTTAAATGATAATGTCAAAGGGTTCTGCAATGTTACAAATCGCCATTCAAATATATCGAATATTACCCAGCTAATTAAGCTCCACCAACGGAGACATCGCAGCCATGGTTGAAGAAAGTATAATATTGCGTTGATTCACGATCATATTACTTCAACCCTATCTTACCCCTTGAGCTAGGGGGCTGAAACTTATTACACTATACCTTTTGGTCAAGCTCTACCAGAAAATGTAAAAAATTCAAGATGGCCGCTTTGATGACGTCACAGTGACGTCATGTTCAACAACGACATTTTTTGGTCGATTTTTCGGTCAGATTTTCCGAATTTTTTATTTTTGCAATTTGTCCACAAAAACTGCATGACAAATTATTAAATATTAATGTTATATGAAATAAAAGTTTTTTCCCACTTTTCATCGCGGAAAAGCAGAAATTTTGAAGAAATATGACAAAACCATCACTTTTCTGGTACCCCACGTGGCCGCCATCTTGAATTTACCCATGATCCTCTGCTGGGGGGTTATGCAAATAAGCTTAAAATGACCCCAGTAAGACAAACTATAAAGTCACAGAGTTTCAGCACTTCATTTTTTGCCGTTCCGGAGATAGTGCAGAAAGTTTGCTAGGGGGGCCATAATGGCGTCCCCAGGCCAGGTAGGGTTAAGTTATTTAGTGGGTTTAACTAACACACCTAACAGTATACATAGCTTGCGTACAGTCCCGTATGCGTTACCTCTGAGAGATTTAAATAATTTTGCCAGAGATATAAACCAATCTGTGTCTTCCGGAAGTATTATGCCACCCACAATCACTAAAGTGTGTCTAGATATAAAATACATGTATTTTCGAATGTATCGTCCAGTGAACATAATCGAAACATCAAAAGACCGGTTTTTCTTGAAACTCAACTACTTGGATAAGGGACTGGACATTATTAATTTACCACGGATCCCGAACGATCCACAGGTACGCAGCCCTGTACCAAACTATTTTAAGTTCACATAAGCTTCCTGCATTTCATTTGAGTATACCACATCTATAGCCACCAAAGTATTCAATTACTCTAATGCTGTCAAGGAGTTTGACTGAAACGTATACGTCAGGGGGCTATAGTTGTGATTGTGAAACATCGAACTTTATCTATACACCATGCAAGCATGTTGTGACTGGTGACTTGATATAGTGAGTGAGGGGGACCTAAAAACACTCCTGATAAACGGACCTAAATATAGAGAGCCGAGACAAATAAACCTGAATGCGAACCAGATAATAGTCTGGACTGCACTGGAAGAGTATGTTATTGAGTTGTCAAAGCGAGAAAAAGTTCAACCTACAGCACTCGCTGACTGGCTGGACCTCACAAAGAACAAGTTCGTTGAAGCAATCCGCAAAAAAACAAGTACTGAGAAACTTCAGTTCACAAGAAGTTCTAGCAAATCTCCAGAGTAAATCGTTCCAGCAAGACAAAGCTCCAAATAATATAATATTCATATGTAAATATTACTATTACCAGGTGCTGGTTAAAGAACTGAGTATAAGCACACCATCGCCAAATACGTCTACTTACTCCCAAACAGCAGTTACTCTGGAAGATGTATGTAATAACCACAAAACGTTTCTCAAGGAATAAGGTATAACGATATACCGAAGTGTACTAGCATGGGATTATATAATAACGTTAGCGCCAAATTAAAAAGATAAACCATAGTATACATAAAACTAGGCTAATTTCCTGTAAGACAGAAGCGGTCAACAGTTGTCAATGATGCCAGCATAAATCACCATACAAAGCTAGATTCATAGCTGGTTCTAGAAGCTGCACGTCCAAGCTTCTTTTATTCATGTTGACGAGGGCCCTTCATTAGGTAAAGGCATTTTGGGAAAGGTATTGCACCACTTTTTCTAGGAACTCTGGCAATGAATGTATGTGGATATTGAAAAACCCAAAATGTCTTGTGGAAGAACTTGCTAATTTTCACATACCGCACAGACATGCATCAACATGGGATTTCTTGACACTCTATACTACAACCCCTTATTGTCCGTCATGGTTCATTAATAGTATCGGTGTTCAAGAATACTGATCGCCGATATATTGATGTCAGAAGCCATAAAGCATTATTCAGCTTTACTACATACAATGGATATCATTCGTGGGATGTTTCTTTGTTGCCCGAATTTCTCATTAATAATATATATGTTAAATTTGGCAATTCAATATATCACCAGTATATAGGTATTCCAATGGGTACTAATTGTGCACCCCTTTTATCTGTCCTCTTATGAATACGACTATACGCAGACGTTTCCAAAAAAAGCAGATTATTTCAGAGCCCGTTTCCTCTCATTCACCAAACGTTAAATAGACGACTCTACAAAAATGAAGCGGGCCTTCTCTCTCCTCGAATTCACGACAAAAGAGATGATTATACTTTCGACATCGTAAACTATCCCTACCTGGACAGTAATATTCCAGAGGGACCTGCATATGGTGTATACATATCCCGCATGGTAGCATTTGCTAGTCCCTGTGTTAAATGTGACGATTTTAATCAACTTCACAAAACCTTATTGCAGAAACTTGTAAAACAGGGCTATATCATCAAGCGCCTTCACTCGAAGTTTCTCAAATTTGGCGATACAGATCGCATGCTGATGCCAAAATACCAGCGTAGCGTATGGCGGTACGTTTCGTAACTTGTGTCTAATACCGCTAAGCCCGGGGCTAGGGTCGTATGAACCTATGTATTTCAAGATACTCACATATAAACAGTCACAATCAATGTGTGACTGAGATATATCAATACTCTTGATAACGATTTTAAAACGAATGTCATGTGAATTAAGAATAGTGATCAGCGATACGGATTTGATATTTTTGGAACGTCACGATGTCTTGCTGGCATCAGTGAAAGCTGTTGACCGCTTCCGTCTTGCAGGAAATTAGCCTAGTTTTATGTATATTGAGATTTATCCTTTTAATTTGGTGTTAATGTTATATGAATTTGGTCTTTGGATTATGGACGCGGATACTCTTTATTGGACGACGGCTGACTATTGAATGACGGAATAGACGCTTGTAATCACTCTGTTTTTTTACATAACGTGCCGTGAATACGGTCATTTTTCGTGTCTCCTGTTTTCTTTGATGATGAAAATTGCATGAACACAGGTGTGTGCACCATTTGGCGAAGGGAGGAAGATTATTTTGGTCAAACGGGAATTGATGTTGATTAAGTGACTCGAAATATGCTCGAAAACACCCGCTTCCGCCATTCGGTTACGATGGTCGACATAGAATGACATAAGTTATAATCAATGGCACAATTTACTTCTTCACATCTTGTCCATGTTTACTAAAACGAACAGATGTCTGCTCGTATGTATAGATAGAATACTTTTAGTTATTTGACTATGGTTATTAAGAGCAATATTTATATGAGATATATCAGCTGCCATACTGCCATTCACAGGACCTTCTGGAATATTACCACCCAGAAGGGAATAGTTAGCAATGTCTGCATTGCAATCGACTCTCCCGTCGATTCAGTGTGGCTGAAAATAGTGAATGACGGGCGTATACAAAATAAAGCAAAGCATGACACAGGGAAACTTTGACCAGTCAGTACTGTGTAGTTCCCAAACCATCCGTACTGTTCAGAAATGGTTAAATACTGGATTAACTGAGCAGCTCAGCACAGTCATCCAAGACCTGATAATATCCATCTTTAACTGACCAGTGCAGTAAAAGCTCTAAACAGTATTGCTTAGTTATTGTGAAGAACTCTTCAGTTGTTGACGACATGGGCCTGTACACCAGCGGTTTGATACGTTAACATTATTGGGCAGTTACTACCCAGTACAGTACGGTCTACAACTGGTCAGAACTGCTATGAAAATCTACTTTACTGTATTGATCAGTAACAGGGTCACTTGTGTATCATAGCTCCCACGACCGACATTTGCCGTTTAACTTGGTGTTTGGTTCAATCGTCAATAGCTCGGCGGAAAGTCCTCCCAGGAATGAGCAGCCAGAAACGTTTCGATCAAGCCATGATCAGGCGATTTAGAATAGGCCATACCCGATTAACTCAGGAGCATTTACTAAAAAAGAACCAGCCCAATGTGTATTTCATGCCACGAAGATCTCACAGTGAAACATTTTGATTGACTGTAGAGTTTTTAAGATTGTAGAAGATTATTTTTATCGAGCAGCTACTTTAGAAGATCTTTTTAGTCGAGTAAAAGAAGGCTGTATTTTAGGTTATTTGAGAGAAATCGGTTTGTTGTATAAGTTTTAATGTATGTACTATGGCGTTGTCCGACTGGCATCACTGTCACTATCTGCTGCGTCTCTAGCTCATAATCACCCGGAAATTGTGTTTGGGAAATCAGAGTGAAAATGTGGCAAATTTAAGTTGCACTGTAGGTCGTACCATAATTGGTGGCTTTCTGCAATTCTGTAACCTGGTCTACACTCCGTTATTATCCTTCGCAAACTGATACATGTAACTACGCTCTAAGCTTAACTTAAAATTCTCAACAGCTTGCAACGGAGCGTTTATAAGAATGATTATAAAGCACAGTTATGGTCCGGAAGCATATCCACTGTCTGCATCTTAGGATTATATTGCTGAGAGGCATGCAACCAGAGGGGTGGAGGACCTAGAAAATAGAGAAAATTTGAGAGCTAAACCATTAAGAGTTATTGGTTATAATATTAGGTCATTTTGATCATAACTCCATGAGGCTAGATAACTTTATTATCGATGACGCCATCTTGGCAGATGGTATGTATTGTCCGAGTTAAGGCTTATGCAAATACAAAATGACTCCGATAAGATGAGCTATGAAGCCAGAGAGTTTCAGCTTTGATTTGGAATCTGAAGTTTAACAGCGAAGGGGTCAGAATGAAGTTAGCGTATGACTTGATATAATAGCTGTCTGGGAACAAAGTGAACCTTTCTATTTAGATGAGTTTGCCGGACATCGTTGATTGTGAAGGACGTAGCGACGCCGCTATTAATCCGGACTTGATAGTCCCAAGCAGAACAAACAGAGTGAGAGGAAATTTGTCGGAGATAAGTAATTATCTTCCACAGAATAAAGATTAGGAGAATTTAAAAATAATGGAAGCTTTCACCTTATTCCAGACACGTGTCTACATTAAAGTAAACGTTGTATTGAGCATTTTTGCTATCGATTTATTTTAATGTTACAGTCAATTTATTGCAACTTCGTGCAACTATTGCAACTAGATTCATAGGTAATTGTTGACGTTCACTGGTACAGCCGAGCTGACATGGTACCAGTGTTCAATTAATCCTTGCATCCAGCCAAAATCATGGTTCGTTTCTGCGGCTTCACCAGGAACAAGTTTAACGGCAATATATTGTATATATAGCACCTATGGTCTTCGCAAATATACCGGTAGTTGATGATGTACGGAGAGCAATTCCGAAAGTTGTACGGGTGCAGGCAGTTTTGGCGAATATCCTCGTTTGGGTTACAGCGCATTGCCAAGGAAATTGAATCATTTCTGTGTAGGGAGATTAATTCAGGTGATCCCCTGACGTTTTGGTAGGGCCAGAAGGCCATTCTGAGATATACAAACGCGTGGTCCTGTATTATTGTTTTGAATTCTATGGCAACTAAATATTTTGCTTTGACCTATGAGTTGCTGCTCTGGCATGAAGCCTATGTTGGTTGTTGTTTTTTCAGCCAAACCATACGTCCCCCACCCTCCAACCCCACAACTTGCCTTGAGTGAGAACAGTATTTATCGGAAGGTGCTATAAAATACATGTGACAACAAGTATCCAAAACAAAGATGCGTATCTGAAATTACTGGAAGTAGATGCCGGCGACAATAACCAGAAATCTGCAGGACAACGCACACACACACTCACACACCAAAACCTAATCAGATGAGAAGGAATTTCACTGAAGCTTCCATTCAAGTTTAATGAAATTCTGTTCATTGACTCTCCAGGTATCTTGCAGACTAGGCCTGTATATTCAACCGTCGTCCATTAAAGAATATCCGCGTCCATAATCCAAAGACGTATTCCATATAACAGCACAAGCAGATCAGTCAAACCTAATCAGATGAGGAGGCCATTCTGTTGAAGATTTCATCCAAGTTTGGTGAAATTTCGTCCATAGTCTGGCAGATATGTGACATAAAATGGGTCGATTGTGTACTTCGTGATAAAAGTATGGAATTTTGAATAGGGACAAACAGATATTATTCGTTTTTAGAGGGGGAGTCCGGCTTGAAAATCCGTAGGTTGCCGCCAGCTCGGGTTTCGAAAATGGCTGCCATGAAAAACCATCAAAGTCGCAAGTCGGCACTTCTAAAAATGTAGCGGGTTAATTTAAATGGCTAAATCCACATTTGCGTAACCAAGGAAGTTGACCAACACGCTTTTGCTGCAAGATGACGGTTATTTCTTTTCTAAATGGCTGCTGAGGATAGCTTATTTTGACGATTCTATGAGTAAGGTCAATCAATAGACAAAAGTTATACTTTTGGGTGACTTGGAATGATTTTTGGCGTCATTAGACACTTATCCACGTAGATAATACCTGCAATAGATAAAATTAGTACTATTTGAGAGTGAAATCCCAGCGCGATGTGGGTTAACCTTGCTGCATCTACAGTTGATCTTGCAGTTACATCAGCTGCTACTGAAAGAATACGCTGGCTTCTGAAAACGGACACCGAAGTGGCTGCCATTCATCTTTGGTGCAAGATTCCTATCCAAATTCATTTGGAGAAGCTTCTCCGGAAGAATGGAGACGAAAGTAAGTCCAAATGAGACCTTACTCAGGCCTTACTCCGGCCGATTTCATTTTTGTGGGGCTATCTGAAGGGGAAGGTGTACCAGACAGTCCCAGCCAACCTTGCCGACCTTCGCCAGCGAATTGAACACGAGGTTCAAGTTCTTAGATGAACGCGAATGTTCCGCAGAGCTTTCCAATAGATGCGTGACAGGGCTGGCCTATGTGTTCAGCTGCGAGGGGCTCACGTCGAAGGACATTAATTAACGACGGCTGAAATGTGGATGTCGGGCTTGACGCTTAGATTAATTTATTTTGATGTCAGATGATAGTCTTTAATTTGTTTATGGCAACATTCCATTATTTCAAAATCTTTATCTTTATTTATTTCTTCAATTTTCCTTCACCGATTTTTCATGTTATGCGGAAATGCAGTTTTTTACCAGAGTTATTATACGCAATGGAAGGACGTTCAATAACATAAAAAACATGTTATGAGTTGATATGGCAGATGTCAAGATCAAGTTCTTTTCCATGTACAAAATTGATGTACAAAATTGTAAAAAAAAATTACAACGCTAGGTTAATGAAGAAAACATGTAACTTGTGAACATGCTGTGTGACACACAGTCTCTTTGACATACAGTGTGAATGGCAGAAGCCAGCTAGTTCAATTTTGAATTCATACCTCCCGTTTTTAAAATTCATCTCAGGCAACCTTATTCGAAATTGTGAAAATTTTGAACATTAGGCACCATAAAAACAGCCCATTATTTATTTTTAGTGTGCATAAATTAAAATAAATAAATAAAAATCCATAGGTGACATTTTTTTAGACACCCTGTAGTGGACTCGGTTGAGTCAGCCTGATTCGAATGATTAGGTCATACATGTACATGGATTTCTTGTCTAGAGACGTTCCTTGACGAACATTTTATGGATAAAAATCCCTATCAGGACATCATCTTGGATATCAAGTTTGTCGTCATCAGCGAAAATTGAATCCTAAAATGGAGGTATGATATGAGTCTGGTTAACACATTGCTTTAGTCGAGGAAAGTGATTAAGGGACTTCTGCTGTGTCACACAATGTCCAGTCAGAGACGACCAGCATTATTGTACACATGGACATTAAAATATTAGCAAAAGAAATCTGATCAGCCAGTAAGTATTCTTCAAGATACAGCTAGTGGAAGTGATATGATCAATATCAGTTAATTCTACCATGGCGATAGATATTGGGTTCAGCGCTATCTGGTCTTGGTAGGCCATGTCCTTGAAATATTCTCCCTACACCAGGAGCTAAAAGACTGAAACTTACTACACAATATGCCAAGCTCTATGCCTTAGCCTTGTTTCTCCTGAAGAGATTATTATGCTGAAGGTTTTGAGATCCCGTCATGGCCCATGGTTAAGCTTTTTTCGTGATAGCTTTCACCTATAGTATTATGCAAGCATGTCCAGAAGTTCCTCAATATGCAGATATGCCACCAGTCAGAGAGTTTCAGCTGTCAATTCTTGGAAAGTTCATGGTATAAAGTTCCCGACATTAGTACAGAATAACTTTCATCAAATATATTGATATATTTTTTTTGTTACATCCTGACGTACGTCATCACTGTAGTTACAATGGAAATACTGTATCACATAAAATGTTTCAAATTGACTATGTTATGTTGCCGAAGATATTGGAGTTAGTAATTATTCGTGATCCGTGACAGATGTAGGAGTATTTGTGCGTCTATTTCTGTCGACTATGCCATCGTCATTCTGAGCTTCATTACCAGGTTCAGATTAACCAGTTACTCGTAATAAGCTCATATCAAAAATCCAATCCTCTAGCGATCGACCTTGGTTGCATGGTAATGATGATTGTTTATGTTGTTGTGGACAAAGTGTCACAGTTCGAAACAGTGAATGGCGATGAGTCTGGTTCTCGTGTTGCCTATCTTGCCAGCCGAGTCGCCAGAACTGTGATTGAATGCCAAATTTCCAGTACTGGCATATGAACTGCACGTTGAACTACTATTGTTTGGTGCTTGTGTCATTTGTATGACTGATTTGGGTACGGGATTTCAACGACAAGCTGAATCTCTGAATATCACACTCGAGTGTACCGGATACAGGCATGCCAACATATCTGATTAGCTGGTCAATGCGTGCCATCCTCAAATCTTAATGCTAGTTCTCAGTAATGGCAATAAAACGTAAAGGAAAAAAGCCGACGGAGGTGCTGTTGGCATTGGAGGAAGTCCTGCTGCCCTTATAGGAAGTCTTGCCGCCGTTTTGCACTGGATAGCTAGGCGCTGGTCGAGAAGGCTCACATAATTTGAGGACCGGCCATGTGACGCCACCCAGAAGATTGCGAAAAAGGGGGTGAATTGACTTTCCATATGATAGGTTGGATAATGCTCATTTTTGTTGTCAGTAATCATAGTGCCTCTGCCTCTTTACATCTTTAGTTGACTGAATGAATGATAGCATGTGGCCTCTCACTGAAAGCCCCATTATATACGTTTTGACATAGTCGACAACATTCGCATTGCCTTGTATGCCCTTTATAAAAGTGACACATAACCCTTCCTGTGTGTCTCGTAGTCCGTATTTCTTCCTCTCTGGTGAAAATAAATACCTGTGCTGAAGCGAGAGATCAATGTCGGCACCTTCTTAAATTATCACTACTTCAGAAATTCCAAACAGAGACGAACCCTTGCAACTTCCCCCAAGCAGATATTTTCTGAAATATTGATGGCGTGCTTATGGGAAAATGAACCGAACATCAAACCCTTTGGAAACGCAGTCACCGAAGCTCCGCGTTATGCAACATTACTTAGGAGGGCACACAGCTGTCAAAACCACAACTCAATTTTCCTAAGCTTTGTCCTGATAACCTGCTACTGGCTGGAAACTCGCGTTGAATCAGATTGCTCCTGAACAGCTATAGAATCCTGCATCACGATAATTTGTTATTATACTTGTATATCCAGGATCAGCCACAAGCATAATGGGTAGATGAAAAGGAGAATTCAAGTAGCGTTCCATATAAAAATGATTTGCTTTTTGGATTCGTCAAGAAATATATGAAACTCTTTCCTGGACATAGTGAGGATTGGCTTGGCAGCCAGAAGACCGCAAACACTTACGTTGCCAAAATGGTTCATGAAATCGGAACCTAGGTCAGAATCAGTCCCAAATGTTCCAAAAGAAATCTGTCCGGTTAAATTCCATGTACGACTTCATCACTCAAAACAAACTGACTCAAAAAGGTCAAGCTGCCGTGAAGTGTAACAGTCATAGCTCCAATTGACCTCACTGAAGAAAGCATTGTATTTTCGCACTTGAATTGTATGATTGTTTTAATATGGTGCTATTAATGCTGTTACAAGAATTATGGACGAGGGAATTCTTCTATGGATGAGGGATGAATGTTGAGTGAGGGACTAGGCGCTAGTTTTGTCAACAACTCGTCAGCAAGCTTGGTGTTCTTTGAGGGGGGCGGAATTGTAGAAAAAATGACCAGTAAAGTATGAGAGTCCTGAGTGAGTTATAGTGAGAGATATGTCGTACAGACCTGTCACGTTTGGGTTAGCTTGTTCTCCGTTGTTCGAAAGAAGCTTCTCCAAGCGAGTGACGATGGGAAACTAACACGAAAATTGAATGGCAGCCATTTCGACGCTTCAGAAATTATTGTATTCTATTTCGAACGGAAGACCCATATTGGGGAAACTATACATGCAACAAGCTTAATTTATTCGATTTATGCGCAGCTCTCTACATCTGTCACGGAGATTGTTCTCCAGTGTCACTAACTTCATATATTGTAGGCATCACCTAAGTAAATAAACGATGTCACATGTCATCAAAGGTCAATAAAATGTAGATTATTGGGTAAATTGGAGCGATATGCAAGAGGTGAGAAATATTGACGACTGGCGATTAAAAAGCAACCATATGACTCCACAGGAAAGCTTCCCTCGGAACCTCACATTCAGACCAAGAATACGGAAGATTCTAAGATGTAGCCTCAGTATCTCAGCCGCACTTTTGTGCAGCTGTTCATGTGGAGACTTAACCACACGTGTCACGTGTCCTCAAGTGACCTGTGTCCAAAGACGCCAAAATTTATTTTCGAAATCCATCCGTTCGGATGCAAGAAAGGTTTGTTGATTAACTTCATTGAGTGCGCAAATGTGCGTATAACCGTTTGAATTGGCCTCCTACATGTATGTGTCTCAAAAGTGCAAATTTGCTACTTTCGTGGATTTTGATGGCGGCCATTAATTTTCAAGGCGGACTCCCCCTCTAAACTTGAATCCTATGTTTGTTATCTATCATCCTGCCAAATTTCATGGTTTTTAAAAAAAATGCACAATCATTTCACATATCAGCCTGGCTATCAGTAGTTCTTCAGACATTTTGCAGACAAGGCCTGTATAGATAATACAAGCAGACGGACGGACACTGAACAAGGACGGACACGCGGACACACAGCAAAAGCTAATCAGATAATGAGGCCATTCGAATGAAGCTTCCATCAAGTAGTTATCTGTCCAGTAGTTCATGCAGGCAAACGACGGGGAGGAGCGGACAGATAGACAGAGAGTGCAAACACCAGATGTCTCCTCTCGACAGAGTGATTGTTTGTTGTTTGTATTCGATATCCGTCTCCAAATAACCCCAATTGCAAAGCGGATTTTTTTTATACAGGGCGGGAAACATCTAATTTAATTACATTTAAAGAGCTGTATTTCGCTTAATTAATTTATTTGATGATTAAACTTGGTCAATGATATGCAGATTCTACAAAACTCACCTCCTATCCCGGAGTTTCGTTTCCAATATCTGACTGGTAGCCGCGTGTATGGTTACCATCATCACAAATAGCCACAAAGCATTTGATCCAGTCTATAACGATCTACTTCTCAGCGTCATTCCAAGTATATTATCATGATCGAACGATAATATATGAATTTATTATAAGACAAGAAGAAGTGCAGCGCCATTCTTGTAGGATCATCACATTTGGTTTAACGTGGATCGTATAATTATATTTTTGTTTCTCATAACCAAGAACCATCCCCTCAAATGTACGCTTCGATTATTCAACTATTAGGTTTCTAATAAGACATTGAGCAGCGCATACTTTCGAAGAACGTTAAAAGCAGATTGTTTTTTTTATATATCATTCAATTGACCCTGAAGGAGATATAGAAACAGTAAAATGTAGTCTACCTTCTAATACTATTGGGAATGTATACTATTAGATGAGTAAAGCTGAATCTCTGAACAGTATGTCCATTCTACATAATACTGGCTCCCGTCAACCATGTGAGGACGTCACTAGACAAATTTAATTGCACAGAACGTGAAAATGTCAAGGGTAAATATATTACTGACCAATAATTGTCTCATCGCGTGTAAAACACATTTCTGGAATCGAAGACTGCGCTGAAAGGTCAACCGAAGAAATATAATCAAAGGAGTTGGTCATCAAGTCGAAGTCTTACTAACACTATTAACCGTAGACTACATGGCCTGGAGCTGAACTGGACTGTGAGCCGGTGTCAAGATCATAGCTCTGATTTGGACCCTCTTTACAGATAAAGCTGATTTACTGCACTGCAATCTAATTAGCGATGAGACCTACGCATTTGTGCTACCCCATGAACGTGTTCACGATGGTCTTAGGAGCAGTACATGTATGTGAGAGATATATGGCTTTCAGCTGATAAATCAATATTTTATGCGCATACCTATTCTTTGATTCCAAAGTTTGCATTACCGTGTTTACAGATCCAAACGAAGCGTTTTAAAGATCGCCTCGTCGTCACTTGTGGAGCGACCAGTTGATTCTGGGTGCATTACTGGTAAGTCCGTCATGTATGATACCATGAATTAGATCTATGCATATATACGTGTATATATATACCTACAACCGTAATGTATACGTGTATGTGTGTGTATATATATATATATATATTCATATATATATATATATATATATATATTTATATATCTATTATGTACACATATGTGCTTTCGTCTGTGTGTATGTCTATACGTATATATGCGAAGACATTATTTATCACCCATACAAGATACATCGTGTTTGGATCAGGTGTCAAGTGCTGTTTAATGGTGAAAAATATGTACATGCGTGTGTGTGCGTGTGTTACTGTCCTTGTGCTCTAACATACACCGACTACCTGCAACCGTCGATCATGTTTTAGTAAATGTGTGTGATTATTAGAGGAGTGTGCGGGTTACACACCGACGACCGACAACCATCCACGATGTCCGTGCTTCATGTGCAGTATATGCATGTTATTTTGTTTCAATATTTCTCTGTCTTGTTAACTCTGGGATACACCGACAACCGACAACCAACGATAGCTTCTGTTTAATATGGTAGCACATCGTTCCACGATGTCCGTACCTCATGTGCAGTATATGCATGTTATTTTGATTCAATATTTCTCTGTCTTGTTAACTCTGGGATACACCGACAACCGACGACCAACGATAGCTTCTGTTTAATATGGTATCACACCTTTCGTGTGAAAATACACCGAAGTAGTATGTAAAGCGTAAAAAGCCTCGTCTTTTTTCCGGGGGGAGATAACTCTTGTCTGAGGCCGCATGTTATAGTATAGGAAGCGGCCATTCACGGCCTTTGACCTCTGAGGTCGTCTAGTGCACTATAGTTTCGGCACTTCTGGCGACGTATTCCTCCGCGGTGATGCGGTCTGGCAGTGATGCGGTCTGCCTCTCGCCACGAAAAACACGATATTAAGGGTCCCGGAGCTAAGCGGTGAAATTTTTCGAAAAGTCCAGGTACCGGGTAGGTCTGTATATAGCCCCATAGGCCTACTGGCTCAGTGGATAGGTCCATACTGGGTGGACGTTTTTTGGTCTTGGTGAGCCCCTAGTGGTCCTATGGTGTCGTATTAGGTCATATTTTGAAGCTCTCATGGAGGAGCATCCGACTGGACTAATGTATCGGCCGTCTTCAATATTTTGCGCATGCGCAGTCTGGCCGTAGTATAGAAGGCAGGCATTTTGGGGTGCGCGGGAGTGTGTTTGGGGTAGAGATGGACCACTATTGGTCCAAATATGTGGTGGGAGATATCAAAGTGAAGCTTTTGCGGGTAGAGTCAGAATGGCGTGTTGTTTTTGAAGAGTCGCGTCAATCTGCGCGTGCGTAGTTGAGTGTATTAAGTAAAGTGGTCATTTTGGGGCTGCGTTGGGGTGTGTTTGGAGTAGAGATGGACCACTATTGGTCCGAATGTTTCGTGGGAGGTGTCATTTTGTAACTCTCGGGGTGTAGACCCCGATTTGAAGGGATGTCCACAGCATCTGTGCTGTCATCGGTGACGTCATCAGTACGAGTGCTGTATTATACCATATCTATCCTGTATTGTACAATATATGTTCTGTATTATACAATATTTGTCCTTTATTATATCATATCTGTGTTGTATTATACCACATCTGTGATGTATTATACAATATCTGTCCTGTATTGTACCATATATGTCCTGTATTATATCATATCTGTCCTATATTATACAATATTTATCGCCTATTATACCATATCTGTCATGCATTATACCATATCTATGCTGAGTTAGACCATATCTGTCCTGCATAATGCCAAATCTGTGCTGTATTATACCTTATCTGTCCTGAATTATACCATACCTATGCTGTATTATACCATACCTGTCCTGTGTTATACAAAATCTGTCCTGTATTATACCAAATCTGTCCTGTATTGTACCATATTTGCCCTCTATTATACCATATATGTTCTGTATTATACAATATTTGCCCTCTATTATACCATATCTGGGTTGTACTATACCATATCTGTCCTGAATTATCCCATATATGTGATGTTATACAATATTTGTCCTGTTTTATACAATATCTTTCCTCTATTATACCAAATCTACCATATTTGTCCTGTATTATACACTATATGTTCTGTATTATACCAAATCTGTGCTGTATTATAAAATATCTGTCCTGTATTATACCAAATCTGTGCTGTATTATACCATATCTGTCCTGTATTGTACCATATATGTCCTGTATTATACAATATATGTTCTTTATTATACAATCGGATAGAGGTGGTCGTGAATAACAACAAGTTCAGCAATGTTCATACAGTTTATTATCCCCAATGTTACATCATACCCAGGCTGAGGAGCCGTCTTGGGTATGTTTAGTATGTTCACAGCAAACAAATTGAAATATGAAACACCATGTTCTATTATTTAACGCACCGTCACATTAGGTACAAGTGTTTACTGAGCTCAAGTCAACGATCAGCATGTAGACATATAGAGCATGTACGGCTTGTTATGGTATTCATCAGTGCACGGGTGACGCGTTCAACTGAAGGGGTGGTCGATCAGCTTGGTAACGAAAACCCCACTTGATGTTGGGGCGTTGTTGTTGGGGCCATTGCAAGGGATCTACCGTGTCCAGTTTCTCCATCATCGTCTCTATCGACGTCTGGTTAATGATGGTAAACGGTTGGTCAAATATACGGATTTTATTGCTCGGGTAAAAGTATCGGACTCGGTCTGTCTCCTTATGCTGCAGCACATAACCAAACGCCAGATTCAACTCGAAAGCCGTAGTTTGATCGTTGAAGATGGCTCCACGTAGCTGCGTAGACGGGCGAGGTCGGTCAGTCGGATATTGTAGATATCTTGAATAGGACGATGGCGGTGGAAACAGGGCCGGATCATGGGCCAATGGCGCCGATATATGTCACTCACTGGATGGTCTTCGTGTAACAGATCGCTAGGAACATTTATGGGTTCGTCCGCGAAGTGTACTTGGCTCTCCACGTCGTACAAGAACTGGGCCACGGTCTTGTCGTCGAAATTTGACTGCCGAATTAGGGCGACATCATCATCGGCCCTCGTGCGATGGGTGGGAGTTTCCGCTGCCTCAATAATGGTGCCTACGGGCTCCTCTACCTGCAAACGTGACTGCGGAACAGTCTGTCGTGTGCGTTGGTGTCACAGCAACTGACTGGTTGCAACCGGAAGTTGTCACAAGACAGGTCGCACCCCGATATTAACCTACTACTTCCGACAGGGGGCGCCACCTGTCTTGTAACAACTTCCGTTTCCGGTCACGTGACAGTAAACATGGAAAAAACGGGATGTAAGATGAGGACCCGGATGTAAAACAACAGTACGCGGATGGAAGACGGAGGATCGATGGGAAAAACCCACTGGGAAACTCCGATGTTGGCAAGGTCCCGGATGTAAAATCACCGAGATCCGCCCGACGGGAACTACCACCACCACCGGGCGTTTACGTGCGTCAACGCTCAGTGATGGTGGTGGTGGTGGTGTCTGTACATACAGGGATGAACACGTGTCCCTCATCATTGTATAATACATGACAAATGTTGACCTGGCATCGTGCCTTGGGGGTAGTTGAACTGAATGTGCTAAAAATAGATCACCAGCTAGCGTGCTATGGAAGAGAAGCGGCCTGGGCGTTTCATTAGACACTCTGTCAACCACCAAGATGTTCACTTGTACTAGGTGCTCGAGATCATTCACTCGTCTACACGACTTGCGCCGCCATGAGGTTACCAAGTACGACGGAACCGCCCGGTATACCTGTACGATATGTACACTGTCGTTTCAGCGCCCGGATCATTTACAGCGCCATGAACGTTCAATTCATGGGCCACTCAAGCGTCCATGCAAAGTGGTCGGATTTACAAACTGACCAATCAGTTGCTGCGACACCAACGCACACGACACCCTGTTCCGCAGTCACATTTGCAGGTAGAGGAGCCCGTAGGCACCAGTATCGAGACAGTGGAAACTCACACCCATCGCACGAGGGCCGATGATGATGTCGTCCTAATTCAACAGTCAAATTCCGACGACAAGACCTTGGGCCAGATTTTGTACGACGTGGAGAGCAAAGTACACTTCGCGGACGAACCCATAAATGGTCCTAGCGATCTGTTACACGAAGACCATCCAGTGAGTTACCTTTATCGGTGCCATGGCCCATAATCCGGCACTGTTTCCACCATCATCGTCCTATTTAAGATATCTGCAATTTCCGATTGACCGACCTATCCCGTCTACGCAGCTACGTGAAAGCCATCTTCAACGATCAAACTACGGCCTTCAAGTCGAATCTGGCGTTTGGTTATGTGTTGCAGCATAAGGAGACAGACCAAGTCCGATACTTTTACCCCAGCAGTAAAGTAGTATTTGACCAACCGTTTACCATCATTAATCAGGCGTCGCTAGATACGCGGATCCCTTGGAATGGGCCCAACAACAACGCCCCAACACAAAGTGGACAGTGGAGAGGATGTCCTATCTTACCTTTTTCGTTACCAAGCTGATCGACAACCCCTTCGGTTGAACGCGTCATTCTTGCACTTATGAATACCATAACATGCCGTACACACTCTATATGTCTGCATGCTGATCGTTGACTTGAGCTCAGTAAACACTTGTACCTAATATTGTATAATACAGGACAAATATTGTATAATACAGGACATATATGGTACAATACAGAACAGATATGGTATAATACAGCACAGATTTGGTATAATACAGGACGGATACTGTATAATACAGCACAGATTTGGTATAATACATAACATATATGGTATGATTAGAGGACAAATTTGTATCAAGAGTATCAAGGAAACAACTCATGGGTCGGGAGTAGGATTTGAATCCACGCCCTGAATGTGCAGACCAGCACTTGAGACTGGCGTCTTAGACCACTCGACCATCCTGAACTTTTACAGTTATAGTTCACAGTATCAAGTCATATGTAGTATTCATGCACAATGCGACCACCAAGTGTGTAGATGCGTCTACACGCAGAGAACTACAAGATGACACCTCACACGATACATTCGGAACAAGGATGGTCCCTGTCTACCCAAACACCTTCCTTCACTGCCCCAACATGCCCGCTTTCGCTACTAGGCCTACTGATGACATAGACATGCCTCAAGTCGTGGTCTACACCTCGAGAGCTACACTTTGACACCCCACACGACGCTTTCGGACCAAGGATGGTCCATCTCTACACCAAATACCTTCCTTTACTTCTCCAAAATGCCCACTTTCGCTACTACTCGCACTGATGACGTCACCGATGACGCCACAGATGCTGTGGACATCCCTTCAAATCGGGGTCTACACCCCGAGAGCTTCAAAATGACACCTCCCACGACACATTCGGAGCAATAGTGGTCTATCTCTACTCCAAACACACCCGCACGCACCTCCAAAATGACCACTTTACTTACTACACCCAACTGCGCATGCGCAGATTGACGCGACTGGCCATAAAAAAATACGCCATTCTGACTCTACCCAACAAAAGCTTCACTTTGACACCTCCCACGACTCATTCGAACCAATAGTGGTCCATCTCTACCCCAAACACATCCCCATGCACCCCCAAAATGTCTGCTTACTATACTACGACCAGACTGTGCATTCGCAGAATGTTGAAAACGGCCGATAGTCCACGAGAGCTTCAAAATAAGACCTCATGCGACACCATAGGACTACTAGGAGCTCGCCTAGACCACAAAACGTCCACCCAGTATGGACCTATCCACTGAGCCAGTATGGGCCTGTATGGACCTATATATAGATCTTCGTGAACTTTTAAAAAAATTTCACCGCTTAGCTCCGGGACCCTTCCCATCATGTTTTTCGTGGGGAGACGTAAAAAACAAGACCAAACAACCTATAATAAGATCCACAAAAAATGACCACCCCCATACCTCATACAGGCATTTTTCCCCAGGGTCCATACATGCATTCCATGCGTTTTCCCCGTGGGACTACTTTCTGTCCGCGGAGGCAGACCGCATCACCGCGGAGGAATACATCGGTAGAAGTGCCGGAACTATACTGCACTTGACGACCTCAGAGGTCAAAGGCCGTGAATGGCCGCTTCCTATACTATAACATGTGGCCTCAGACAAGAGTTATATGCCCCGGCAAAAAGATGAGGTTTTTGACGCTTTACATACTACTTCGGTGTATTTTCAGACGAACGATGTCATACCATATTAAACAGAAGCTATCGTTGGTCGTCGGTTGTCGGTGTATCCCAGAGTTAACAAGACAGAGAAATATCGAATGAAAATAACATGCATATAATGCACATGAAGCACGGACATCGTGGAACGATGCGATACCATATTAAACAGAAGCTATCGTTGGTTGTCGGTTGTCGGTGTATCCCAGAGTTAACAAGACAGAGAAATATTGAAGCAAAATAACATGCATATACTGCACATGAAGCACGGACATCGTGGATGGTTGTCGGTCGTCGGTGTGTAACCCGCACACTCCTCTAATAATCACACACATTTACTAAAACATGATCGACGGTTGTAGGTAGTCGGTGTATGTTAGAGCACAAGGACAGTAACACACGCACACACACGCATGTACATATATTTCACCATTAAACAGCACTTGACACCTGATCCAAACACGCTGTATCCTGTATGGGTGATAAATAATGTCTTCGCATATATACGTATAGACATACATACAGACGAAAGCACATATGTGTACATAATAAATATATAAATATATATACATACACGTATACATTAAGATTGTAGGTATATATATACACGTATATATGCATAGATCTAATTCATGGTATCATACATGACGGACTTACCGTATTACTGCGCGAGCCGAGATACGAAATTATCAGAAACGTTTTTACTGGTCGATTTTACTTCTGTCGTATGAAATGAAGATTGGAAATTCGCTTCAGCGCTCTGAGAATCAGAAACAAATATCTCATAATATGTCTGAAATCACTCCTGGAGGCAATATCACAGCTGTGGACTGTTTAACACTGACCATCAAACAAATAATTTGTTGTCACGTGACAATTGGATGAAGGTCACGTGGTGGATAAACGCCGCCAACGTTAACTTATTTTATTACATTCAGGTCACTCCTAAATGACTGTTACGAACGACGTTCTGATCGATATGATACCCCACCTATCACATAGTCATTCATAGTCTTGGCAACGTCTAGATTATAGATGAGTTAGTCGTCATGAATAGCAAAACGTCACAAACTACATTGTAGTAGTACCTTATCTGCCAATGTCTGCGTCACATTTGAAACACAAACCGCCCAACGTTGCAAGAACGTTCATTATGAAAAAAAAGTTTCACTTAAGCTTTGAGTCAAGAATTAGATAATAATTTGGAATTGAGTGACGAGACGACGAGCACGATTGTATACCGTATGGCTCAAACCAAAGTCTGAAAGTCTGACACCACAGCTTTATAAGCAAGAATACAAACAAGTGATTATGGTTGGATGTTTTAACCCTACCTGGCCTGGGGGGGGGGGGCATTATGGCCCCCCTAGCAAACTTTCTGCACTATCTCCGGAACGGCGAAAAATGGAGAGCTGAAACTCCGTGACTTTATCATTTGTCTTATTGGGGTCATTTTGAGCCTATTTCATAACCCCCCGAGCAGAGGATCATGGGTAAATTCAAGATGGCGGCCACGTGGTGTACCAGAAAAGTGATTTTTTGTCATATTTCTTCAAAATTTCTGCTTTTCCGCAATGAAAAGTGGGCAAAAACTATTTTATTTCATATCACATTAATATTTGCTAATTTTTCATGCAGTTTTTGTGGAGAAATTGCAAAAATAAAAAATTCGGAAAATCTGACCGAAAAATCGACCAAAAAATGCCGTTTTTCAAAATGGCGTCACTGTGACGTCATCAAAGCGGCCATCTTGGATTTTTTTACATTTTCTGGTAGAGCTTGACCCAAGGGTATAGTGTAATAAGTTTCAGCTCCCTAGCTCAAGGGGTAAGAAAAATAATTAGGGGGGGGCCATTTCGGCCCCCCCCCAGGCCTGGACAGGTCCCAAAAAGCCCAGGCCAGATAGGGTTAAGTCTGTGTTGGAATGTGATAATTTTTTTTGATGAAATGTAGTCGCACGATCCAGCTAGTTGCATAAGGCAAGAACAGGCTTTTCTCAGAACTGATTCGCACGTACTTTGCTGGTAATTACCTATCATTCCGGCGATGTGTTCGCTCGGAAAAAAATAAAAGAAAACAACTTATCACATAGCATTTGGCTTTGTTATTGATCATTATAATGGGAGTTTCTAGTGACTATCACTTCCAAGAAGATGGCGGATGAACAGCCATATTAACATTTTCTAATACAGCGACGTTGCAATCTGTCGTTTCGAAAGACATGTCGACCTTTTAGGTATGTTGGACGGGTTCATCATCGATTAAACTTTCTCACAGAAATGTCGGTTTCGACACACATGTTATGAAAAGCACGTGATATTTGCTTCCGGAATATAAATATTTAATCATGAATAAAATTGCGATTGAGTCTATAAGAGCTCCGAAATCGATCCCACTCTGACATTTTATGTTTGCGTCGAGAGAGACTGATGACGAACACACATCTGTGGCTATTTTGCAGACGGAAGTTTAGTTTACGTCAGGTGAAGCGTACTCTACGATAATTTCGGTGAATATTTTTGATATTCGATGCATGTATACTTGGTGTGATTTTGGTGAATGCATATAAAAAGGGACGTGTCGTGTCGTCAATATCCTGGTACTTATACGTCTTCAGCGTTATTCATATTTTCCTGTAATGTTGTAACGTTGATCCCCCCCTCCTGTGAAGACCTCTAAGAGCTGTCACGTGTCCATGGTGTCTCTATATATGGGGGGGGGGGGGTGAGATGAGCGTGTGTGGCAGATATGTATCCCTCGGTTTTCGATGTAATTTAGCGGGTGGTTGGGTGGGTTCAGGTTCCTGTTGCTTCAAAGCATTTTGCTGAGAAGCAACAGGAACTTGATAATGTGATGTCTAGCACTGTAATATCACTTGTCTTTACTGCACCATGTAAGCGTTCTGTCTGTGTCCTCAGTGTTTATAGGGTGTGTGGTTCCATGTTGCTTTCAATATTTCTTCTTTGAAGTAGAAGGAACACAACTGGGCTGAGTGGTGCTTAGTTGGTTCGTCGTGATATAGCTGAAATATTGTTGAAAACGACATTAAATTCTGTTCACGCACTCACTCGATGTAATTTATCACAACTAAGAAAAGAAAGTACAGTGTGAATGTTACGGTATAGTTCCCATTAGGAGTAGGTTTTGTCAACCATATACTGACCGATACTTGGATTTCCTGTCTGTACACATGGAAATTAGATTGCCGAAATCCGAACCTCCCATGATTTGCTCAGAAATTCAATGAGATGTTCCTCTGTTTTGTAGATTACCGGCAAAGCGTGTAGATGAGAGTCGGTGAGACAAAATTGGGGGAAGAAATGAACAACGACATCATTGCCTAAAATATAAGCGATACGGCAATATTCTGACGGTATTGTGCCCAAAGCTTCAATCCAGGAAGAGGCAGGGGTGTGTCGTATTTTTGTTGTTACTGTTGAGATGCTGACATTACCCTTCGTACCATCATCCCTAATCATGGTTCGTATTACAAGGCCGAGACATGACAAAGACGAATTCGTTAGGACAAAGACCAGCCATTTTATTAGTAGGCTTCCCGAACAACATTCGTGATCTCTCCGAATATGCCCACATTTGAGCAAATGCGCTTGTGTCCATTTTGATTTTGATTTAAGAGACGCCCACGTCGTTCCCGCCCAGAACCTCGGAGATTTTGCCCTCTAGCTTTTTCTCCGCATAGAACTCGGCCTTCGTCGAAATATATCAAGACGTGTTCATTTCAATATACTTTGTTAACGAAGATAAAAAAAGTTAGTAAAGAGACTGATACACTATTTCGCCCTCAAAGAAACATATTAAAACAGAGAAATATTATGTACACGGGAAAACAAATAAATTGCAAAGAAATAGAAGAAACAGTATCATAGAAAGTGTAACTTTTTAAATGAGTATCCGTATGGTGGCGTATCACTCTCGAACATCATACGTTCAATGGCTGTTATTCTAAGTTTAGAATACTTATATCATATTACTTTTACGATAAAACTTTCTTGGTAAATCACAATTTATTTGTGCTGGATGGGCAAACCCCGTGCGAGGTTCGAATACTACCATTAAAGAGCGCATGTAAGTAGTAGGTAGAGCGCACGAAGGCATGCGTTTTTCAGGGAGGTAACTCTTGGTGCCCTTTTTTCCAGGTTAAAGGTATAGGGAACTCCCCGTCATCTCTCTAAGAGTTCCGCCAGGGGAGGGAGTTCCGCCAGGGTCGCCACCAGCTCAAGGTCACTATAGTTCCGGCAACCTTTGTATTCCTCCGCGGTCTGGCGGTAATGCGGTCACTTCCGCGGAGAAAAAGTAGTCCCATGTCAACCAAGTGACTTCCAATGTTAATGTATGGGTTTTTCCCACAATGTCGTGGGTGATCAAATTCTCCGGCAATCTTCAGGGGCGAGAGGGGTCCCTATTGTACCGATTGGGTTGTATGAGATATCAATGTGAAGCATTCGTGAAGGGGCATCTGATGGGGTAGGTGTGGGGTTGAAATATCGTCATTCTGCGCATGCGCAATAGAGAAAGGGTATGAAAATAGACGTTTTGGGATGTAGGTGAGCCCCTAATGAGCCGATGGAGTTGAGTGAGGTATCAACGTGAAGCGTATGTGAGGGGGCATCCGATGGGCTGGGTGTGGGGTTGGAATATGGTCATTCTGCGCATGCGCGGTAGATCAAGGGCATGGAATACACGTTTTGGGATCTAGGGGAGCCCCTAGTACCGATGGAGTCGTATGAGGTATCAATGTGAAGCATTCGTGAGGGCGCATCCGACGGGCTGGGTGTGGGGTTGGAATATGGTCATTCTGCGCATGCGCGGTAGATCAAGGGCATGGAATAGACGTTTTGGGGTCGAGTGGGGTCCCTAATGGACCGATGGGGTCGAGTGAGGTATCAATGTGAAGCCTATGTGAGGGGGCATCCCACTGGGTGGATGTGGGGTCGGAATATCGTCATTCTGCGCATGCGCAATAGAGAAAGGGTATGAAAACAGACGTTTTGGGATGTAGGTGAGCCCCTAATGAGCCGATGGAGTTGATCAATGTGAAGCCTATGTGAGGGGGCATCCGACTGGACTAGGGTCTCGGCCGTTTCATCAGTCTGCGCATGCGTGCATGTAAAATTAGGATTTTTTCCCGAAACTATAAAAGGCGGAACACGGACTTTAACCCTAAAATAGGGGAAAACCCCTATCACCTCTAGCCAAACGGGCTAATATCGCTCCCCGGGCTTATCGGGGCCTGCCTATCAAGTCAATAGGGTGGGTGAATGTAAAATTATAATTTTTTTCCGAAAATATAAAAAGCGGAACACGGGCTTTATACCTACAATAGGGGTCTGTATTATACAATATAAGGGAAAATGCCTGTATGGGGTATGGGGATGGTCAATTTTTTTCGTGGGCTTTACTATGGCTTGTGGGGTCTCGTTTTTCTCGTCTCGCCAAGAAAATGACAATGGGAAGGGTCCCGAGGCGAATCGGTGAAATTTTTGGGAAAAGTCACCGAGGTCTGTATATAGGCTCATACTGGCTATATGGCGGGAGGGGTGGTCAATTTTTTTTGTGGGTGTTACTATGGGTTGTGGGGTCTCGTTTTTTTCGTCTCGCCAAGAAAAACACAATGGGAGGGGTCCCGGAGCGAATCGGTGAAATTTTTGGGGAAAGTCACCGAGGCCTGTATATAGGCTCATACTGGCTATATGGGGGGAGGGGTGGTCAATTTTGCCGAGAAGAACACAATGGCAGGGGTCCCGGTGCGAATCGGTGAAATTGATGGAAAAAGTCTGTATATAGCCCCATGTAGTCCTATACTGGCTATATGGGGGTATAGCTCCAACCTGGGAAATTCACACACGTTCATTGTGATATGGGTTGTTTGGTCTTGTTTTTCACGTCTAGTCATTTAGAACACGATGGGAGGGGTCCGGAGCGAAGCGCTGAAATTTTTGGAAAAAGTTCACCGAGGCCTGGGTAGGCCCATAGGCCTATACTGCATGGAGGTATAGGTCCATACGGGGTGAACGTGTTGGGGTCTACGTGAGCCCCTTATGATCCTATGGTGTCGTATGAGGTCTTATTTTCAAGCTCCCATGGAGTTTGTAATGTATCGACCAATGGTTCGTCGGTGTGCAATAGTCTGCGCATGCGCAGTCTGACCGTAGTATAGAAAGCAGGCATGTTGGGGGGTATGTGGGGGTGTGTATGGGTAGAGATGGACCACTATGGGTCCAAATGGGTCGTAGGAGGTGTCAAAGTGAAGCTTGTGTGAAGCAGAATGGCGTGTTTTTAAGTGCAAGTCGTGTCAATCTGCGCATGCGCAGTTGGGTGTAGTAAGTAAAGTGGCCATTTTGGGGTGCGTGGAGGTGTGTTTGAGGTAGAGAGGGACCATCCTTGGTCCGATTGTGTCGTGGGAGGTGTTATCTTGTTTCCATGCCTTCCAGGAACAATTGCTACTAGCTGATAAGAACACTGGCTGGCTGTACAAACTGAAACATTTCCTAAGCGATAAATTAAATATAACCGACATAGATAACATGCATTATTCCTCACTTAAAACATCATTAGATACATATGTGAATTCATGTTTTGATCTATCGCTTCGTGACCATACGCAATCAAATGGATCCAGGAGTAAGTTGAGAACTTACAGATTGTTCAAATCAAATATTGAGTTTGAACCCTACCTATCATTGTGTAGACAATCTCCAGCTCGACAGTTCTTCTCAAAATTACGTCTCAGCGACCACAGACTAGCCCTTATAAAAAAATCTTATAGGATCCTATAAGATAAAATCGTATAGGATCCTATAAGATTTTGGCCCAAAATCCTATAAGATTTTTTAATAGGATCCTATAAGATTAAAATCCTATAAGATTGAAATCCTATAGGATTTTTTAATAGGATCCTATAAGATTAAAATCCTATAAGATTGAAATCCTATAGGATTTTTTAATAGGATAAAAATCTTACAGGATTTTTTTTAGTAGGATCCTATAGAATTTAGTTATGGAATGGATTCTGAGAAATCTACAGGATAAAAGTTTATATAAGAATATTTGGATGAGTGATATAGGTCATCTTTTATAGTAACTCCACGAAATACAAAATACCCCTGTACTGTAAAATAGTAAATACATCAGAAAATGTTTTAGCTTAAACATTGCTTGTTTTGGATGTACCACAGATATGTTAAAGATAATCTGGTAAATAACTAATGCATAGAAAAAAGAAGAACAAACAAATACATATAATAAATATTTTCTTTATTATGTACATGTGCACTTGAGATATAAACGGAGGAACATATGAGGGCATCATAATCTCTCCATCAGTTTTCTGTATAATTTCTGCTCGCCATTGAGTTTCGACTTCTCGGCCTTCTCGGAACTGGGAAATTTCTTCAGGCAGTAGTCTGTAAGAGAATGAAATAATTTGCAGTTAGCCACTGAATATCAATATATTCAATCACAACATTTCAAACTATAAGCTATCAAAAACATGGTCATTGACCTTGGGATTAATTATCAGATCTTTGGAATATTTATGAAGAAAAGTTTTTACCTTGGATGGCTTTGATCTTTTCTTGGTCAATTGCAGGCTTAGCCTCTACCTCTGTTGTCGCATTGGGTTTCATCCCTGTCAAAGTATGGGAGGCCATTTCATTCCTCGTGAACAATGCACGCATTAGGTCCATGGTCATCTCTCTCGGATCACTCCGGTTGATTTTATGGAACCGTGTCCGATCAATGCGCACATTGCCAGATAAAACCACCTAGAATAAAACAATAACAATAAACCTTATATTATGATTGGATGACAAATGATATAACTTTAGGACTAAAAATGGTGTGTCTTGTTGCCATCAGTGATGAATATTTAAATGTCTTGTTCATTACAGTTTTATCTCTTAAATGAAATCAGTTTACAGCTAATCCCATATTTTGATCATCTAATGTCACCATGAAGAGTGACAATTATAACAAAAAAGCAAAGAATGAGGCATACAGGTAACTCTGAAATGCGACAGAAATAAGAAACGTTGATTGCCTTGGTATATTATTTGGCTACTACTACTGTGTTTTATCATGGTTTGAATAAAAAACCCCTAAATAGACCAATATTATTTTTCATCAATATGATAACTCACATGATCAAGTTCTGGAGAGGAAACAGCTAATCGGGGAGATGACGGGCCAGTGTTACTGGGGTGATGAACTCTGGGTGGAGTGGAGACAGCAGACTGGAAAGATGACTGGGCAGTGGAGCGCTCAACATGGTCTGGTACAAAGGATGTTGATGACATCGGACTAGTAGGCGCCGCTAATCTGCTGTCCTGGTTTGGAGTGGCGGCAGTCTGTTCTGATGAGATAGTGCGTCGTACAGGGATTGATGGGACAGCAGCTCTCGACGAACAGTGGTCGCAGCATCTAGGTCCTTCTGCCATACGTGTGACAATCTCTGTAATTTTTAAAACCATTTCTGGCAAACCTGAGAAAATTGAAAAAAAGTATTTGGGTCACGTAACTATGTTAATGAAACGTTGTAGCTTATTTACGCAACGATATTCAACGGAGACCCAAAGAACCAGGTCATGAAATAGCAATGACAACTTTATGATTAAATGGTTCATTTAAACATCAGTTATTAAAATGTCTCAATTAGCCATCATGTTTATCAGTGAACTGTGATCTTACCTTGTAGCTTATTGACTGTATCATGAAGCTCTCTAATGTCTGAACGGAGCTGCGTATTTTCCCTCTGGATAGTTTGCATGGTCTCTGCTACGCTGTCCATGTCAGAAGTCTGAGAAAACAAATAATATTCTATGCTGAAAACTCAATCAACATGGAACAATCATATTTTAGAAACAATAATGTGTTGTAGATCACTGGATCATAAATATCTGACCAGAAATAAATGTGGTGATGACATGTCATTGCAGGCTATCGAAAAATGAAATGTAAACAAAATTAAATCAGAACAATAAAAGAGGCATCAACTTTGTAAGGTATCATTCGGGGCAACCAAGATGAACAAAAGGAAAGTTGATATGATTTTTTTTTCATTTTTGACTCAGAACAAGATACATCAGTTTTCCAAGATTGATATTAAAGTGTACGAGAGTTCATTTTTCAGAAATCTTTGTAATCAACGGATGGACATACAGACAAAATAAAAGACAACTCAAACTTAAATACAGCATTCTGGAGGTAGTAGGCATTAGACTTACAGCTAGAATGGCATGCCGATCAGGTGTCCCAAGTGACCGTGGTTGCGAAATGTCATTGCCAGTATCATCATCGCCATCGTCATCATGGTCATCAATTACGCCATTGACAAATTTAGCCTATGATGAAATATAAATGGAACATATAATCAACTTGGCAAGTGATGAATTTAAAAATCCATGAATGGGGCTAGAGTGAAAATTTCAGCACAATGATCAGTACTAGAGTGTCAATTTTATTTCTTAGCAATTAGAATACTTCAAAAATTCAATCCAAATTATTTTTCTAATTAACGAAGTTTAACTTTAATTAACTGTCATATAAATTAGCCACATTCTTAGTCAGTTAATACCTTCGTATGATTGGTCTGTCCCAGGATGTAATCCAACCTTTGCTGGAACCCACCCGTCTGGATTATAGACTTCTTTGCCGGTTGCAAAAAATACATGCATATAATTAAAACCTGATCAGTTGTATATATGGTTCCGTATGATATGCATTCCAATTCTTCTTTCTTTTAATACACTCAAAAAAATTGAATAGGTTGATCACCATCAAGATAAAGAATGGCATACATCTGTACGATTTACAAAAGATTGATGAAGATATCTGTTATCCTTTCTTTAGTACTCTATGATATACAACAAGGGAGATAAACAGGTTGTGTGGCATTCTAACCAATATCACAATGAAGATATCAATCATACCTTAGGTGTGCTTAGTAAAGTTTCCGTCAGTCGAGTGGCTGCTTGAAGCGAGTTCCCTGCGCTTCTTTGTAGCCGCTGCATGCTGGAATATGGAAGTATACGATGTAAGAAATCATCAGAATTGAAGTGAAACAATCATGTGAAACCATGATTTCCTATCAACGAAATAGTATACTGTATATAGTTCAAACTTTTTCACCAGTCTGGCATTAATATTGACAAACAAAATATCCCAAAGTTATATATAACTGACGATTAGAAAGCATATATATGGAATATTTTCATAATAGATACGGTATATTTTTATAATTTATCTTCGTTAATTTCTGATTCAACGAAATCCCCATATAGGTTTTCAAATAACAAAAGAATCCTTATTAACTACAAATTATATTCTCAGTATTTCTTTTCAAATGAAAACTAAAACATACAATTTTACCCGGAACTGGGAAAGCTGTGTTGATAAACTGTTCATTATTGTGGGTGGGATGCAATTTGACAGGACAGGAAGCTCAGACTGTGAAACCGACAGTATGAAATAAAAGCCAGGACTTGAAAGAATCACAAATCAACTGTTATCAATTCATTCATATGTTATGTCAAGTTTTTCAAGTAAACATGTGAAATGGCTCGACTATTGAAGGTAGATATTCACAAATATACCAGTACAGGAAATGACACAATGAGATTGTAAAAACACCCTTTTCTGGGTTTCTCACATTGAACTGTGCAAAGAGTCACCCAGCATGGTTAATCCCTTACACAATGGACCACTAAGACAAACTGGTCTATTCTTGTGAGGTGGACCGGTTATTTAAATTAACAAAATATACATGTCTGTGCAGCTATTGAAAACGTCATAATAAATACAATTCTCTGCCATTAAAATATATGTTAGACAACATTTTATATCTAAGGTTAATTACACTGGGCATGCCTAACTATCCTACCCATAGATTAGAGAAGACGAGAAAATCAACCAACAAGCCACCCTTCCTTCATAAACCGGTGAGATAAATAAATCTTTCCAAGGCAGTATAATGTTTTGGTGGTTGTATTTACAGTGTAATATACAAACCTGACAAACTTACTTATATAACTAAAATATATTTTAAACTAGTCCAAAATATTTCAGACTTAACAAATGGAGACTTTAGAATGCTATTTTAGCCTACAAGTTGCAAAAGGTACTTACCATCAATCAGTTCCATCGGCCATATATAATCGGAAATATGACTGTTACTGTCCTCAAATCAGTCAGCTAAATAACTGCAAAAAAAACTTTGTTGTCTCTGTGCAGCGCCACCTAGTGTCAACACGCAGAGTTATCTCCCCTCCATTTGGAGTAGAGAGATTTTGTAAATACCATTTAGATTGGGAAACCATTTGAACTGATCAGAAGTTTATTAATTCATGAGAATGTTCAAATAGTTGAATGATAACAAAACATATTTCATAATGAAGTGATGACAATCAAGGTTTAAGGGATGTCTGCTGGTGATTTTTTTTGCAGCAGTTTTTGCCAGTTAGATTTAGCGATAGGGATTTCCTGCAAAAGTCTTCTAGCCGAGAATTTTGTGCAGCAACATTCATCCAATTTGATAAATTTTGATAGACATTGTGATTGTCTTCCAACAGTTAGAATATAAGAAAAAGTTAAATACTATTTATATAATTTTTGTTGTGAATAGGATTCAAAACCTGGGCTATTCCCTTTGTTTTCTAGGTTATCAAATGGAGCATGAGTCCGTCTTTTTAACAGTGTCAACAGCTAAACAATGCACACCGACCTATATTTTTTCTTTGTTTTTTCCTCATATTACACAATTATGAATGCAACAACACACATTATTCGAAAAGTTAATTACGGACATCCTTAATTCAATTTTAAATAAAACTTTAATTCAAAACAATCAAAAATTCAAAACTTCATACATTTATTCCAATTTTAATAAATTTCAGAAGAAGATTATTAGTGAATTCAATTTGAGTTAGAATATTTAAATTTAGTTTTCAGTGACCTTGCATTTGTTTGGATATCGAACTTTGATGGATGGCAATTAGATTTTTTTTGTCAATTTTTATTAGCATTTCCTAAATGACATTTCAAAATACTTCACAGTCAAATATCAGCATAACGATAGAATATTCACACAATATGAAAATAAAATTAATCTTTCAATTCAATTGTAATATAGTATAGTTATTGAAAATATTAATCATGAGTTTGTATTAAATTCAAGTTAAAATTTAAGATGAATTTCATATGAAACTACCAAAATTGATATCTGATGCCTCATGAGCAGCAGATTGGAGATTTGTGGTACAAAATCTCTCTCTCCAACTATGAGCAGCCAAATATGGAGAACATTACTTGGGTGTTGTGAACTGTCGCTGGTTCGAATCCTGCACGGGACTCGACCAAATTTTCAGCGCTAGAATTTGTGCTATTCTAAGATAGTATTATCCCAAAAGAACGAAAATACTGTTATGCGAGTACTTTCAAAATGATAAAACTATATCTATTCAGCTTTGGGAGCTGTGTCATTTACGATCATCAGAGGGGTACTGTATGTTGGCTTTCAAGACTACCGGTCTGCTACCTCCTATTTTGGGAGGCCCGTTCGCCGAGTGGTTTAGATCGCCGACATACAGTGCTGGCGATTAGGTGCCTGACTCTGGGGTCGCTGGTTCGAATCCTGCACGGGACTCGACCAAATGTTCAGCACTAGAATTTGTGCTATTCTAAGGTAGTGTTATCCCAAAAGAATGAAAATACTGTGATATTGAATCGTATATGATCATATAAAATTGCAAATCCTATAAGATCTGGATCATATAGGGTCCAAAATACTACACTTGAGTTGTGGTTATGATTCTTTAGTACAGTAAAACACTGCTATAGAGAATACTATACTGGCACTGTAGTATATACATGTATTGTAGAAACCACAAAATACTACAATTGTGTTGTGGTATGCTTGTTTTTTTTTAGCATAGCTCAACAACTCTGTAGTACCGGTACAGTAAAACACTGCTAGACTGACACTGTAGTAAACTATAGAAATCACAAAATACTACAGATGTGTTGCAGTTTGTAGTATAGCTCAACAACACTGTCTCACAGTAAAACACTACTGTAGTAAATACTACACTGACACTGTAGTAAACTGTAGAAACTACAAATTACCACAAAATACTACACTTGAGTTGTGGTATGCTTTGGTTTTTGTAGTATATTAAAGCACTGCTGTAGTAAATACTACACTGACACTGTAGTAAATTGTAGTAAATATAGAGTACCACAAAATACTATACCTCATCTATAGTTTACTACAAAATACCTCACTTTACCACAAGTTTGCTGTAGTATTTTGTGGTAAAGTGTGATATATTTTTATAAGGGTAATATCATTAATACAATTGATCCTATGGAGTGTCATATTAAATCCAATAGGATTTTTATATTTCTATCCTATTAAATCCAATAGGATTTTTCAGAATCTTATAGGATTTTTTTAGAATCTTATAAGACTTTTCAGAATCTTAAAGGAATTTTTTTAATCTTATAGGATTTCTTAGAATCTTATAGGATTTTCTCAGAATCTTATAGGATATTTCAGAATCTTATAGGATTTTTTAGAATCTTATAGGATTTCTCAGAATCTTATAGGATTTTTCAGAATCTTATAGGATCCTATAAGATTTTTTTGTAAGGGAGCAATTGAGACCGGAAGGCATACTAGACCTATTACTCCTGTCGAACAACGGCTATGTAATAAATGTAATATTGTTGAAGATGAAATGCATTTTGTAATGTCCTGCAAAAAATTTGCAGATAGTCGATATGTACTATTTCAGTATGTGGTAAGAGAATATCCGGCTTTCATGAAATTAACAACTGCTGATAAATTTATTTTCATAATGTCATGCCGTGATAGTCCAACAATAATTAATACAGTGTGTTCAACACTCCTGAAATGGTACAGAAATGATAGCTAGTGACTGTTCTTTACCAAAGCTATATTCACGTTCAGATATACGCGTTCATGTATATAGATTACACTTCCGATCAGCTGAAAGGTTAATGTTAGCGCACCAATGGCGCGCAAACGAAGCGCGCCAACACAAAGGTATAGCGCGCTAATGCCCATGATTATCGGCTGGCCATTGTTCTAACTCTGTTGAATGTAGTCCGTCGACATGACTGAACACAGGCCGCGACATGACTGAACACAGGCCGCGAGCTATCAGCACGGTCAGACAATGGCTGGAAGCGAGCTGCTTTGTTAGCGAGCGATCGTTGACGCGACAGAGCTCAAGAAAATCAGTTGGGGGTCCACGTGGCATTAATCGGCACGAATTTTTAAAAGGAAATAGATTTAAGATTTATTTTAATCATAAACACTGCTTGCTTTTTTCTAGCCCTGCCGCTGTAATGTTAATACATCCCGCTATGTTGTGTTAATCTTCGGGTTAATTTGCAAAGGACCATTGATAGCGCGAGATTAAACTGACAGAGGACAGTGGACCCACATTATTTATAGCTGAAGTCCCTCCCTCCATCCCCGACATCAAAACCAACATTTCAAATGTGTTAATGTATACTTCCTGTCGAACAGTATAACGGATGTTATATTGTCAGCAAGAAAACAACACTGTAAAGATTAATAATCTCGTTAAGTTTGGCGTAAACAAGTGGAGAATATAAACATAACAGTGCATTCTCTCTCTGACGGGTAAAGCGATATCCCGCTTTCGTCCAACAAAATGCACGTCTGTGTATCATTTGAAAAGAAATGAAATGGCATTAACTTATTGTTTATGTAGAAATCTCTGTTATTGTTTCTTTTTTGTTATTTAGCTGGAACGATGAATGCGTGGGCCATAAATGTTAATTCTTATTTTCTCATCGGAAGTTTCGTGTGCAACCTTTAACAGTCGGGTGGTAACGAATAAAGAGCATATACAATTGGAGTATTTGTCATTCTCTGTAAGGGGCTAATTGATCTTTTGAGTTTCTGTGTATATTTTTGTTAGGCGGTTGTAACAAGACAAGCCAAAGAGACAACTTGTCTGTCCGAGCACTGCATGTTGCCCCGATTATGACCTCGACTCGCCCGCGTGTCTGAATTTATACGAAGCTGTATTCATTTGTAATGTTACGTTCAACCGTTTTACTGACCGTTCTGAAAGAGGAGGCGGCCTTCGCAATTTGCACACACCAACGTTTTATGAATTCTGATAATATATTTATCTTTGGGGAAACTTTTGGTAATGAAGATTATTCGTAGTCTCAACCGAATGTTCACAAGACGGCCGAGTTTCCTTGGAGCGCAAACAAAAAATAATAGATAATCATTTACAGCATTCTTATTGAAGTCAAATATTCTATATATTTTTTTAATTACTTAGCCAGTACTTTAAACTGTAGAATAGATGGTGCATCCCCGACATCAAAACCAACATTTCAAATGTGTTAATGTATACTTCCTGTCGAACAGTATAACGGATGTTATATTGTCAGCAAGAAAACAACTGTAAAGATTAATAATCTCGTTAAATTTGGCGTAAACAAGTGGAGAATATAAACATAACAGTGCATTCTCTCTCGGACGGGGTAAAGCGATATCCCGCTTTCGTCCAACAAAATGCGCGTCTGTGTCTCATTTGAAAAGAAATGAAATGGCAGAGTGGAAGACGGCCGAGTTTCCTTGGAGCGCAAAAAAAAAAATAGTAGATAATCATTTACAGCATTCTTATTGAAGTCAAATATTCTATATATTTGCTTAATTACTTAGCCAGTAATTTAAACTGTAGAATATATTGTGTTCTTGCCGTACATCGCTAGAGGGGAACTCTTTGAAAACAATTCAGTGTTAAGCATTGAAGGCTGTTAGCGCGCAATCTGCCAACGGGGAGCCTTTGTTTACCGCCGACATGCTCACAATGGTTCAGTGGTTTGACTGGACTATATTCAACCGGCGCGTGGCGGCAGCGGTCACATCATGGGGGGGTGTAATAAGTCTTGGTGATTAGGCCAGCATGTTGGCGCGCTAACGGCGCGTAAACACTGTTCACTAATTGGAAGTTTAAGCTGATCTGAAGTGTACATGTGCTTCTGTTTTGCATTTCAGTATTTTACTGTTCTACTGATTTTATTTACTCTTGTACTCTGCCATATCTGGTGTTCGTACAATAAAATCTTGAATCTTGAATCTTGTAGCTCTCGGGGTGTACATCCCGATTTGAGGGATGTTCACGTCATCTATGACGTCATCGGTGACGTCATCAGTAGGAGTAGTAGCGAAAGTGGGCATTTTGGGGCAGTGAAGGAAGGTATTTGGTGTAGAGATGGACCATCCCTATCTGCCACACATTATACCACATCTTTGTTGTGTTATACCACATCTGTCCTGCATTATACCATATATGTGCTGTATTATACCATACCTGTCCTATGTTATACAATATCTGTCCTGAATTGTACCATATTTGTTCTCTATTATACCATATATGTCCTGTATTATACCAAATCTGCCCTGTATTATACAGTATCTGTCCTGTATTATACCAAATCTGTGCTGCATTATGCCAAATCTGTGCTGTATTATACAATATCTGTCTTGTGTTATACCATATCTGTGCTGTATTATACAATATCTGTCCTGTATTATACAATATCTGTCCAGTATTCTGCAATATATGTTCTGTATTATACCAAATCTGTCCTGTATTATACAGTATCTGTCCTGTATTGTACCATATATGTCCTGTATTATACCATATCTACTCTGTATTATACAATATTTCTCCTCTATTATACCATATCTGTGCTGCATTATACCATATCTGTCCTGTATTGTACCATATATGTCCTGTATTATACCAAATCTGTGCTGTATTATACAATATTTGCCCTCTATTATACCATATCTGTGCTGTATTATACCATATCTGTCCTGAATTATACCATATCTGTGCTGTATTATGCAATATCTGTCCTGTGTTATACAATATCTGTCCTGTATTATACCAAATCTGTCCTGTTTTGTACCATATTTGTCCTGTATTATACAATATATGTTCTGTATTATACCAAATCTGTGCTGTATTATACAGTATCTGTCCTGCATTATACCAAATCTGTGCTGTATTATACAATATATGTTCTGTATTATACCAAATCTGTCCTGTATTATACAGTATATGTCCTGTATTATACCAAATCTGTGCTGTATTATACCATATCTGTCCTGTATTGTACCATATATGTCCTATATTATACAATATATGTTCTGTATTATACAATCGGATAGCCGTTGTCGTGAATAACAACAAGTTCAGCAATGTTCATACAGTTTATTATCCCCAATGTTACATCATACCCAGGCTGGGGGAGCCGCCCTGGCTATGTTTGGTATGTTCACAGCAAAACAAATTGAAATATCAAACACCATGTTTTATTATTTAACGCACCGTCACATTAGGTACAAGTGTTTACTGAGCTCAAGTCAACGATCAGCATGTAGACATATAGAGTATGTACGGCATGTTATGGTATTCATCAGTGCATGGGTGAAGCATTCAGCCGATGGGGTGGTCGGTCAGCTTGGTAACGAAAAACGTAACATTGGTCACCTTCTCCACTGTCCACTTGGTGTTGGGGCGTTGTTGTTGGGCCCATTCCAAGTGATCCACGGTGTCCAGTTTCTCCAGCATCGTCTCTAGCGACCTCGGTTAATGATGGTAAACGGTTGGTCAAATACCTGGATGTTCCTGCTCGGGTAAAAGTATCGGACTTGATCTGTCTCCTTATGCTGCAGCACATAACCAAACGCCAGATTCAACTTGAAGGCCGTAGTTTGATCGTTGAAGATGGCTTTCACGTAGTTGCGTAGACGGGTGAGGTCAGTCAGTCGGAAATTGTAGATATCTTGAATAGGGCGATGACAGTTGAAACATTGCCGTATCATGGACCAATGGCGCCGATAGATGTCACTCACTGGATGGGCGTCCTGTAACAGATCGCTAGGAACATTTATGGGCTCGTCCAGAAAATGTTCGATGTTGTCAGGCGTAGGACTCGAAACCGTAACGGTGGGGTCTGGCTGGATATCCAGGCTCTTTTGAACTGTGGGTATAGGCGAGCTCTCCGTCATCGCATCACCAGTGGCGTTCGTCTCCCCGAGCTCATCTTCACTGGGTCTGACCCTCATGGGTGCCTCTTTAGTGGAAAGTTGTCGCTCATACCGTAGTGATAGACTATGAATCAAACGTTGGTGCTGTCTTAACTGACTGGGTCGTTTGAAGAGTTGACCACAACCGTTACAGTGTTCCGTCGCGCCCTCGTGGAATGAGCGTTCGTGGCGCAGTAAATGATCCTCCCGATTGAATGACCGTGCGCAGGTTGTACAAGTATACCGAGCATCGTTGTGGGTGGAGGCCTCGTGGCGTCGTAAATTATCTAGACGAGTAAACTGCTTCTGGCAAGTTGTTCAAGTGAACATCTTGGTGGTTGACAGAGTGTCTGATGAAACGGCCAAGCCGCTTCCCTTTTATAGCACGCTAGCTGGTGATCTATTTTTAGCACACTCAGTTTAACTATCCCCAAGTCGAGGGCCGAGCCGTGACATCTTCGGTAACCTCCGTGTCTCTTCGGGCACCTCCATGTCTCTTCGGTCACCTCCGTGTCTTTTCGGTGACGTCCGTGACTCTTCGGGCACCTCCGTGTCTCTTCGGTAACCTCCGTGACATCTTCGGTCATCTCCGTGTCTCTTCGGTCACCTCCGTTCCGTCAACGATCAGCATGTAGACATATAGAGTATGTACGGCATGTTATGGTATTCATCAGTGCATGAGTGACGCATTCAGCCAATGGGGGTGGTCGGTCAGCTTGGTAACGAAAAACGTGGCATTGGTCATCCTCTCTTCGACCCACTGGGTGTTGGGGCGTTGTTGTTGGGCCCATTCCAAAGGATCCACGGTGTCCAGTTTCTCCAGCATCGCCTCTAGCGACGCCCGGTTAATGATGGTAAACGGTTGGTCAAATACCCGGATGTTACTGCTCGGGTAAAAATATCGGGCTTGGTCTGTGTCCTTATGCTGCAGCACATAATCAAACGCCAGATTCAACTTGAAGGCCGTAGTTTGATCGTTGAAGATGGCTTCCACGTAGCTGCGTAGACGGGCGAGGTCGGTCAGTCGGAAATTGTAGATATCTTGAATAGGGCGATGACAGTAGAAACAGTGCCGGATCATGGGCCAATGGCGCCGATAGATGTCACTCACTGGATGGTCTTCGTGTAACAGATCGCTAGGAACATTTATGGGTTCGTCCACGAAGTGTACTTTGCCCTCCACGTTGTACAAAATCTGGCCCAAGGGCTTGTCGTCGGAATTTGACTGTTGAATTAGGGCGACATCATCATCGGCCCTCGTGCGATGGGTGGGAGTCTCGATATTGATGCCTACGGGCTCTTCTACCTGCAAACGTGTCTGCGGAACAGGGTGTCGTGTGCGTTGGTGTCGCAGCAACTGACTGGTCAATTTGAAAAGCCGACCACATTCTTCGCATGGACGCTTGGGTACTTCATGGCGTGCACGTGTGTGGCGCTGTAAATGATCCGGGCGCTGAAACCTTCAACGATCTTCTCCTCTGAAACGTTGCACAGATCTTTGTGAAACTTGGTACACATGATCAATGAATCGAGTGCTCTTATTTTGAGATTTTAAAAGTTGATCCCTTAAAAAAGATGGCCGCCATCGACCAATCAAAATGGTCGGATTTTCAAGTAACGGATTTTGACGGGAAAAGTTATGAAATATATGTTATATGATATTGGCGATCATGAATATGCAAAATTTTTGCTCCTAGGTCACGTGGTTTGGCCGCCATCTTGAATTTGGAGAACAACTTTACCAATTTTGCAACGGCTTATTCTCTTTAACCCTGACAGATACAGATGTTTAGGTTACTGCAAAATATCGGGAAGGTCATGGTCTGTTGCACTGAAAGCAAATATTTTGGATTGGCTGAACGGTTTGGCGGTTATATTGGATTTAACGCCAAACCTTCTAAGATTATCTCCTCTGAAACCGATTGATGCGAAACTTGGTACAGAGGATCAATGGGTCGAGGTCCATCAAATTCTATTTAGAAATCTTCTGCATGGAACAAGATGGCTGCCATCGACCGATCAAAATTGTCGGAATATGAAGACACAGATTTTGTGAGAAACCTTATCTATATTGCAAGCGTTTATTCTCTCGAACCTCAATAGGTACAGATTACCAGGCTGCTGAGATATATTGTAAAGGCTATGGTCCGTTGCACTGAATGTAAAATACTGTCGATTAGCTGAATAGTTTGGTGGCCACATTTCGGAATAGGCCTGGACACTATAGGCCCTGTAAACCTGGTCCCCGGGAGCCACTGCTCGCAGTTCCAATTATTATTATTATTATTATTAACACACTCATTGTCCCGCTTTGCATGCTCCAGTGTGTAACCACAGCGGAAGTAGCAAATGTGCTTCGTTGATGTGCAAAAATGGTGTGTACTCGTCGAACATTCGCATCCATGCCAGATAAGAGAGATCATCGTTCTTTAATACAGCATACCACCATGTTTAATGAATAGCTCATTGTCGCAATCTTATACAGGTGAATGTGTTGTTTACAATATCCCATTATTCAACTTCATAAACTTAAGGTCTCGAAATAGAAATCGAAAGTCAACTTCCTGTAGTGGAATAAGTCAATGCAGTTACCAACACATAATTAGACATGGATGTCTTTAATGTGAAGATATATTACCAATTTGTATGATACATGTATGTGAGGGGTTTCCTGTCTGTTCTAACACTACCACGTATCATCCGTCATGCTTTGAGTACAACATGTTACTCCAGTATGATTGATCTGCTCCTTACCCATATTTTATCACAAAAACTCACTCGACTATAGATATTTGTAAGTAGTGCGGCAATCGATTTTTTAGAAAGGATGGGACGGCACTGTCTTAGAAAGCCGCCAGGGAATATTAATAATGAAATACAACTGTAGTTCCCAGCCATGTATTAACTTTCGGTCGCACCGATATCACACGGAGATTGCATGAGTCATTGAGAACCACCTCGTGCAAACATGAAATCGTGCTTGAATGTCATTCGACATCGTATATGACACATGTACGCTCTTCGGCTTTTTTTATCCAACGGGCAGTATTATATTCCTAAGGAGATGTAGCGATCAAGAAGGATCAAGGACTTGGAGGTGTCATTCAAAAGGTAGGACAGATCGCACAAGTAAAACGAAGAGGAACACCCTGTAGGCCAGTGGTCTAATTTCCTTCCATTGAATCGTCATCAGGCGAGGTTAAGGGACATTATAAACGCGACAAATGTTGTATATTGTATACAAACAAAACTTTTGTCTGAGCATTGTAGCTTTGTTTTAAATAACAAAATTCCAGAGGTTTTCGCACATTTACTGTAAGTAATATAGAGAATTGTGTGTCAGTGTCTTACTCAATTCTTTTATATATAATCTGATTCTGCCACAGGATTGCGAAGAATAACATGAGGAGAATAAAAGAAGATAATCTGGTTGATGAACCATCGATTTTACCATTGAGAAGTTACCAGCTTTAACTTTCCCTAACACTCATCAACAACTTAATCACCTTAACTTAATCATGTCGACTGATCGTTCGATCAATAAACATGATACAGAGATAATTCACCCATTTTCAAAACATACATTAACCCTATCTGGCCTGGGCGATTTGGTGTGTATCGCAGCCTGGGGGGGGGGGGGCGAAAAATGCCCCCCTATATATTTTCTCTGCCACTAAGGCTAGAGTGCTGAAACTTACCACACAGTATCTTTGGTTCAAGCTCTACCGGAAAATGTAAAAAAAATCCAAGATGGCCGCCATGATGACGTCACAGTGACGTCATCTTCTCGGAAGCCATTTTTGGGGCCTTTTTGGGGTCAATTTTTCGAAATTTTCATTTTACCGATTTTTCTCTCGAAAAAAATCTAATAAAATATACAATAATTAGTTTTGCATAACTAAAATACTTTCAAGGCCTTTTATGCAAAGAAAATGTGAAGAAATGGAGAGAAAATATTGAAAAACACGACTTTCGCGGATACCACATGGCCGCCATTTTGAATTTACCCATGATCCTCTGCCCAAAGGTATATGAAAATAGGCTTAAAATGACCCCAATAAGATAAGCTTAAAGTCACCAACTTTCAGCCTCCTCGGTTTTGTCGTTTCGGAGCAGCAGAGAAAAGTTCACTAGGGAGGGGGGGCACTCCCCCCCCCCCAGACCAGGTAGGGTTAAATAACATTTGGTGGCAGAGCATTCTGTTAATCGGTGGGAAAGGTAAGAATTTACTATAATCACTTATCTATATGATTGGTCTGCGAGTCCGAATTTTTCAACTGTTCAAAAAAAGATTTAAAACACGGAGCCTATAGGCCGTAGCCTGCTTTCTATGACGGAAAACATTTTAAGTGTAGATGGACTGCTGTGTAGTCAGGTGAACCATCTGTTGTCTCTATTGATTCTTACTTGATGTTTAAACCATCCGGTACTGTAATTCACGTCTTGTTTTTTTGTTTTTTTTTTATTATAAGCAAGCCCAGTCCTCATTTCAAGCTCCTACTATAGCATGCAAGGTAACTATTTATAAATATACCATGCATACGGGCTGATACACGGATGGTTGACGGTACTCCTTATCGTCTGCCCCAAATAATATATCCCAGACGTTATCGGCGACATTTCGGAGTAAAAGGACCATATATGTTTAGATGGGTAAATTGCCCCAGAACAGGTGCAATAGAAGTGCCATATATAAAATATTGCATATACAAGAAATTGTTCAGTTGGCATGATGTACAATATTATATTGTATACTCAGAAAAGTTTCAAAGCACTGAGTCTCATCATTCTCGAATAACAGGGTCATGAAGTAGTGCATTCGTGCAAAATCGCCAATTTTTAGGCGAAACCACTTCATATTTCTTTCTATAAACATATGAAGATACACGATAACCAGAACCAGCTTGATACCGCATAGTCACTGTTCCAATACATAGTAGTAGACCAAATCTGGTTCTGGTTATCGTTTATCTTCATATGTTTACAGAGAACAATAAGAATTGTTTTCACCTCAGAATCAACTATTTTGCATGAATGCACTACTTCACGGCCCTGTTACTCGAGATTCATGAGACACAGTGCCTTGGATTTTTTTCTAAGTATACAATATAATATTGTATTTCATGCCAATTGAACAATTTCTTGTAATGGAAGTATTTTATTTTGGTACTTCTGTATTGCACCTGACCTGGGGCCATTTACCCATCTAAAGATGGTCCTTTTCGTACAACGTTGAAATTTCACACAGTATATAAAAAAGAGAGCAATTTTATTCCCGTATTTCATGAAAATCTGTCGAGAATTGACGAAAATCTACCATGATATTTTGGGGCCACGAGATCTGAAAATGTTACAACATGAAAGCTTGGCGTCACGACGTAACAAAGTAACCCACAAATCTTCCATCTAATTTTTTTCGCGATTTATTGGTAATAACTTGAAGGAGTTTCTTGATACTTTGGAATGAAATTACGGTAATTTTAGTGTGTGAAGTGTCGATGTTGTACGATAAATTGTCCCTGAAATATCGCCCAAAAACGTCTGTGATATATTGACTGAGACAGACAATTGATTGCTAGTACCCGGACGGGGAGACTGGGCAAAACTAGGATATAGCCGAGACGAAGTGAAATGTACAACTCTTTACAAGCAGGAAATATTGAGCTGGGCAAAAGGCTAATTTATCCTAGTTCGTGTTCCATATTTCTGGACGATTTGAATTTTTGGGGGGTTATTCTCTTTCGTCTAAACATGACCTGTTGACAACAAAATTGGCATTTTCTTTTCATTGTTTGTTTTCGTTCAAAAATATATTGGTTTGTTAAAATCTGAAAATTCACACACAATAATATAGAGTACAGTTCCTAGGATATTCCCCAAAACAAAATCAGTATCAAAAGTAACATCAATTGTGTCTTTTCCGTCTGTACTCCTGCTAGGTTTTTCAGCTGTTATATTGCCACGGAAGATTGGTGGGGGTCGGCATGGAAAATTACTCAGAATTTAGCGTTGAAAAAGACATCGAGCAAAACAGAAGGCATAATAATACAATGAAAACGTAATCATGTTAACTTTTATTTCACCGAGATTCTATCGACGAAACAAACACAGAAAAACTATCAAAAATCTTCACACATCGACTGAGTAAAAAGACCCAACGTGACCCTGTTCAGTCTGATCGATTTACCTGAATGTTATTGACGACGTTGGACCAAACATTCATAGAAAATGGAAGCTTAAACTGGGGAAGCAAACACATTATATTTCACATTTTCTTGAACATGTGAATGATAAAATAAAATTTTAATGTACTGTACGTTGAACAAGAAGAAAACAGATCAAACAACACAAAATCCTGATAACTCTTTTTTTTCCATCAGTATCATAGACGGACGCGGAAGCCCGTTTTCTCAAGAGTTTTCGGGGCAAATTTAAGATCGTATACTGCATCCATACGCACAGAAAACAGAAAAAAGGAAAAGACAGATGATGACTTCGTGATATTTCGTGAATAAAATGGGATATAATGAAAGTGATGTGAGATATATTTTCGAGACAGCAACTGAGTTACGGATAATTATTATATATATAGATTGTCGTCGAATTGGATGTTCTGCTTTTCGTCTTTGGCCGTCCAGCCATGAACATTTAAGGAAAAATAATAATTGGATTATCTGCGTATGAAATTGGAACTTTGTTTTAAACATGCCGTAAAGCGAATGCCGTAAATCGGTCTGTTAGATTACGCGGTGAAAATTGACACTTTCGAAGTTTATATTCATGTTAAGTCCGTGAGGGCCGAATCGGCCAAGTTTTTTGCACTGATTTGGAGAAGAAAACATGGTCCATATCCTCCTCATAAGTGAAAAATTCGAAAGATTTGACAGAAAAATCGTCAAAAATGCCAAATGGGCATCTTGCATTTGTTTTACATTTTGTGGTAGATCTTGCCCCAAGGGTATAATGTGATAAATTTTAGCCCCCTAGGGGTAAGAAAACAATAAGGAAGCAGGCGGGGGGGGGGGAGAGGTCCCAAAAAGCCCAGGCCAGATAGGGTTAAAGTTCACGAGAGGCTGTATTGGCACTGCTTCTCAGGTTGGAAACCCACAAGCCCAAATAAAGTGCATGGCTGGAACATTCATGGCCGCGATACAAACGCCTTAATACCAGGTCTGTGGGCCATGATTCTCCCCCCTACCAAACTTTTCTGGTTTATAATATTGGGGTAAAATGGCGACATGTGGGGTACAAGAAACGTGATTTTTCGTTATTTTCTTAAAAATTCCAGCTTTTCTGCGAGGAAAACTGGGCAAAGGCTGATTTATTTCACATCAGATTTACTAATTTATCGTGTAGCTTTTGCAAAGAAAACAAATCGAAAACTGGTCCAAAACATGTTTTTTTCTCAAAATGACGTCACTGTGACGTCATCATGGCTGCCATCTTGGATTTCCGCTCGTTTTCTAGCAGAGCAGAACTTCAGCCCCCTAGCTCAAGCGGAAAGAAAAATATTTAGAGGGCGGGTCCGAATGCTGAAGTATTTATATATATTTATATATATCATATAGTCCCATGTTATCTTTATTGCTAGGAGATGGGCTATAATATTGTTATCAGCACTCGATTGGTAGCACATGGTAAGGTTATTGAACTGGCAAATATACTTGGATTTCCATTTCTTCTCCCTTCCTGGAGGTAAAGCTGAAATAATCCACTGATTCAGCCTGTCGGGCAATGTTCGTACCTCGAATGTATCGGACTATGGGACAGGCTAGCTCTACGACTGGTTGATATTCATATGGTGGTTGAATATCCGGGAGTGCATCCACAATATTGTCTGCAAATTTCACGCAATTCCTCCGCGTAATTAACGCGCGATGGTAATATTTACGGCCAGTGAAATTTAATTATTGTCTTCAACTCGGAACTAGTAAATTCGGGCACCCCCGTTCGGCCATCTTTGATATAGATACCGGATAACACCCTGTTTTCACACCGTCTAGGTGATCACTGACCTATTGTGAAGAAAAATAATGTCCGGGAATTATTCTTCTGACGTCAGTAAAAGTACTTAGGGTTCTTTTAATGAAATCATGTCATTTAACATTGAGGGAATGTGGAAAATAATTACTACTTCTAACCTATGAGTCCAGATATGATGTTCCATCTTGGCAATCAGTTGTTTCCTTCAAATCCAGTGAACGGGGGATAAAATTCTTCACAGCGTCGCTAATGTGGGGATTATCCAGTGCTAGCATATCGTCTATATAGCGGTGAATGAGAGGAGACGAGCTTTGAAAAGGTTTATCTCTTGATAATTTCTACATTTAGGCGTATTCGTATTGTGCCAAGTGTGATGCGCAATTTGTATCCATTGTAAAACTTGTACGCTGTTGGTATATGACGTCACAAAATTCACATAAATATTTAATGAAATCGAAATCTATCGACAAAGACACATCTCAAGACTAATATCTTTTACATAACGCAGAACTTTAAAAGTTTATCGCTTCTGACATCAACATACCAGTGAACAGTTGAATGAATTGCAGCAGAAATAACAGAGAAGACTTCACGCACACAATACGTGTTTGCCCGAGTTCAGTTCCACCAGAAAACTAAAGAAAAGTTTATTAGCTGCTCTAAGAAGCTTTTGATTTTTCTTCGTTCCTGGGCACCAGGGCAAAGAGCAATCAAATTTGAAGGCTGAACGGCACGTGATGTGGCATGAAATTTGGTGGCACATATTAGTGGTGTCAGTAAACTGACTCATTTCTCCTATCAATCTTACATTCTCTGCTACTCACCAGTCAACATGGAGCTTCGATGGCACGTATACTGACTACTGCAATTTAATTTTGTCTGAATACAATCAAATTTGTAGACATTTTTGCTGTAATTCTGTTAAAACAGGTTGGTTCCGCAATGATCGTTTTGGAATTGCCCTTTCTGCAAATGAAAGAATAAAACAACTTTTACGGAAGCAAATGGATATTCAACATAGGGGAACATGGGGAGACCCGCCGTATACTAAATGGTAATTCTACCAAAGGGTGGTGATTGCGTATTAACAGCCCTTCTTTCGGAACTCCGAGTCGATTAGACACCGATTCATACAGAGACAGCCGGATGCAGCCCGTATGGCAAGCCGTTTTACTATTTATTCAGTATTTGGTGATATCATCAAATATTTAATGATATCATTGAATATTTGGTGATATCATCAAATATTTGCTGATATCATCAAATCATTTGACGATATCACTGAAGGATTTGTTGATCTCAATAAAGTATTTGCTGATATCAGCAATTGATTTGCTGATGATTTGATGATATCAGCAAATACTTTACATTTGATATATATTTTTTCTCCGCATTTATTCATGCATTCGGCCAAGATTTTACAGTTTTGTCCTTACATTTCCCACTTGACCTGGGGGGTAACAGGGCGGAATGTGTTCAATTATTAAATAAAGAAGAAATGATAATAAAATAAATTACACGTATCACCTGGAATTAAACATTTGTTCACGATGTGGCATGTTGAGCAGGTAGCTGAAGTGATGAGTTTGATAGTCATTGCAAGAATAGGCCAAAATCTGTTCAATTATTGTATCCATGAACTTGTGTTTACCAGATACCCTCAGAACACACAGGGTAAATTTGATATGTGCAATGTGCAATGTGCAAGTGCAATGTGCAAGACAATGGAACGAATAGTCAAAAACAGATTAGAGTACAAAGTAGAGACGGACAACTTAATAGACAAAGAACAGGAAGGTTTCCGGAAAGGGCACTACACCTCGATGGCACTAATCCAGCTGGTCCAATCAACCTTCAATGGATTCAACAGACAAGAAACTACCATGGCTTGCTCAATCGACCTCGAGAAGGCCTACGACAGTGTTTGGAGACAAGGCCTCATGGTCAAACTCAGCAGAATGGGCATCCGGGGAAGGCTGTGGAGATGGACAGATAATTTCCTACAAGAAAGAACGGCGAACGGAATGCACCAGAGCCATGTAGGGAAATCCTTCACGACTGAAACTGGCCTGCCCCAAGGATCCGTCATCTCCCCTCTCCTTTTCAATCTGCACGTTGCCGACATCTTTGAGGACCTCACTTGCCATAAAACCAAATTCGCAGACGACGCCACTCTGGCAGAACAGGGAACAGACATAGAAACACTTGCCAGGAAAACAACAGCCAATGTAACCAAGGTCAAGAAATGGTGCAAACAATGGCGGATAAATGTGAGCATCCCGAAGACAGAGATCAGCATTTTCTGGAGAGGCACAGCTACAGCAGAAGAAATGAGAAGCACGGTGGTTACAGCAGACAACATGACACTGAAATACAACCCATGTCCGAAACTGCTGGGCGTGTAGTACGAGCAGCTGAACCTAGACGAGCATGCAGAGTATGTACAAAGGAAAGCTAACAAAGCCATATGTGTATTAAGATATCTGAAAGGTCTTAGATTGGTGGCTGCTGAGAGCTTACTGAAGATATACGTCAGCATTGTACGAGCACACTTGGATTATGGAGCAGCTGCATGGCTTGTCATGAAAGATACCAGCAAAGCGAAGCTAGAAGGAGTACAGAGGAAAGGCCTTGGAATGTGTTTTGGGGTTGCCATTGACTGCCGGTAGAGAGGCACTGGAGGTCGAAGCCGGAATTCTCCCGCTAGACTGCCGATGGGATGAGACAGCCGCTAAGACCCTTGCAAAGATTAAGGGGATGCCTGGGGACCAGCCAATAAAAAAGCTGTGGGATAACTGGAGAGAGAGGAGTATCAAACGAGAGAAACATCTATCCCCTTTTGGCCTTATGGAGATGGTGACTGCCGAGACATACCAGCTGACGGGAACTAACGTTGAGGATATTGAGGATGCCACCCCACCCCTTAACAAATACATCTCACCATCAGCGCCAAGACCAACCTACTGGGACGAATTTGGCTCGTCCAACTCGAGAACTGCCTACCAACAAGAGAGAGGAAGAGCATTCATCGAAGACCATTTAAAAAAAAACCCACCCAAGACAGTCATAGCCTTTACGGATGGATCTTGCCTGAGAAACCCAGGGCCATGTGGAGCAGGTGCCCTCATCCAATTCCCATACAACGGCGAAATATTGGAAGTCATAAAACCAGTCGCACTACGAGGGTCCATCCTACTGGCCGAGCTGGAGGCCATTAACCAGACACTGAGTTATGTCAAAGAAAAACTGGGAAATCAAGATATCGAAAAAGTCACAATTTACTCCGACAGCCAATGTGCGTTAGGAATCTTGGACCTAAACTGGCAAAGCCCAAACTATAAAGACACCATCAGAAACATAAAGACAAACATGGAATGGCTGCTCGAAAACCGGGTCGTCACAGAATACATTTGGTCACCAGGGCACACAGACATCCCAGGCAACGAAAAGGCGCACAGTCTGGCGAAAAGAGCTGCCGAGTTGGCAAAAGATCTTGGGAGCAGACACCGGCAGTCTACGTGCCTGGACATAAAGAATGCTGCAAGAGTGCGATCCATGGAAAGATGGCAACGTAGATGGCACATGTCTGAAAGAGGAAGACACCTTCATACTATCCGCCCCACAGTCTGCCTTGGAAATGACCTAATTAGTCCATCATCCAGAAACCCCATCATAACAAAACTCAGGACAGGATATAACAAACTAAACTCCTACCAATCAAAGCTGGACAAAAACCTATCTCCCCTCTGTGAATGTGGACAAGAAGATGAAAATACCGACCATGTGCTGATCCGCTGCCCCAAATACAGTTTAGAACGGGAACGAATGAGAGTGATGATTTTTAACCTAACCGGAACGCTCGAAATCACTGCACAGATCCTTCTCGGCGCAGGAAAAGACGATCCCTATCCAAAAGCGAGAAACTCCATCACAAAAGCGCTGTGCAAATATCTGGACAACATCGGCATATTACAGCGAATTGCCGGTGAAGTCAGCCCCTGATCCTTGATCGAAACCCATCGATCATACGTAGTACAGAGAGTTAATACAGTAGAGTTCTAGTACAGAGAGCTGAGTTTATACATAGTGTTATCCGTGTCAAGTGCGACACTCAGATCAAGGATCAAGGATATCGTTCAGAAAATAGGTGAAATTCTGCTCATTCTCTCCCACTTTGCACTTATACTAGAAGAATTTACCTTGCATGTTGAGGTAATTATAAAGACAATCTTTCTTCTCAGTATCTGCAATACGATACAAATAAGATTACCTATTAACAGTAACATCTAGTAAGGTTTTAATCCAATCGAAATATTTAACTATGAAGTTTTCAGATTGGGAACAGTCTAGGGAATAATGTGACATATCATCCACTTTTTGACGCTCTGGGCAATCTGGGGAGGAAGCAATTTTGATGTTATGTAAATACTTTCTTGTGGAGACAATATTGTGAGCAATTTTAAATTGTAGTTGCTTGTGCTTATTTTCAATGGGCAAATGGGCAATAGGAAACAGGCTATGTGAGGTGTCATCTTGATTGGGATAATGAGCAATTTGAAAGCTTAGAATATGTTTATAGAGAAATTTAATGCTTATTTTAGGGTTACCTAAAAACATGTCTTCAGTTACTTTAGGGAGTATGTTTAAATTGACAAGACGGTCTTTGGCTATGAATATTGAATAACTTCCGACCTCATTTGATGATATCAAACATTTCGAAATGTCAAAGTAGGAACCATAGCATGGAACCCTGTTCAGAACGAGAATAAACCTCCTCACAGCGCATGTGAGGAGGTTTTCGCAGGCTCGCTTCACTATTTCCCTATCCTCGATAGCGGAGATTGACCTTTTCGTCCTGGCCAGGACGCTCTGTGGCGGACCCTCCCGCGTATGAATTTTTGTGTACATTCGACTGGAATTGAAGCTTGGCTAGTCCTATCTTTAGCGTAAGAGCTTTGCCCCCTGTTACGAGTTGGTGAAGGGTCTGAGAGAGCTATTTGTTGTTGTATGTGTGGGTATGCCTTATCTTCTGCCTTAAAAACCAACCAGCGATAGTACGACTATCGTATGTATCGGTACAGACCATGCTCCATCCTTTCGGCTTTCCCGAAATCGTTAGGTTTCCGCTTCCGGTCTCACTTCCTTTATTCTCAAATGCTGATCTGTTGAATATGTGTATACATGTCAATAACTCACGATGGAAAATGTATCTTCCCTACTGCATATCTATTCCCATGCCCTTATGCTGATGATTGTGTTATATTAGTATAGTTTGGCGTATGATATATAATAGAGTTTTGACAGCAGCGGCTATTGAACATATTCCCTAAATCACCCAAACCACTGCGGTTGTGTTTTATTGATTTATTGTTATTGTCTGATTCTGTAAGTAGTAAATATTACATGTGATTTGTCGGTAGAGGGTTTACCAGTAGGTATAAACTAATTTAGCAAACAACAGGACCAACAGGGAGCAGGTATTAACATTTAGACTTATTTTTATCTTCCGCCATATTTAATGGTATTATCAAATAATTTGCTGATATCAGCAAATCAGTCGATTTGCTGATATCTGCAATGATTTGCTGATATCAATAATGATTGATGATATCAGCAAATCATTTGATGATATCAGCAAATCTGTTGATAATATCTGTAAATGTCGAATAAAAGGTAAAACGGCTTGCCATAAGCCCGCACTAGCTCTCGTAAGTATGGGAGAAACCCAATTTCCGTTAGATAGATAGATAATACCGTACTCAAATCAAACATTCGACCATACACAGACTGACTCGTGAACACGACCTGCTCAATATACCGCACATGCGTCACTGATCACCGAAAATGAAGAAATTGTAACACAATCCATTGTTCTGATTACATATCAAGTCCGAATTCACTTTTGGTGAAAAATGATTACATGTTATCAGCCGAGATGACAACACATTGTGAAGAAAAGTAGACATCATAATCTTTACAGTACGTACAACAGTGCAAGTGTCGTTCAAAACAGAAATTGTGACTTTTTTCCGAAAGTCAAGTACAAGCGCCATATCCGACTTTCATTAGACATCTGTTAACCCTATCTGGCCTGGGCTTTTTAGGACCTGTCCAGGCCTGGGGGAGAGCCAAAATGGCCCCCCCCCCCAATTATTTTCTTTTCCCTTGAGATAGGATGCTGAAACTTACCACACTATACCCTTGGGTCAAGCTCTACCAGAAAACGTAAAAAAAATCCAAGATGGCCGCTTTGATGACGTCACAGTGACGTCATTTTCAAAAACGGCATTTTTGGTCGATTTTTTGGTCGGATTTTCCGATTTTTGTCTGGATCGCACGCGGTGTCGATCAGACTATGCTGCCACTCACGAAATATCTGAAAATGTGTACGAGCACTATAATGCAATGACCCCGTGTTAACCTGTATCACTCCGCCAGTGATTTTCACTGAGTTTGAGTCATATATCAGGGTATTAACCAGAAAATGAAGAAAAAACAGTCGTAATCGTTTCATGTTAACTAGAAATAAAACGAAATCTGAATTTGAGTGTATTTCATATTCATTTCTTCGCCCAGGGATTGCTTGAATCCGTGGATTATTTTTTTGTTCTTTGCGTTTTTCTGGTTCCGTGCGATCGGCTCAAACCCGGTTCTCAGCTCCCATTATGAGCTAACTCATGCCTGCGCTGTGCTGTCACCGTAGACTGTTGTAAATATAAATTGATGACCTGGTAATATGGTAAGCTGTCCACCTCGTGGTGTTTGCCGTCACTGCGGTTTTGAGTTTGCGGTAAGTCAGATTACTTATAATATATATGCCTGGTGTTTATAGTTCGTAATTTGTTTGTTGACAACGATAGCGTTGGAGAGACAATTTGTACGAAAATCTCTGTTAATGTTGCTGTACTTCGCCGAGCAGACGTTGCAAATCTTGTTCCTTGATTCTTGACAGGTTCAGGTTCTGGGATTATGAAGACCCCAGTTTTCAACACTCGTACGTTCTTTCCCGTGAAGTCGGCGTTCGTTACTATTTTAATGTGTACGCATACTGCATGGAATATATTTTCAGAGGAGATATGTGTCGAAGCAACAACAATAGTATTTACATTTTTCTGGTCTTGTGAACTTGACCGGATCCTGTCCAGTGCAAATTTATGTATTCTGGGGCACTCTGCTCACCGAATATAATTTAGTTTCAAAAAATTTGAACAGCAACAAAAATTTCCGAAAGCGGAAACAACAGAATTTGTCAGGTACCGCTTTCGAAAAGTTTTGTTGTTGATGGTGTTCAAACTTTTTCAAACTAAATACGCAATGATCGTGCAGCAACAACAATAGGAATTTTCGCACAAATTGTCGGTAGATACTTCATGTAGGAAGCTATTGTTCGAGTCTTTGTGCAGCTGAAAAAGGCACAAGTCTAGACACATTGTTGTTCCCAGACTTGGCTATTGTATGCATTGTCTCGTGATTCTTACATGGAGTATGAACCAAATTGTCTCTCCAAAGCTATCGTTGTCAAACAAATTTACTATAAACACCATGCAGGCATATATAAGTAATCTTGGGGACTTAACGCAAACTCATGCAGCTCTTGCAAATATCTGTGCTACACAGAACTATTAATAAAACTAGTTAATAAAACTATCCAGTCTCCTCGAGTATTTGTCGTTTTGTCACAATAGAATTGCATGAATTATGAAAATCATTGACGCAGATGATCCACTTTTAAGCATATTACTGTAGATAGTTTCTTGCTACCATGAAGACCTGGCATATTTCTAAATGAGCCGCCTTCACAAACTTTAAATCCGTTATTGGCGATCCAGACATCAGTACTTTGAGTACTTTCATTTTGTTTATGCAATTTCTCCGCAAAAACTGCATGATAAATTAGTAAATATTAATGTGATGAGAAATAAAATACTTTTTGTCCACTTTTCATAGCGGAAAAGCAGACATTTTGAAGAAATATGACAAAAATATCACTTTTCTGGTACCCCATGTGGCCGCCGTCTTGAATTTACCCATGATCCACTGCTCAGGGGGTTATGCAAATGGGCTCAAAATGACCCCAATATGATAAACTATAAAGTCCCGAAGTTTCAGCACTCCATTTTTCGTCGTTCCCGAGATAGCACAGAAAGTTTGATTGGGGGAGGCATAATGCCCCCCCCCCCCAGGCCAGGTGTGGTTAAGAATCAACAGATTCCCTTGAGTGCCGATGTGGAAAGGAAGAATGTCAAAGGAAACAATGCTCTTTTTCTATTTAATAAAATATGCCTTTCCATAGTTTAAAATCAGGAAACAAAAAGCTTGTTTAAAAGATTAGAGCCGGACATTCTTTCCCGTTAAAGGACAATATACAGATATTGCATGCTGTGAGGTGTGATATCACGCATTATAATATCTCACAGTGTATTCGTTTATTTTAATTGGTTGAGACACCGTCACGCGATATTCCGCAATTCTCGATGTCTTATGAAAAAGCAGCTCGTCAATGTGATGTCCCACGATCTCGCGCCGATATCACACGATCACGCGCTGACGTCACACGGCAGTTATCACCAGTGAACAGACTCTTTCGTAGCATTGTCGTCTGTTGTGCTGTCATTCCGCTGTAATCACGATGGCGTGTACAAAGATAACACTGTTTTCGCTGCCTTGGTTTTTCTATTTGTATTGTTTATGTGTTTTTTTTTCTTCGGTATAATGAAACAGATATTAATGCTGTGAGGTGTGATATCACGATTTGTCAACTCTCGAAGGTGATGTTTAACTCGTGCTCCGCACTCGTTGAACATCACCTTCCCACAACTCGAGAATGTGAAGTTCAACGAGTGCTGAGCACAAGTTGAACATCACCTTCGAGATCTGACAAATCGTGATATCACACCTCACAGCATGCAATATCTGTTTTATTATACCGAAAAAAACACATAAACAATACAAATCCATGACTTCGGCCAAATCTTCATCAATTGTTAACGTAAAACATTTTCCGTCTGTACACGCCATCGTGATTACAGCATAATGGCAGCACAACAGACAACAATGCTACGAAAGAGTCTGTGCACGGGAAATACCTGCGCGAGACCGTGTGACATCGCCTCTGCCGTGTGACGTCAGCGCGTGATCGTGTGATATCGGTGCGAGATCGTGGGACATCACGTTGACGATCTGTTTTTTTCGTAAGACATCGACAATTGCGGAATATCACGTGATGGTGTCTCAACCAATTAAAATATACGAATACACAGTGAGGTATAATAATAAATGATATTGTACGTGTCGTACTGATCACTTACCAGTATTCTTTCATCCTAATGAATGTTTTCTCGTCAGCGAAAGCACGATTGTCTACCTTACACGGGACATGGTCAACCAGCCAAACGCACATGCTAATTGCGGATAGCTTGTACAAAAACATCACATATTCATCAAACGGGCTGACATTCAATTAGACCGCCAATCATGGAGTGGCCTTGTCACGTACGCGCTTCTGATTGGCTGTCATGCCGAGTGACCTGCACTGGACTGGCAGTCTGATGTCGGCGCTTGACCCCTGTAACCTCTGCTTTGAACTTAGCAAGTCAAGTCGGTTGACTGACCGATTACGCTGCTTTGTCGATGGACAGGACGTTGGGGTTTCATAGATTGCAGTTTCATATGTTCATATGTTTCATAGATTGCAGTTTCTCGGTCACGAGTCTGAGTGTTGGTGATAACAATTTCTTACCTCTGTTTTCATTTCTTCGTAAAAGACCCTGCATGCGCAGGTTCATCAGAACATTAAAAGTATACGCTAAGCCAACATATTTCTTGAAACTACCAAGTTTGTAAACTTTCTCCTCTATCTCCGAAACGACAAACACATGAAAGCTGACCCTCTGTGACTTTTTTGTTTATCATATTGCGGTCATTAAAAGCCTGCTTGCATAACCCCCAGAGTAGAGGATCATGGGTAAATTCAAGCTGGCGGCCATGTGGGTACCAGCAAATTTCGTCATTTTTTTCAAAATTCTTGCTTTTCTTCCTGGAAAATTGTGCAAAATATATTTTTTTATTTCCTATCAAACTATTATATACTAATTTATCATGCAGTTTTGCCAAGAAATCACATAAGTAAAGAAAATAAAAAATCTAACCGAAAAATCGACCCCAAACGCCCGTTTTGAAGATGACGTCACTGTAATGTTACTAAAGCGGTCATATTGGATTTCTCTTTAGATTTTCTCGTAGAGCTTGACACAAGGATATAGTGGGTAAAGTTTCATCTCCCTAGCCCAAGGGGTAATAAAAATATTTAAGTGAGGGGCCGAGCTTCTTGGACAGGTCCAAACAACCCAGATCAGATAGCGATAAACGTAAAAGGGCTTGAGCACGTCTCTATAAAAGCAGGTCAAGAATAAGACAGACAATGGGCGTAGTCATATCTGCTAGAATGCGAATTGCTCATAATCAAGTGTTTAATCAGTTAACTATGAAATGTAGACGACGTGTCCATCTAATTTCATATAACGGTCGATTCAAATCATAGATATATAAAAGCATTGACCGCACAAATACTTTAAAATAGAAAATATTCACCAGTATGCGGCAGTTGAAGCTTACCTTCTGCACATGATACTTTTCAGATGAAAATGAGAAAGATTGCCGATACGAAATGTGTATACACTGGCGATCTTGTCATTAAAGCCGATTCAAACATGATATGCAATATCAACTACCACACCGGATCATCACAACTGAATCATTCTTATTCAAGATAGCTGTCTGTAATTGCTGATGATGTCTGTGAATGTTGGGTCTGATTTCCGAAAAGATTGAACATATATTTGTGAAATGTCTCATTGTGAAAAAAAAAGCTGTGGTCAGATTTAGAAGTGCGCTTAAAAAAGAGACGCAAGAACTCATGAAAACATATCGGGATGGGGAAAACACAAGAGCGCATTCAGCAGAATGATGCTACTGACCAATCTGACAATGCAGAGCTGAAAGACTTGATTGGTTGTTATATTTTGAATCTGTTGTTATAATCCCCTAGCAGAGGATCACGACTGAATTCAACATGTCATACATTATGGTGTAACAGATGTTTTACTGCAATCTGTGTGCTTTGTCTGCGTAAATTGTCTTTACTTATATCTTAATTTATTATGCAGTTTTTGGAAAGAAAAGTGTCATAATTGATGTGTGGACATCTGTATTCGTCTCATACATGTAGATCACGAAAATGGCAGAAAAATATTTATTTGGCACCTCAAAGTCTACCGATCGGCATTCTCAAGTCTACCGATCGGCATCCTACACATCCTTCTTATCTACATGCTAATGGGTACTATTTTTTTACACAGAAAAAGGCGTTTCCAAAAGCTACTTAAAAAAATCGCCGTCGAAAAGCCCATGTCTCATGAAAGCGACCCCAGTACTTTCTCTGTGTTATATCTGTCGGTCCTCAATTCTCAATATTGATCGCTCCGCTGCCTAACAGTCCCTTTAACCGCACAAACAGTGGTGCTAACAAATCCGACAATCTAAAGTGGTCGATAGGAGCTGTATTGAATTATTCCACCCCACCGATATGGCAGGCCATGGCTGCATCGATTGGTTCAGCACTTTGATAAGAGAAGACCTTTGAAGATTTTCGAAAAAAGGAAAGGAAATAATCCGTAGATTTTGAACTATTGGGAATTGAGTTACTCGTTTTGCGCTCGAACAGTTGATTTAATGTAAAGTTTTTCTCAGTCGGCAAAGGTGTTCATAGAGCCCATAGGATGATGTAAGATACTAATACTAATAGCACAATTTAAATCTCTACATCTTACCTGTGATTACTAAAACACAGATGGTGTTGACATTAAACAATTATGCTCGCATATATGGATGGAATACTTTCATTTTCGGACTAGGAAACGGATTTTCATGAGCAATGCTCATATGATGATATATATCAGTTGCCAGATTCAATTATCTGACAATGAGACACCTGGAAACATCTACATCATCTGGAGAAGTGCTCTGTATTTTTTTATATAACGTGCTGTGAACACGGTAATTTCCCGTTGCTCCTGTTGTCTTTGATGATGTAAATTGCATGAATATAAGATGGCGCAACGATGTGAAAATAACGGTCGCGCACCATTTTACGAAAGGAGAACATGCAAACTATTTTGATGAGTCGGAAATTGCCTGTAGATTGAATGACTCGTAATATGCTCAAAAAACACCCACTTCAACACTTTCGCCATTTGATTACGGTGGCCGACAAAGGATCACGAAGACATAATCAATGGCACTATTACATCACATCTTGTCTATGTTTACTAGAGCAAGCAGATGTCGGCAATAACATGAATTCTCTTCTAGCTTTTTACCTAGGATTTTTCAGAGCATTAATCAGCTCCCATACTTCATATTTCACAGACAGACAAGCCGGGGGAGATGTGAGGCTTCAGACTAAGCGGTTAGTAATAGAAAATAACGTAGTTTAACCGTATTTCCTGTTTTCTTTGATGTTGTTAATCATTTTACCCGTTCGTGCCATTTGTATGCAGGGCGAAAGCCAAGTGTGCCACCAAGGAAATGTTGCAATTTTTTAATTCTTCTTTGCTTATTTTGCAGATAAAAATATGAAAATATTCCGAACAGATGAATATATAACAAAAGCGAAGCAAACAAAAACATATTCCGATAGAAGAATCTGATTCGACATTCAGTAACCTTATTGACACAAGACTATTGCCATCAGAATCCGAGTAGCCATGGACATGATTAACCCTCCCTGGCCTGTTGGTTTTTTGCTCCTATCTCCGGAACGACAAAACATTAAGAGCTGAAACTCCGTGACTTTTTAGATTATCATATTGGGGTCATTTTGAGCCTATTTGCTTGACCGCCCGAGCAGAGGATCATGGGAAAATTAAAAATGGCGCCATGGGAGGCACTAGAAAAGTGATGTTTTCGTCATATTTCTTCAAATTTTTTGCTTTTCTGCATGAAAAATTGGGTAAAACATATTTTATTTCATATGAGATTATTATTTAGTAATTTATCATGCAGTTTTTGGATTTTTTTAAACATTTTTTTTTGTAGAGCTTGACCCAAAGATTTAGTGTGATAAGTTTCAGCCCTCTAGCTTTAGCGATAGCGAAAATATATTGGGAGCGGGGCCTCCCCCCAACCTCCCCCCCTCCCCCCAAGCTGCGGTACACCCCAAATCGCCCAGGCCATATAGGGTTAAGATAACTTAAAATGTAATAGAGATCAGCAGTTTTCATGATGCTGACAAGGAACCGTTTGTTCATATCATCAAATCTGTGCCACTGACCAATATGCTTTATCCAAATGCATTTCTAAATCTATTTTATGTATATTGTATCTCAGTGACTCAGTGGTTGTGACTGATCATACGAACAACGCGAAGATGTAGTATTACACAATCTGGTCCATATCCCTGAGTTAATCGAAATCAGACGCAATATGCGAAGTGTCACTAAGTCACGTTTCCCACAGGATCTAGCAAACGCCAGGAGGCGAGACATTTATTTTCATTGCATTGTCGTCGCATTTATTTAAATACGAAATAACTACAGCGCAATATGTGTATATGGCAGCCATTGCCCACCATACTCTCGCTTCTTAGGTTTTCTAATTTTTTTTACAGCTCAAGAAGATTATATCACCATGTGGCGTGAACCCGAATTAATGTATGTATTGAAGTTGTTGATGAAGTGTTGATTTGTCTTGAATCATATAACGTAAAATGCGACTAGTCAATGGAAATTGTTAACTCTTGAACAAATGCTTGTCAACCATGAGAACTTGGCGACTGTACTATGACGTTGTCCGACTGGCATCACGGTCACTACCCACCATGTCTCCATCTCGTAAGCAGAGTTTTGCGTACTTAATTTTTTTATTTTGATCCGATTTGGGCTCGCATGATCGTCCGAAAATTGTGTTTGGGAAATCAGAGCGAAAATGTGGCGGCTTTAAGTTACACTGTAGATATTACCATACATGATGGCTTTCCGCAATCTCTTGTTAATTCCGTTACATGGACTACACGCCATTATTATGCTTCGCGGATTGATTACTACGCTCTAAGCTTAACTTTATAATTCTTAATAGCTTGCAACGGAGCCTTTATATAGATGATTATAGAACACAGTTTCTCTGAGTTTATGGTCTGGAAATATTATCTTATTTTTGCACATGATGAGGATGATACCCGGGGGGGGGGGGAGGATTCTCTACGGTCCTACAAAATAGAGAAAATTTAAGAGCTAAACCTTTATTGAAGCGACGTGCAAGAGGTGAGAAAAATTGACCACCGATATAGATTAAAACATTTACTCCGTTGGACTAGATAACCCCATTATCGATGACGCCATCTTGACAGGTGGTATATATGGTCCGATTTTAGGCTTATGCAAATACATAATGACTTCGAATAAGATAGGCTATGAAGCCAGTCAGTTTCAGCTTCCATTTGTAATCTGAAGTGTCAGCGAAGGGGTCACAATAGCGTTAACGTGTGACGTGAGCTATTAACTGTCCGTCTAAGAAAAAGTGAACCTTTCTGTTTAGATGATTTTGCCTGTGATTGCGAAGGACGTGGTGACATCATTAATCCGGACTTGATAGTCCCAAGAAGAAGAAAGTAAGTGAGGGGAAATTTGTCCGAGATAAGTAATTATCTTTCACAGAGCAAAGATTCCCGGAATTTAGAAATAATGGAAGCTTTCACCTTATTTTAGACACGCGTCCACATCAAAGTAATCTTTGTACCAGGCACTTTGGCTATCGATTCATTTTGATGTTACAGTCAGTTTATAGGCTCGTGCAACCACTGTAACTAGATTCATAGCTGCTAGTTGAAGTTCACTGTCACAGCCGAGCTGACATGGTACCAGTGTTCAATGAATCCTTGCATCCAGCCAAAATCACGGTTTGTTTCCATGGCTTCATCAAGAACGATTTAAACGGATACATATTGTAAATATAGCACATATGGTCTTCGAAAAATTAGTTGATGTGCAATTCTGAAAATACTTGGATCATCTTGTTTGCGTATGCGTGTTTTATCTTGTATATCATTTAATTGTCCTTGAAGGAGATATAGAAACATTAAAATGTATTCTACTTTCTGACAGTTTTGGCATACTATGAGAGAAAATTTCTGAACATATATATTTTTGGCTCTTGTCAACCAAGTGGGGACGTCACTAGACAAATTTAATTGCACAGAAAGCGGAAATGTCACTGACCGATAATTTTCTCTTCGCGTATAAATCACATTTCTGGAATCGAAGATGGCGATGAAAGGTCAACCGAAAAAAATATTATCAAAGATTGTGCTGGGAGTATAATCACCCGGTAGTTGGTCATCTTTCTAACACTATTAACCAAGAGGCCTAGACTACACGGCCTAGAGTTGAACTGGACTGTGAGCTGGTGTCAAGATCAAAGCTCTGATTCGGACTCTCTTTTCGGATAAAACTGATTTACTGCGCCGCAATCCAATTAAGCGGTGAGATCTTCGCTACATCAGGAACGTGTTCACGATGGTCCAAGGAAAAGTACATGTATGCGAGAAATCCATAGCTTTCAACGGATAAATCAGTCAATATGTTATGTGCATGCATATGATTCCAAAGTTTGCCTTACCGTGCTTGCTGACCGAAACGAAGCTTTTTTAATATCGCCTCTTCGCCAGTTGTGGAGTTACCAGTTCATTTCGGGTGTATTACTAGACTGCGCGAAATTATCAGAAACTTTATTGCTGGTCGATTTTACTTCTGATATTAGCTTCATCGCTCTGAGAACCAGGAAAAAATGCCTCGGAATATGCATGAAAATCACCCTGAAAGTCTGCCCCTTTTTGTCGCTCGAAAAAGCAATATCACAGCAGTGGACTCTTTATACCAAAAGCAAAATTGTTGTCGCGTGACAATTTAATGAAGGTCACGTAGTGGATAAAACCTGTCTAATGTTAGCCTATTTTATTACATTCAGGTCATGTCTATATGACTGTTACCAAAGACATTCCGATTGATAGGATATTCAAACTATCAGATATAGTGTTACCTTCTTGGTAACTTGTAGACTATATATAAATTATATGTCATAAACTGCTAAACGTCACAAATAAGTAATACCCTAACTGCCGATGTCCGCGTCCCATTTGTGACACAACCCTCATCTATCCTCCCTAATGTGCTCATTACGAAAAAAAAAATAACGGCATTAATTTAGCTTTGAGTCGAGAAATAGATGAAACATTGCTATTGAGAAACGCTTGAACACCGTTTGACTCATTCCAAGATACCCCACCGCTGTATATGCAAGAATTCAGACAAGTGATTATGGTTGGATGTTTTAAGTACATGTTAATAAATTATCCGTTGGAATGCGATAAATTTGTCTACTGAAATCTAGTCCCACGATCCAGTTAGTTACATTATGTAATATAATGGAAAAATACCATTTAATGTACTTTATTTAACGAGGGTATCAGTCAGTGCAGGCCTTCGTAGAAGCAAATATTACATTAGAGAAAGAATACTTACACAAGGAGAAACAGAGAAACTGAAAATGATAGAAACAAATGAGTAGCTATTAATACCCGTACGACCATTTAAACCAGAAATTCCACGAAAATGGCGTATCACTCTCGAATGTCGTCCGTTCATTGGCTGTTATTTTAAACGGACGGTTCGAATACTAGCTGAATAGAGCACATGTCCATACAAAACTGTTACGGAGTATAAACACCTGCATTACAGAAGATGCTTCGCACCTGCTTATGCGTTTGGAGCGAAATAAGATACATACATCGTTGGTTTATTAACGATTTACATTATCTTGGTATTTATTCATGATCAGAATTAGCGAAAGGCTGTATTCATTACCTTTATGTCACAGTGATGACATTATTCTCTTTTGCTTTCAGCACTTCCTGTCGGCTACCGCTTAATAGACACCAGCTGATAAATATATACATACATCACATCGTTAATGAACATGGAACGAAGTTAAGCGTAACACGAGATTTAACGACCAATTATAATAGAGTATCCTTTTCATAGCTTGCAACGCCCGCCCAGAAATTGGGGCAGTTACTCGTCTTCGGGCGATGAAAAGAGACGAAGATGTACGCATATACCTGTAGCGAGCTAACGGACACAACTTTTCAAGTGAAGGCTAAGCTTCCTCCAATATTTCTATTAAAGAGTACGGCTGCATATCTTGCTGTCATGGCTATATTATTAGCAACCCTGTAGGCATATATCAAATCGTCTGTCCTTGCCGTACGGCTACCGATTGAACCAGAAGCTCTTGAGGCATCAGCCTCCTAAATAATTTACACGTTCGGCAGTATTAACAAAATTGTACCTGGTTAATTCCATAATTGAATTTAGACTTTCACCTTTCGACAGGAAGTAGTTTGTTTCAAGCTGTGCGCGACTCTGCACATGGGGTCCTGATTTTGCTGTTTTCTCTGCCTGCTGAAAGCAGTGCTCAGGCCTCGCAAATAGTCCCCCGGCGAGGCAAGTTATCGAGCAGTGAATCGAAATAAAATTTGCAGCTGAATAGGACAAATACCATACTTGCCACAGCTGAATAGAACAAATACAATACTTGCCACTGCTGCCAACGGCATTGCATTAATCGTTGCAACGAAGGCGGAAAAAAGAGAAAATTCTGGCGGGTTAACGAATCGGGACTTTTTTTTTATTTTAGAGCCTGGAGCCTTGAGATTTCGCTTGGGTAGAACCAAATCACTGCGGGTAAACTGAAAGAGTAAAATGCGCATCAAAAGAGCATCTCGCGCCTATTACGTCGAGAATATATGTTTATCTGTCACCACTTAAGTGAAGGTAAGATCAAGTTTTGTGAGTTTTACTCGAAATAGTGCCGAAAGCGAAGACCGAGTTACTAATAAGAAAAGAAAAAAACAAATATGGCTTAACCTATTTAGTCATGTCATGCTGTTTGAGGTGAACGGAGCAGACAACGCGTGACTATCGCCCAGGCTACACTTGGGTAGTAACGTTTCGATTGTTCAGTATGAAGAATGGAGAGGACGTAATTCCTATTGATACGAACAAGGAGTTTAACGAGCTTAACACCATCAACAGACAAGTTCACCATAAGGGACTGTTCAAAATTTATCGGAGGGGCGGGGCGGTGCAATTCAGGGGGGGGGGCAAGAAGTTTTTTCTTGTGGTTCGGGAGGGGGGTGCGTACTTTTTTTTACTGGTCCAATCAGGGGGGTGCTTACTTTTTTTACCAACTTCAACTTGGCAATTTTTTATCTCGCCTTACGAAGTAAAGGGCAGATATTGTGAGGGGGGAGAGGATGTCGTCGTCGGTGTCGGTGTCCCCAAGTTGGAAATGATAAGGATTTTGGTTTAGCAAATTCAACAAAAATCTAGAAAATTTAGAGAAAATATAAAAAAAAATATTGGGGGCGGGGGGGGTATGCCACCTGGGGTACTCCAATGTTAAGTTTTGCGTTTAGCTGAGGTGCACATGTACATCTGTAGTTGTCAGCTGTTATTTGATGATTATTAATCTTGGTAAACATGTTTCTTATGATTAGAAGATGTACCTGTGCTATTTAGGAGATGAAATATTAATTTGTGTTCAAATTTTGAGGGGTTTGTCTTAGTAATCTGTCAATGATAATGTACATGTATATACCCCCACCTTCACGGTAAAAAACTATGTGTCACGTGCAACAAGTCACCAGAATAAGTTGATGTCCCATTGCAATTTGACATTTAATAATCGGAATCGGAACAATCGGAACAGCCAAAAGTACCAGCGCTTATCTAAAATACATCAACGCCCAGGTAATGTTTGCTCGGTCTCTAATAAAAAAAATGAAGATCAAAATCGTAAATGTTGATTATTTTTTTTTATTATTATTATTATTTTTTTTTTTTTGAGGGTTTTGTCTGTGAGGGTTTCGTCAGTGGGTGTATTGAAAACTGGAACTCCCCCCTTATCCCTAAACAGTATCAAAAGCCTTTAGGCAATGTCAGCAAAAGCCAATGAAAATAGCACACATTCTTGAAGGTAACAAACCTGCATTGAATTTACTGGGTGGCTGTTATACTACATGTAAGTGGCAGTGAAATGGTTTGTGCTATATTTTATAATTCATTCCCAGAAGAACCATTGTCACAGGTTAATAAAAAAAAAATTAGCCTCATTTTCTTAGTGATTTGTGACCTGAAATACAGTTCTTAAAAGACTGTATTGAGGATGGACCAGTTTTCGACACTGATACATTCACGATAACGGGCCGATCTCCGATGACAATCAATGACACAATTACGCACGTGTACCACATTACAATGAACCTTACCCGACGATCTTTTGCACAAAGAAGATGAATACAAACGGTTTAGCAGTGTTTAGATCATTTCTGGATTCACAAACAGCACATGTTTAAACAAGGGAGATAACTTATGAAAAGTCACATCAAGGGAGACTAATCTGCCTCTATAATCACATCAGGGGCGATAACTCTTGAAATTAACGTAACTATCCATTGGGTCCACTGTTAATCCCCCTCATCATCATACACAAACTGGTCAAATCGTCAGATTTTTGTCCCGGTGAACCTCGACGAAGACAAACTTTGGTCTCGCTCATCAATGCGACAAAAAAAGTCTTGTCCCATCCAGAGAAGCCGTTAAAAAAATGTTGGTCCCTGCCCTAAATCCACCGGTCTCGTCCTACCGATAATTTTTGCCTGGTCTCTAATTGCTTGTTTCCATCAAACGTTTCTTCATCTGCCAGGGCCCTATTCAAATACCGCCAAGTCCAAGGGGTTCCATGTGCTTTGCATGGTTCATGTTCATACTTTATTACAGTTATTACAGTTAGAAACCAACAGTATGAGTATACTGAGTACTCTGAGTATGGTGGCATTGATTCAAGTGGAATTTTGTTGTCATGATTATGATAATGTCCAGTATACAAATACCTATACCTGTCGTGTCCATGCTTTGAATTACTGGAAGGCTCCAAGCTAACTAATATTAAAAGGGATGATGAGTTAATGCATCATTTACGTACAACCTCCTGTTTTTTTTACCATTACATATATACAACTGTACCGGTATTGACATCTGTGAATTTGCCTCTCTGGTGCGGGGGGGTCTTGATTTTTTTTTGAGACCTCATTGCGGGGGGGTCAGAACTTTTTTTAGGACTCAGAGAGGGGGGCAATAACTTTTTTGAAGATCACTTGAGGGGGGGTTGGCACTTTTTCTTACATATATTTTTTCAATGCACCGCCCCCCCCCCTCCGATAAATTTTGACCGGTCCCTAATCACAACAGTTTATTAGCGGTAGTGGTAGAAGACAAAGTAAGGCCAAGCAGTAGGATGCTGAAGAAGAGAGAGGAGGGACTTACAATGGTGGGCCGAATTCACAGAATGCATATGTCCGTACTAACTTAATAAAGTAACGTTCCAACGATAACATCAAAAGCCAACGAACGCCCCCTGGAATCGGGACATCATATTGTTATTGAAAATAATACAAACAAAAATGTTGGTGGCTGTTATTGGATATACGACATTTGACCGTCGAACTCACTTAGATTGGTGAATGTCATCAGTCATTGAACCGAGAGAAGCAACTCATTGGTTATACATCTTGATCTTTCCATAGTACATAATCGATCAGCCACAAATTTTAGCATGATAAAATCGTCTTTTGGTAGTCAAATGGAGTTCCTGAGCTGATTAACCTCGCTCATGGCTTGACTGTGGGGCGCATCGGTACTCCAGGGATTTCTGAAGAACGGCTTCTCTGCTAGCATAATATATAATGCAGTATCCTGCAATATCTTCCCACGTACTGTATCGTAATATCTATATTCGAACAAATACCTTTGTTTAGCAGATACTGCACACTGCATACTGCAATTTCCTACATAAGTATGAGAAAATCTGACCAATTATTATAAGATGAGAATATCCACTGTCAGATTGGTCGGATACTATGGAAAACGAACCCCGCGCCTGGAAAATATGGGTAATCGAGCTCATAACGTCTCATTGATCAAGGGGGAGAAGTAATTATAGTTTTCTCCTATGTTCAATAAAATGGTATCTGCAGCATTTTCTGGTTGACTGAACGCCTGTGACCTTGTGCCCCTAATCGTCAAATTATCAATCGATGTTCCCAAAGGTCAGTTGCAATAAGAACAAATTTTATGAGAAAATAACCAGAGATGTTTTATATTATACCGCAAAATAGATTGATTGGTCGATTTTTATCCCATGAGATGCGATGTATAACATGTATAACAGGCTACAGAATAAATACGCTCACGCGCTGTTCACAGTAGTTTTTACATACTTCGGACTGATCTTCAGGTACGATGTACCGGAGGATCTCCCATAAGCTGACATAGCTCAGAGCGTGCACAGGGTCGTGGCTTTGATGTGCGTTGAGGATAAATTGTTCTTTCCTCAAAAGCATCACGCCATATCAAATTTTCATTTTTGTGTCCGTCTGAATTGTTGGTATAATACCTTTTAGCATGCTATGATGAGTGTGAGATGAAATATGTGAAATACCGTTGACTCGCAAAGAGAAAATGATGACAAGCTCACAATGAATGGCGGGATGGAATAAAGCGGTATGTAATAATAAGTTATCAGATCTGTGGGCCAATAAGCAAATTGAATGCCGAGAAATGTTGCGTGGGCGGGGAAAGTTTTCACGGCCGAAGATTCTGTCAAACTTGAAATTCTTCTTCGTTTTCAGTAAATTGTCTGCATATGACCTGTTCGTCGGGAACTGGGACCATTGCAGTGTTTACGCCCTTCTCATGTCGGTCTCCATTTGAATGTAGACGTAATGGGCTTTTCTCGAAACCAGCTGGGAATATTAGCTAACATCCGATTTCTTGCGAACAGACGAGAAAACGTCAAATACAAACGCCAAACACATTTTCGCACCAAATATTTAATATTGCTTTTCCGACGTTTTCAGATAATAATTTCCCCCGTAGTTTTCCAAAGGAAACAAGTTTTCCAAACTTATACAAGATCGGCGAATCTCACCGGATGTCCTCCTTTGTGTGTGCTACTGTGTGAGGTCTAAAGAAGATATATTACCAATTTGTATGATATGTAAGGGTTTTCCTGTCTGCTCTAACATCACCACCTATCATCCATAATGCCTTGAGTGCAACCTGCTCCCGTCTAGAATGATTGATTTGCTTTTTTCCCCATATTTTATCGAAAAACTCCCCCACTTATATATATTCGTAAGTAGTGCGGCAATCGATTTTGTAGGACGGATAGGACGACACTGTCTAAGAAACGCACCAGGGAATATCGATGATAAAAGATAACTGCAGTCCCCCCCCATGTAAAATGTATTAAATTTTCGTCAGACCGATATCACACGGCAACTGCATGTTGCCATTGAGAATCACCTCATCCAAACATGGTCTCGTGTTTGAGTGTGTCATTCTATAGCTTGTATGGCACATGTACGCTCTCCTGCCCTCCTCCACAAAATTTTCTTTTATCAAAGGGGAGGTAATATATTCTTAGACAGATATGGCGACTCAGATCTGTCATTCAAAGCGTATGTCAGACTCATGGCGCAGGTATCTCTCTGCCCCTGTCTGGTAATATTATAAGCAATATAGAAAATGTTGTATAAAGGTCATAATCTATTCTATTATATAATAATGTTTTATCGGCATATGGCACACGATTGTCAAGCATAATCCTGCTAAAGCATGAGGAGAATAAAAGATGAGAATCTGGCTGATAAACCTTGGATTTTACCATCGATAGGTTACCAGCATTAGCTATCCCCAACACTCACCAACCACCTAAATCACCTTCACAAATACATGTCGACTGATCGTACGTTCATTGAACGCGTTGAAGAGCTAATTCGGTCGATATTTCATGGAAGAGATCTCGACAGAAAGTACCCTGTTTTAATATAGGGGCAAAACTTTGATGATAATTCAGTGACGAACATTGCTTTGTACGGGGAATATGGGTCTTTCTAGGGGCACCTTAATGTTTGAAGCAACTTACGCCAGTTATCATGGGATTCAGTATTATAGAAGTCGCAAGATAATAGATACACAGCGGCATTCTATAGTGGCTTTGACAAACACCATTGATTTTGGAGCGACATTTTACGATACATAATCTTTTGGCAGCGGTCGTCTATGATGGTTAATTTGTCATCAGCCCTCTACAACGGCTTTGTAGAAGACCGTTAGTTTTTGCAGCGGTCTTCTTGGTTGGTGTGATGGATAAGAATGTCGTGGTGATCAGTGTTCCTTTTCATATCCTTTTCTATTGCAACCAAGGACGGACACTTGTCCCCAGTGTGAAGAAAATGTCCTAGCTGGGTTAGACGATAGGGGCCGGACACTCTCAGTCACCGGACATTCTTTGTCTGCACGTTGGCTTTCTCCATTCCCCTCTTGGTACCTTCTGCAACAGTTTTCTAAAACACTGCTGACTGTTGGAATTTTTGCAGCGGCATTTTTCGGAGGCTTTCTACAGTACAACGTCTTTTGGCAAAGGCCTTCTACAGTGGCTTTATAGAAGACCATTAAATTTTGCAGCTACCTTCTGAATCATTTTTCTAGGGTACACCGTCTTTTGACAGCGGCCTTTTCCAGTGACTTTCTAGAAGACTTTTACTTCTTGCAGCTATCTTCCGAAGCTGTTTTCTATGATAAGCCTTCTTTTGGTAGCGGCATTCTATAGCGAATTCCTAGAAGACCGTTGCATTTTGCAGCGAACTTATGAGGCAGGGAACGATAACCCAATGTGTTAAACCGATCAAACTATAGTAGATGTGCAAAATTTGTGTGTCTAAAAGTAACCTATATTAAAAACAAATGTTTGTTAAACCAAAAAATGATACAGAAAAAGTGGGCAATGGTTGAGCAACTAACTGTAAACTGTGTTTGTTAAACCAAGAAATGTTACAGTTTGATGAAAATGTAAAAGGAAAAAGTATCACCTAATATTTACATGTTTGTTATAGGAGATTATTGGCCCTGGCTAACATTCAGAAATCATGTCGCTTCGACAGCTTGTGAAGAAATGTGTTAACCCTATCTGGTCTGGGCGATTCGGGATTTACCGCATCCTTGGGGGGGGGAGGGGGGGGGGCGGAAGGCGAAAAGTACTCCCTATATATTTTCGCTATCCCTATGGCTAGAGTGCTGAAACTTACAACACTATATATTTGGGTCAAGCTCTACCAGAAAATGCAAAACAATCAAAGATGGCGACCATGATAAACTCACCATAACGTCCTTTTTAACAAAAGGCATTTTGGGCGATTTTTTAAATTTTCTTTTGTGTTTTTCTTTTTTCTCCGCAAAAACTACATGATAAATTAGTAAATAACAATCTGATATGAAATAAAATAGTCTACCCATTTTTTCATGCAGAAAAGTAAGAATTTTGAAGAAATATGACGAAAATGTCATTTTTCTGATGCCCACATGGCCGCCGTTTTGAATTTACCTATGACCCTCGGTGCGTCACGCAAATAGGGTCAAAATTACTTCAATATTATTATATATTATACTAAAAAATGCGTATAAGAACTAAAACTAATCTGTATTTATTAACCCTATCTGGCCTGATGGCTTGGGGTGTATCACAGCCTTGGGGATCCATTTCGGTCCTCTGAATAGCTTTCTCACCCCTTAAGCTAGGGGCTGACCCTTATCACAAAATACCCTTGAGTCAAGCTCTACCGGAAAATGTCGAAAATATCCATGATGACCGCCACGACGATGTCACAGTGACGTCATTATCAAAAGATCATTGTTGGTCCATTTTCAGGTCAGATTTTTCGATTATTTTATTTGGGATTTATTCATAAAAATGGCCTGATAAATTAGCAAATTATAATATAATATGAAATATAATAGATTTTGTCCACTTTTACATGCAAAAAGCTAAAGAAATAAAAAAATATGACGAAATTTCACATGGCCGCCATTTGGAATTAGCCCATGATTCTCTGGTCGGAGGCCAAGCAGATAGGCTCAAAAATAATCGCAATGTGATAAGCTACAAAGAGTGGAAAGTTTGGTAGGAGGGACATAATTAAACGAAACAAGTGTTGTGGAAAACGATGTCGCCGTACTGACAAGAAGTCATATGACCATAAAGACAAATATACTGATTGCATATTTCTAAAAAAACATCGAAACGAAATGGGACATCCACCAGCAGAATCTCACCATATACAGACAACAATTAAATGCAACATTAAAAGGATGATGAAAAACGATGCTGGCGTAGTGACAAGAAGTCATATGACCCCAAAGACTAATATACTGATTGCATATTTCTAAAAACATCACAAGGGTCAAAGTTGATCCCTGTGAGGATTTATATCTCAGCCAAGCTTTGATTGGACATATTGAATGGCATGACCACACAGTTTCGGTCGCCGGTTTGATTTAGATACAAATAACACCCACTCCCTGGCCTGGTATGGTTGAATCAAGAAATGCTATGGGGTGCTGGCCATGTGAGAGTGAACCATTTAATCTTTTTCATATGTCTCTTGCAGAAGATGCGGGCTTGAGTTAATGGGAGCATTCACAAATCATATGTCGTTTTAAGCTTCTGAAGGTGGGATGCATGTGTTATACCAAGAAACGATATTCAGTCAGTGACCGTTGTTCTCATTGTAAGCATCAAACTCCATGGTCATGTAGAGAAGACTAGGTTGGGTAGCTGTGGTGTGATCAGTGCATTAATACACACGAGGTGGTGTCATTGAGTGCGATTTTCAAATTGAGAAACTGAAAGTCGCTGTGAAAATTACTGGTGTTCTGGAAATTCACTGGAGAAGGCGGCTGCAAAGTGTTACCAAAAGCCAGTGTACAAGTCCGCTGCACAGACTTAGTGCTGTAGAAAGCCGCTGTTAGAAGGCTGCTGCAAAAATAACGATCTTTTAGAAAACCGCTGTAGAAGATCGCTGCTATACGCGAGAACTGGCTAGTGACGTCAAATGGGGTCGGCTCCAACTACTGACACATGATAACTCAGTGTAAACTGCACACACATCCGAATATAATCGAGTAAAACTCTGCCAATATCTATCCGATTTTCAATCTGTTTAGTTATTATTAAACCTGAAGAGATGCCCGTTTCAGAAACGTATTTTCTTTCAACATGTTCATAAAAAGATGGTGTCAATTCTCCGCGATTTGTTTTGCGATATACCCGCGCTCTGTTTTATTCATCATTTTCCCTAAAAGCGCCTCCATAAAATCAAAATCCATCTATACTTCTCACCTAGAGTACTATAAGATTATGAAAATATAAATGTCATATCTGTATCTTCAGCTCTTTTCTTGTAACGTTTAAAAGAAAACGTGTAAACGATCTTCGGCGAAAAAGTTCCGGGAACCGAACGGAACATTCTGCTATAGGCCGAAAGATACCAACACGTTAAAAGCTGCTGACAATCAACACATGTAAATCAGAATATAATCGAGCAGGAGGCAGGACTGTTATGGCAGGACTATGGAACATTAATGGATATTTTAGAAAATATAGGCTGCCGAAAATTGTTGAAAAATGTTGCTAATGTAATTTGTGTTTTGTCCCTCTAAACTAAAAACTATACAAAGAATTCATAGGGGAACCTGATTATTTTCATCTTATACAATGCATTGAAACGTTTTAAAAAGTACAGAGTACATTGTTTGCCTTCGATATTTTTGAAGTTATAGGTGTTACTAATGCCATTTTTTTGTGCTGTCAAAATCCCTTAACCCGACCTGGCCCGAGGGGGGAGGGGCGAAATGGCTCCCCTACCAAACTTTCTGCGCTATCTCTGGAACGACAAAAAATGGAGAGCTGAAACTCTGTGTTTTTTATAGTTTATCATATTGGGGTCATTTTGAGCCTATTAGCATAACCCCCCGAACAGAAGATCATGGGAAAATTCAAGATGGCGGCCACGCGGGGTCACAGAAAAGTGATGTTTTCGTCATATTTCTGCTTTTCCCCGATGAAAAGCGGACAAGAACTATTTTATTTCACATCAATTAATTAATTAATATTTACTAATTTATCTTGCAATGTTTGCGGAGAAATTGCATACAATTTTTTTCAGAAAATCTTAGGATCGACCAAAAAATGCCGTTTTTAGCCCACCATCACCATGGTGGGCTGTTCAAATCGCTTTTCGTCTGTGGTCCGTCGTCCGTCGTTCGTCCGTCCGTCCGTCCGTCGTCCGTCGGTAAACAATTTCTTGTTATCGCGATTTCTCAGGAACTACTTTATGGATCTTTCTCAAATTTGGTACACAGCTTCCCCTTGGGGGGGGGGTCTAGTTGTGCAAGATACATTTCTGGTCCGATTCGAAAATCCAATATGGCCACCAGGCGGCCATCTTGGATTTCCCCATGAAACCTTGTTATCACGATTTGATTTAAACAAATTGTATTGCAAACACTGTTTACAATGGGGGCACAATGAGCCCAAGGCTCGTTAGCGTGTCCCCCTATATGCATAATATGATATATGTTGTTTAAACGGTTACATTTATAATGTAAATGCAGAAGAGTCGGGACATTATTTCTTATGTTGCTTACTTAGTGTGAGAAAAAGCAATAGTGAGAGACAAAAAATGTGATAATATTGTAAATACGAGGTTTTTAAATGTGAAAAGAAATGAGGGAGCACCATTTGTCAAGTGTACGCTCGATGTGAGCCGCCTGCATGTCACGGTCGAGATGTGGTTATGAGCACTAGAATCGCTTAGTGTCTGTGATAAATGATCCTAAGCATTTTTGAACATCGATGTTTTTCGAAATTGTTTTGTCGTAAAAGCCAAACGATAGAGTGGTAATATCATACAAGATGGGGAAATTAGAATCATTCAATATATTTGCAGAGAGTTTTGTAAGGAAAGAATGTCCCTGAGTAAAGAAGAGAGGGCAGTGTAAGAAATAATGCTCGGGGGTTTCATTCGAAAGCCCACAAATACATTTTGGGTCTACTATTAAATGATTATTGAACAGATCTTGCTTCAGATTACTGCAACCATTTCTTATTCGGCACAGGATTATATTATTTTCCCGTGATCCGACATAATACCATGGAGGAGGGGTGGATGTGGGATACATGTGCATAACATTACGTTTGAACTCGATGAGTGTGACTGAATTTCTTACAGGATCCGGCAGAGTATTTCAATCACGCACAGTGGCTGGAAAGAATGAATTGTGGCATAGCGTAATTCTACACCGATGTGATGTGAACTGGTTAATATTACGAATGTTGTATGGATTTCGATTGTGGGTTAGTAATGGGAGATAACTATGCAAATATGACGGAGCCATTCCATGTACTATTTTATAGAACATAGTAAGGCGGTGTAATTGGCGCCTTTGGGACAATTTTTCAAAACCAGCTTCAATATACAAATTTTCTGAGGAACAACTACGTGTAACTTCAGTAATTATTCTTAGGGATTCTTTTTGAATAAGTTCCAACCTGTTAACCAGGGCTTCGTCAATGTTGTCCCAAACAACATCAGCATACTCCAAACCCGGTCTAACAAAACTCTTGTACACAATTTCGAGGCTTTTTCGATCAAGTAGATATTTAAGTCCTCTGAGAATGGACAGCTTACGCTGTGCAGTTATAATCAATGTTTCAACGTGATCATGCCAGGTACCTCTTTTATTGAAGATTACGTCAAGGTGTTTATGATTGGGTGATGGGTTAATGACATTATTATCAAAACATATGTTAATAAAAGAAGGTTGCAATCGCCTTGATATCAAAAGGGATATTGTCTTTGTAGTGTTGAAATCAAGTCTCAGACCATTGTTTTATTAAATCTAGATCATGATTGATAACAAGTGTTGTTCCATTTAGTTGTTCAGAGATAACATATAGACACGTATCGTCTGCAAATAAACGTATATTACTCAAGATGCCATCAGGGAGGTCATTAATATATAATAGAAATAACAGAGGCCCCAATACGGAGCCCTGTGGTACGCCAGCATGAATCCGGAGTGTGTCTCATTCAGTACCGTTAAGCACAACTTTTTGCATTCGGTGTTCTAAGTAGCTTTCTATCCACTGAATCATAGTACCAGAAATGCCAAACTGCTTCAGCTTATGAATAAGTCCTCGATGCTAAACCCGGTCAAATGCCTTAGAAATGTCGAAGAAGACGAATTGAACCTCTTTATGTTGATCAATTGCAGAGACGATATCAGTATATATTTGGAGCAGCTGTGTAACAGTAGAATGAGATGGTAGAAAACCTGACTGCTTTTGATTTATTTCGTACTTAACAAAATCAAATATGTGCTTGGCTACAACTCGTTCCATTATTTTGCTAACACAACTCAAAAGAGATATGGGCCGATAGTTAGAACAAACACTACTTTCGCCTTTCTTATATATTGGTGTTACATGGGCTAACTTCCACTGAGTGGGAAATGCACCGATGTCCAGTGAGAAATTAAAGAAGTCGGTAAGTACAGGAGCTAAAATATTTCTCCCCATATAAAGATATTTTGGGCTAATTGAGTCTGGGCCTAGAGCTTTTGTAACATCGAGGTCAGTAAGTATAGCCATCACTTCTGCAACAGAAACCTGAATAAGATTCAGGCAGTTGTTTTTACAAGACGAAGGAGGTAGCTGTGAACGTGATTCATCTATTTTTGTTATATTAGTGAAGAATGTGTTCAGTACATCAGCCTTTTCCTTATTCTCATATGCAAACGTACCGTCAGAATATTTTAATGGTGGAATCTCGTTAAATGTCGAGTTACTGTCTCTCAAGAGTGATTTACCCAATTTCCACCAATATTTTGAACCTACTCGACCAGTGTGAATTCTATCCGCAGTTTTCTGTTTGAACTTTTCCTTAGCGGAACGAACTAATTGATTACAAAAATTTCGTTGTCTTTTAAACAGATAGCATCATTGTCGATCATGGTTGTTCTACTCTTCCTATATAATTTGTCTCTAATTTTCATTTCATGTTTGATTTTGTTTGTTATCCAGGGATGATCGCTAGGCTTTATTGTAACCTTTTTATGTGGTATACTTTGACTGGATGCGTTTTTAATAGTAACCGATAGATTTTCACAAGCACTGTCGATATCGTGAGTAGGTATTGTCCAATCCGAATTAGAAAGTAATTCATTGAATTTGGACCAGTCTGCGTTGTCATAGCCTCATATTACGCGCTGGTAACTTTTTTTTCTGGGGATACGCGACTTGAGATTGACAAACGTCGGAGAATGATCACTACATATAGGTGCCAATACCCCACTGTTAATAATTAATTGATATGTATTACAAAGAATGGGATCTAACAGAGAATTGGAGACTGGTCGAGTAGCTTCCGTTATGAGTTGGTTAAAACCAAAAGTAATGATTAAATCTTTAAGGAAATGTAGGGAAGTGTTAAATAAATCTTCGTTCAGGTCTCCAAGAATCAGAACATTTTTGCCAGGATTGGCATCAAGGACATATTCGATGTTGTCTGAAAGCGTCTGCCATTTGTCATTAGGTGTATTGGGTGGTCTGTATATTGTGCATATTAAAGACTTGGGGTTATCATGAACTTCGATCCATACCATTTCTAGCTCTTGACATTCATATTCTTTTCTACGAGATACTGCAATGTTGTTAAATGTATAAACACACACCCCTCCCCAAGCTTGCTGGCGGTCGCAGCGGTAAGGTTCGCGAAAGCCAGGAAATATTACAGCAGCATTATCAATCATTGGGGTTAAATGACTCTCGGTAAGCGCAACTATGTCAAAGGTATTAAGGTTTGCTTGAATCAGATCCAGTTTGGCTTTAAGACCACAAACATTGTATTGGACAACAGACAATACCCCGATTTCTCAGGAACTACAGCATGGATCGTCCTCAAATTTGGTACACAGGTTCCCCTTGGGGTCTAGTTGTACAAGATACCTTTTCTGGTCCGATTCGAAACTCCAATATGGCCACCAGGCAGCCATCTTGGATTTCCTCACGAAACCTTCTCATCGCGATTTCTCAGGACCTACTTCATCGATCTTTCGCAAATTTGGTACACAAGTTCCCCTTGGGGTCTAGTTGTGCAAGATACCTTTTCTGGTCCGATTCGAAAATCCAATATGGCCACCAGGCAGCCATCTTGGATTTTCTTGGATTTGACACTTGGGGTCTAGTTGTGCAAGATGCCTTTTCTGGTCCGATTCGAAAATCCAATATGGCCACTAGGCGCCCATCTTGGATATCCCAATGAAACTTTGTTATCGTGATTTCTCAGGAAGTACTGCTGGGATCTTTCTCAAATTTGGTACATAGGTTCCCCTTGTGGTCTAGTTGTGCAGAATACATTTGTCGATCCGATTCGAAAATCCAATATGGCCACCATGCGCCCATCTTGGATTTCCCCATGAAACGTTGTTATCTTGATTTCTCAAGAAGTACTGCATGGATCTTTCTGAAATTTGGTACACAGGTCCCACATGGGGCCTAATTGTTCAAGATACCTTTTTTGGTCCGATTCGAAATCCAAGTTATGCTTCAAATTAATACGGTATTTCGGAGTTATGACGTTGCATCACAAGAGTCGGCGGATGAAACGGTGGCGCATATTCTATATATTGACTATAGAGAATATCCGTACCGTCACCTTCCATATCAAGGAGATCAAATAATTCGGAATTAAAAAGTATTTCTTCGAGTTTTCTTTAGTCCATGCAGTTTGCAAGTGAACTGCCCCACTGTTTCGTCTGCCGGGGGTCGGCTACATGAAGGGACGTCACCCTTGTGACACAACGTCACAACTCGACAACTGTAGATTACTGCATGTTTCGATCCAAGGTAGATAATCAGGATTCAGACACTTTCGAAGTTTCAAGTTTACTGCGCGGATCGGATCCCTTCAGTATTAAGTATTGTACCATCTTACTATTTTCGAGCATGGTATCTTAAAAGATATGTCTCAAACTAGCCCAGTAAACAGAAAAGAATTAGCATTCGTTCCTAATTATAAAACATTAAGTATGTTTCATAGCTCATGCCAAAGTGTCAAAGAGATATTTGTCTTCGCTTCCAGTACCCAATGATGACACGTGCAGAAATAATAAAAAAAATACTACAAAACGAAGACGAAGGATCCTCTGTACATGTACATTCGCTTTCAGACTAACTTGTAGTCTTGTACTATAACAACCGACATAAGTACAATTTCTAGAAATGTTGAAACTCATGAAACTTAGAAAGATATCTTGGTGTTTTCCAGTGTCCCTTTTTCGATCTTTTTCGCTCAGATTCAAAATTCTGTAAACAAAATTACAAATCAATCGCTTTTTCCTAGTAACAATGGACAAAACGATCCTCTTGTCATTAGCTTACAATTATCGGACAATGGTGGGCGCCAAGATCCTTCAGGATCTCTCGTTGATAATGACATCACTGTGACGTCACCAAAGAGTCCATCTTGGATTTTTTTTACATTTTCTGATAGAGCTTGACCCAAGGGTATAGTGTGGTAAGTTTCATCCTCCTAGCTCAAGGGGTAAGAAAAATAATTACGTGAGGCCATTTCGCCCCCCCCACCCCCCAGGCCACAACAGGTGCCAAAAAGCCCAGGTCAGATAGGGTTAAATCAGAGTAGGGAATTATGTGGCAGGCAAAAATTAGTTAGGCCTACCAAAAGCTAAGAAATGGAGGGTGACATAAATTCGAACCCAGGTGATCAAGCGATTGGTCAGTTCAAGATATATTTAGGTGCATTGCCCTTTGCCGACTCTGCTGTGACTAAAACTGACCCTAATCAACTGGAACTGCCGACAAGTTTTGGCCGATTTCCGACCTTTATAACAGAATGTCAACTTTGCTCATTAATCTGAACGACCAGTGTGTTCAACTGGCGACCAAGGCAATGTGAGATACACTTCAGAAACAACAACTATGTTACGAACAGTCATAATATAAACATTGCCGTCAAATGCACTAAGAAGATTGGATTCATTGAATTTCTTCCCATAACTGTTTAAAACAGTCCATACATTGCAAGGAAAATCCTCGGCCCGACGAAGAGTACGGATGAATGCGTCGAGTATAACATCCCATTATTCAAACGACTAAGGGTCGAAGTGTCAGCTTTCTCTAGCGAGATAAGAACAATTACCAACGCATGATCCACCGTGAATGTCTGAAATGTGAAGATATATCACCAATTTGTATGATAAGCAAGGGTATTCCTGTCAGTTCTAACACTACCACCGATCATTCATAATGCCTTCATGAGTGCTGAGCTGTTAGTCGATGTCTGAAATGACTGATATGATTCTTACCCATATTTTACCACCAAAACCCTGATTTATGTCTCGCATATTAGGTAGTGGTGCCGACCGGACAGAACGTTCGTAGACACACTATACACACAAACTAATTTGGAACTATCGATGCCAAAAGGTCACATGTACAATCGCGGGCATTATTACATTAACTGATAGCCAATGACAGTATGTTAGCATTATTACATTAACTGATAGCCAATGACAGTATGTTAGCAATGAAAATTGCTTCTTGCAACCAAGTTTCCAAGTTTGACTTGCGGAATACGCTCTTCTGTGCGCACCTAATAATTGTCTACTGGCATACCGAAGCTAATATATTCCTTAAAAAGGTGGAGACATTAAGGTTGCAATAAATGAACCTGTCGTTCAAAATATGTTTGCTTCATCTCGTAGATATGCCTCACCTGTTCGATAAGAACAGAAAGAATCTAACTTCCTTCCAATACACTAGTCACAAGGAAATGATGAAGACTATGTTGGTACATGTAGTTCATATTATTATTATATTCTCGAGAACGTGACACAGTATGCACATCATAGGCACACCTTGTCTTGTTTTAGCACGATCGCAAGACTGTTTTCTTCCGTCGAAATAAGAATACGGTTGTGTTTAATCATTTCGATTCTGCCAAGCCATTAATATGCCTATCCCAGTTGATGTATTTATAAAAGTTGTATCAGCTGTAAATATAGGTTGTCACCACGAGTGGTCATTTATCTGATTTTTATCACACGAGTTTCATAAAACATATAAGAAACGAGCTTTAGTGAGTTTCAATTTGATTACATCAAACGAATGTGATAAAAATCTTATATTAAATGATCACGAGTATGATGATTTATTTCTCACATCGTAATAATGTTAAACAATAAATCGAAAGATACTGAGCAGAAATTGTATGTCATGAGATTGCTTTTGATCACTGTGGTGTGAGATATGTAACTATCTCTATCAGCCCCCTACAACACTTTTATAACAAAGGTCGATTGGTCCTTTGGACAGTAATCGAATTCTTCTTCTTCAACGTTCCTCATTGAAGCCTCATCCGGATTAATGCAATAAATACATGATGCATTGATCAAGTTAAATAATGGATGCGTATCGTACTTTGATCAGCCTTTAGGAGTATTATCCTGAAGGTCATCAAGGATCGAACCAGGGACAAACATCATACACGAACAAACACAACTCCATTTGCTGACCAGCCTGATCTCTGAAATCGAATTGAGGCGATGAATTCGCCATGAATTCTTCCCAAATGTCAGAAGTCGAGAAGTAATCCATTGATTCTTCAGTTCTAGTTATCTTTGGGAATATTGCTCTTTGCCGACTATGACTTGATGAGCACCGGTCATAATCATCTGAGATGTTTACTCCGATTTCTAACCACAATTTACAACAAAGAACCTAAGGTGACCACTCCACTGGACGATTAATGTGTACGTGTTATCAAGGCGATGTGAGATACATTTCAGAGACTGACGGAGTTATGGATAATTCTTATATTTCGATTGTCGCCAACTTGGATTTCCACATTTTCGTCTTAGACCATCGTGCCATGAACATTTCACGGAAAGTAATAATGGGATTGTCAAGGCATGACACTGAAGCTTTGTTTAAAACAGGTCGTAAAGCCAAGGCCGTAAATCTGTCTATCCGATTACGCGACGAAAATCGACACCTTCGAAGATAATATTCATGTCAGGTCCGACGGGGCCGTAGCGGCCAAGCTTTCTGAGCTGATCTTGAGAAGAAAACATGGTCCGTATCTTCCTCGTTTTGACCGTTTCTGAATATAGCTATTACATCATCGCTCTTGAACAAGTCGTATGCATATCACTTCAGTCGGTGAGACGGATACGTTGACCAGATGTCTCCAGTGTCTGGAGGACTCTCGGATCTGCATGTATATATCAGTGTCTCCAGACATTATTAACAAGAGTTGGTTGTCTGTCGGGCATTGCGGTATGGAATTCAGTGTAACCGGAGATTAGGGGGAATCTCTGGCAATATCAACGAATGTCTCCGACGTGCATATAATTTAAGTGTAAAGTTAACGAAAGGCCTATTTTCTGTTTCACGAAGTAATAGATATTACAGCAGCGAGCGCGAGATTAGAGCGACCGGCTGCTATCGCTTATCCTCTACGATGAAGAACAACGATAAAATTGTACGGATATCAAAATGGTTATCACATAACGATTCTCCATTTGATTAACCTTGCAAAAATCCGAAAATGCTGATTCGGCCGTCCATAGTTTTAATTATAATCGGCCTAGCGGCAACATTTTCTTTCATACCGCTTGCTTCAGCGATGTGTGCAATGTACAATTCATGGAGTATGTTTTGCTTGATTGGTTTACACTGCCCTTTTGGAAACGTCTGGGGCCTTCTTTATGGCTACACTGCAAATCATCATGTTTGCTGTCGTCTACAAATTGTTTTGTCAGTAACCTTTTACGTTGACAGCATGAATAATGTAAGGTGCACAGACAAGGACATATTTTTCGGCTGTTCATTGCCTCATAATTCCGGCCAAGGTATTTTCGATTTACTTTGCGCTATAGGCAATTACTAGTCAAGTGTGTGAGTGTATCTTACTCAGGATCATCGTTAGAAATTTAAGGTTATAACTAGATGGAATGCCTATTCCTCAATACTATTTGCGAACTCAGCTCGGGCTATTCCACTTCCGGTCAAGTTAAGATTACGGATATTACTCATCTCCGAGGCAATTGCCTCTCATCGAAGGTTCATTGATGCAGCTTATCCACAGTTTCACTTAAACCTATCTGATGTTGTATGAACATCAACATGTATGACATGTACGTCGTTATTTGGTCGATTTCGATAGACCACAGCAGGCACATAACGAAGTTTTCCTTCGACCGGCGCTTGACATACTGCTATCCCAGAGCGATGCGACAGTAGTGTGAAGGCAGATATGTCATAATGATTCATGGCAATTTTATGATTTGGTAGGTCTGATTTTGGAGCCAGTGGTGACTTATGTAAAAGATCGTTCGATTATGGGCGCTAAAATCCCATATGGATGGCGACTGGCTAGTAAATGCCAAATCTAGCCCGCTCTGCGCAAATATCTGTCGCACTGCTGATTGCTTGACATGTTTATCTCTGAGAACTAAGACACATTTCATTGTCACTATTTTGAACCAAAAAAAAGTTGAGTTCCTCCGCTAAAATGCTCTTATGTTCCTATTTGGTATCGCTGAGCAGTATGACATATGGGTGTATTGGAAGCAATGTCATCAACTCTAACGTAGTTTCTTAGACAAGGGATTAGGTAGATATGGTAGGAAGATAAGGCTGTCTGAACGGTTAGAGAACAGGATACAGGAACACAGTTTCACATACTACCATATGGATAAGAACTATTCCAATTAAAAGACTGGGTTTTTTTACAGCCGAACTGTGGAACAAACTCGACAACGAAACCAAAGAATGTTTTCGTTTGCTTCTAAATCTAAGGTCTAAGGCCTTGGTTTAATTTTATTATCGAAATAAACGGTAATACATTCATTTGAATTGTTTTATCTTGTTTTAACTTAGTCTCTACCACAATAGTGCAGGATAATATATTCTATATTATTCACCATCAGTTTTAATCAATTTGGTAAGGGATCTGATCTATTTTATTTGAATATTAATTGGCTATGAGGCATATTTTTAGCAGAATAAAGACACGTTCTAGAGGGTGTGCAGAAGGGCTCAGTATCCTTTAATAATATCGACAATCTCACATTGCTTCAAGCAATCGTATATATTACAAGCGTCTAGTCCATCATTCATATCCAACCGTTGTCCGTTAAAGTATATCCGCATCCATAATCCAGATATCTACACGCACACATAAATCAAGACCGGGGAAGCCTTGTCTTTAACCTATTGCCCTGTAGTGGACCACTGTCGAACTCTCCACCATCTTGAAAACCTGGGAGGAGGATGAACGAGATGAATCCATCGATTTGTAGATTTACTGTCAACAATGGGAACCCAAAATCCCCAAGATTCGGGGAAAAACACCACGAAGCATAGTGAAAAAAAAGGCTATGTAAAAGGATTCGCTCCGCTATCCTCCCTCAATTATGGTCAGGCAAGCATCTCCACTCCAGTATGTCACATGTTGCTGCCCGTTCTTCATCTACAAACTAATCTTGGAATCCTCACCTGAGCGATTTTTTTATTTATGAATTTTCTTCGCTAAATAAAGCTACATGGTAAATTATGAAGTAATATCATGATGTCAAATACAGCAGTTTTTGTCCACTTTTCGTTACAGAAAATCAGAAATTTTGAAGAAAAATGACGAAAACATCACTTTTCTGGTACCCCACATGGTCGCCATTCTGAATTTACCCATGATCCTCTACTCGGGAAGTTATGGAAGGAGGCTCAAAATGACCCCAAAATGATAGATCAGTTGGGAACACATTTTCATACCTTTTCACAATTCGACCATGCATACAAGTGGAGGGTTGCAAAAAAAACCCAGATCAAATGAATACTCACAATACCAATTTAGCGAATATGAGTAATTTTGTGTGCTAACTCGACTATCAAGATGTGTGAAAAGATGTTCATATATACACCCACTTTCTCGGGGTGCTCTGACCCTATGTGTGAAGATATGTTCATATACACACCCACTTTCTCGGGTATTCGGGGTGTTCGGTCAGCTCAGAACTTGCTGGTAACAATCCCCTAATGCAACTTCATGCACACACTCAAGGTTCTAATGTCAACGGTTCTCCTTATTTTGCCGACGAACGGATTCGAATGGACTCACCCACTCATTCACTCACTCAATGACTACCGGACAATTTGCAGATGGCAGCCTACTTCGTAGAAATAGGAAAAGACAGTACCTGATGTCATGTCGTGATATTTTGTGAATAGAGTGAAATATAAATTATTGGTGTACACCGTTATACAGACCGGGAAAATGTAAATGGTACAACTATAAACAAAAATACTAGAACAGTGTTACATAAAAAGAGTGGTAATCATATATATTGTGCTGTTATCAATCTCAGTATACTGAATATTACGTGATGACATTCCAAACGTTATGGCCTTCATCGAGTGCCATTTCAGGCGAAGTGTGGAGTTCTATCGTGGCTTCTCTGGCATCACGGCGCTTTCATTTTGTCCGCCCATCTGGCACTATCGTAGTTGTATTTACTGTTTTGTTTTTGAGCAGTTGACGCAAATCAGGCATCCGATCGTCTTGATCGTCGATAAACTTTTCTCACCAATTCTACAGATCTGCCATCCAGAGCTTTATTCCAAATGAGTGTACTAGCTTCCTATACGTGATATGACTATGTTCTGCCGAATTTAATTGCCGCAATATGACGTTCCTGGGCACAAAAACACAATAGTTTTCTCGAACCACTTTATAGTTTTCGACATTTTTTGGTAACGTTTTGCAATTCAAAACGATTAATTTTAACACCGTCTACATAAATATTATCACCGGGGTTTAATCGTGTAACTGCATTTTCTGACTTCTTCTGGAAAACTGATATAAATCGCATCTTACAAAAAATCAGTTTGAATTGCAAACCGTACCATGATATGTCGGAACGAAAGTGATTCCAGGAAACTGAGGAAAGAAATCATTTAAGACAAAATCCCCTGAATCAGAGTAGCGAATGATGTGGCAGCCAACAAATTAGGCCTACCAAAATCTAAGAAATTGAGAGTGACATAAATTCGAACCCTGGTGATCAGGCGATTGGTCAGTTCAATATATATTTGGGTGCATTGCCCTTTGCCGACTATGCTTTGACTAAGACTGATCCTAATCAACTGGGACTGCCGACATGTTTTGGTCAGGTTCCGACCTTTACAGCAGAATGTCAAGTTTGCTCATTAATCTGAACGACTAATGTGTTCAGCTTGCGAGCAAGGCAATGTGAGATACACTTCAGAAACAACAATCTTTTTCACGAACAGTCATAATATAAACATTGCCGTCAAATACACTAAGAAGATTGGATTCATTGAATTTCTTCGCATAACTGTTTAAAACAGTCCATATTTAGCAAGGAAAATCCTCGGCCCGATGAAGAGTACGGATGAATATGTCGCGTATAGCATCCCATTATTCAAACGTATACATGTTTTAAACACGTCCGTGGTATCAGACTAAGGGTCGAAATGTCAGCTTTCTCTAGCTGGATAAGAACAATTACCAACGCATGATCCACCGTGACTGTCTGAAATGAGAAGATATATCACCAATTTGTATGATAAGCAAGGGTATTCCTGTCAGTTCTAACATTACCGCCAATCATTCATAATGCCTTCATGAAGGCTTAGCTGTTAGTCGATGTCTGAAATGACTGATATGGTTCTTACCCATATTTTACCACCAAAACCCTGATTATGTCTCGCATATTAGGTAGTGGTGCCGACGGGACAGAACGTTCTAAGACACACTATAAACACAAACTAATTTGGAACTATCGATGCCAAAAGGTCACATGTACAATCGCGGGCATTATTACATTAACTGATAGCCAATGACAGTATGTTAGCAATGAACATTGCTTCTTGTAACCAAGTTTCCAAGTTTGACTCGTGGAATGCGCTCTTCTGTACGCACCTAATAATTGTCTGCTGTCATACTGAAGCTAATATATTCCTTAAAAATGTGAAGACATTAAGGTTGCAATAAATGAACCTGTCGTTCAAAATATGTTTGCTTCATCTCATAGATATGTCTCACCTGTCCGATAAGAACAGAAAGAATCTAACTTCATTCCATTACACTAGTCACCAGGAAATGATGAAGACTATGTTGGTACATGTAGTTCATATTATTATTATATTCTCGAGAACGTGACACAGTATGCACATGATAGGCACACCTTGTCTTGTTTTAACACGATCGCAAGACTGTTTTCTTCCCTCGATATAAGAATACGGTTGTGTTCAATCATTCTGATTCTGCCAAGCGATTACCAAGCCTAACCCACTCGATGTATTTATAAAAGTTGTATCAGCTGTGAATATAGATTGTCTCATTTCATAAAACATATACAGCGGTAAAAGCGTTCGGTGACCGGCTATTTTCGTTTAGTTTGACCTAGCGAAACACGAACGGAACTAAATGTAAACGCGTTCCAACGCGTTCCAGACGATTATAGGAAACGAAACGCTTTCAATATCGCTTAATTTTTCTTTTATGGAAACGCGTTTCCCTCGTCAAACGCGTTTGCTCTGATCGAAACGCTTTTGTGAACGCGTTTTATGAACGCGTTTAAAACTCGTTTCTCTTTTAGTTCAACTGGGCCAAATTTGTGTTTTTATTTTGCAAGCCAGGCTTAGAAGCTCTCGTGTTGGGGCTTTCCTCAGCCGCTATTATTAATATGAAATAAATATACGTGGCGCAGCCTTTACTATACAGGGGTAAAACGTTCGGTGCCCGGTAATTTTCTGTTTGTTTAGTTTACACCGTAAACTAATGAACGCAGACGAAACTACCGGTATTTCTAAACGCTAGCCAACGGAACGCTTAGTTAATTCAGCGATTTGGTGGGAATATTCGATATCGTTTGGTTAATATGTTGCGCTAAGCTTAAATCTTTTCGTTCACCAAGCGAAACGATTTGTCAGGCGTGTGATACCGAGTCGGAAAAGCGGCGAACAGATCGCCCACATGTTTCTACTCCATACTTCTCTTTTGAAGTCTGTTGGATTTATGTCCTTTACACTCCATCTTGGAACAACCTAACAGCTTTTGATCAACACTCAAAGTAGCCGAACCATTGTACAAATAAAAAAAAACAAAAACAGACCAAATAGTATTTTTGCTCGACGAAGCAACCGAGGTGTGGTGGGTAATGTTTACTTAACGACAACAACAATGAATCGCGTTTCCAAAACGCGTTTTAAACGCGTTTCAAGCGAAACGAAATTTTCGGATGATTAAACGCGTTCATAAACTCGTTCATGAAACGTGTTTCAAGCGAAACAAAACCAAATATATTGAACATACCGACGATCAAACGCATTTGCGAGCTATAAACACGAAACGAATACAAAACGCGTTCAGAACGCTATTGAAACGCGTTTCAAACGCTAATAGATTAGATTAGATGTTATACGTGAAAACACCGGACACAGAACGCTTTTACCCCTGTCGGAAACGAGCTTTAATGAATGTGATAAAAATCTGATATTAAATGATTTATTGATCAGATCGTAATAAATGTTGAAAAATAATCGAAAGATACTTATCAGAAGTTGTATGTCGTGAGATTGCTGTTGGTCACTGTGGTGTGAGATATGTGACTATCTCCATAACTAGCTTCAGCCACATACAACACTTTATAAACTGAGGTCGATTGATCGTTCGAACGTTAATCGAATTCTTATTCTTCAACGTTCCTCATTAACGCCTCATTCGGATTAATGCAATAGATACGTGATGCATTGATCAAGTTAAATAATGGATGCGTATCGTACTTTGGTCAGCCTTTAGGAGTATTATCGTGAAGGTCATCAAGGATCGAACCAGGGATACACATCATACACGAACAAACACAACTCCATTTGCTGACCAACCAGATCTCTGGAATCGAATTGAGGCGATGAGTTCGCCATGAATTCACCCTAAATGTCAGAAGTCGAGAAGTAATCCATTGATTCTCCAGTTCTAGTTATCTTTGGGAATATATTGCTCTTTGTCGACTATGACTTGATGGGCACCGGTCATAATCATCTGAGATGTTTGCTCCGATTTCGAACCACAATTTACAACAGAGAACCTAAGGTGACCGCTCAACTGGACGAGTAATTTGTAGTGTTATCAAGGCGACGAGAGATACATTTCAGAGACAGCAACCGAGTTACGGATAATTATTATATTTAGATTTTATATTGGATTTCCAGATGAACATTTCATGGAAATAATGGGATTGTCAAGGCATGACACTGAAGCTTTGTTTAAAACAGGTCGTAAAGCCAAGGCCGTAAATCTGTCTATCAGATTACGCGACGAAAATCAACTTTCGAAGATAATATTCATGTCAGGTCCGACGGGGCCGTAGCGGCCAAGCTTTTTGAGCTGATCTTGAGAAGAGACATGGTCTGTATCTTCCTCGTTTTGATAGTTTCTTAATTCTAACGTCCTAGTAGTTGAATATAGCTATTACATCATCGCTCTTGAATAGTCGTATGCATACCACTTCAGTCGGTGTGACGGATACGTTGACCAGATGTCTCCAGTGTCTGGATCTGCATGTATATATCAGTGTCTCCAGACATTATTAACAAGATTTGGTTGTCTGTCGGGCATTGCGGTATGGAATTCAGTGTAACCGGACATTAGGGGCAACCCTGGTAATATCAACGAATGTCCCCGAAGTGCATATTAATTTAAGTGTAAAGTTAACGAAAGGCTATATTTTCTGTTTCACGGAATCCAGTCTGAAATTGCCGACACCTTTTATTTTCATTGATGATCTCCATCAATTGGCACTGCTTCTCAGGATGAACCTCAGAAACCCAGCTGAAGTGCATGACTGGAACATGTTCGCGAGGCTAGCGCCTTAACTCTACCAGGCTTCGAGGGCCATTATTTTTTACCCTATTTCCCGAACGACAAAAACTTGGGGACTGACGCTCCGTGACTTTTGACGTGTAGTCATAATCATTTTGGGCCTGTTTGCATAACCCTCGAGGAGACGATCATGGCGATCACAGACACTCGAGCAGACAATCACAACGGCGGCCATGTGGGTTACCAGATAATTTATGTTTTCTTCAAAGTCCTGCTTTTCGGCGAGAAAAAAATGGGCAAAATCTGTTTTATTTCACATCAAATTATTAATTACTAATTCATCATGCAGCTTTTGTGGAGCAAACACACGAATACAAAAATTGTAATATGTGACCCAAAAATCGTCCAGAAAATGCTTTGTTGAAAGCGACGTTATCATAGCTGCCATCTTGCATTTTGTAGTAGAGCCTGATCCAAGGGTATACTGTGGTGAGTTTCATTCCTTTAGCTCAAGGGGTAAGAAATTATTTAGGAGTTAGCCAGAAATGGTCTCCCAGACCTTCATGGACAGGTTCCAAATCGCCCAGATCAGATAGGGTTAATAATGTAATAGATATGACAACAACGAGGGCGAGATTAGAGCGGCCGGCTGCTATCGCTAAGCCTCTACGATGAAGAACAATGATAAAATTGTACGGATATCAAAATAGTTGTCATATAACGATTCTCCATTTGATGAACCTTCCAAAAATCCGAAAATGCCGATTCGGTCGTCCATAGTTTTAATTAAAATCGGCCTAGCGGCAACATTTTCTTTGGTGCCGGTTACTTCAGTGATGTGTGCAATGTACAGTTCATTGGGTATGGTTTGCTCAATTGGTTTACACTGCCCTTTTGGAAACTTCTGGAGTCTTCTTCATGGCTACACTGCAAGTCACCATGTTTGCTGTCGTCTACAAATTTATTTGTGAATAACCTTTTACGGTTGACAGCATGAATAATGTAAAGTGCACAGACAAGGACATATTTTTCGGCTGGTCATTGCCCCATCATTCCGGCCAAGGTATTTTCGATTTACTTTGCGCTATTGTCAATTACTAGTCAAGTGTGTGAGTGTATCCTACTCAGAATCATCGTTAGAAATTATAAGGGTATAACTAGATGCTGAGTGGAATGCCTATTCCTCAATACTATTTGCGAACTCAGCTCGGGCTATTCCACTTCCGGTCAAGTTAAAATTACGGATATTACTCATCTCCGAGGCAATTGCCTCTCATCGAAGGTTCATTGATGCAGCTTATCCACAGTTTCACTTAAACCTATCTGATGTTGTAGGAACATTAACATGAATGACATGTACGTCGTTATTCGGTCGATTTCGATAGACCACAGTAGGCACTTAATTAAGTATTCCTTCGACCGGTACTTGACATACTGCTATCCAAGAGCGATGCGACGGTAGAGTGAAGGCAGATATGTCATAATGATTCATGGTAATTTTATGATTTGGTAGGTCTGATTTTGGAGCCAGTGGTGACTTATGTAAAAGATCGTTCGATTATGGACGCTAAAATCCCTTATGGATGGCGACTGGCTAGTAAATGCCAAATCTAGCCCGCTCTGCGCAAATATGTGTCGCACTGCTGATTGCTTGACATGTTTATCTCTGAGAACTAAGACACATATCATTGTCACTATTTTGAACCAAAAACAAGTTCCTCCAGTATGACATATTGTTTGTATTGGAAGCAATGTCTTCAACTCTAACGTAGTTTCATAGACAAGGGACTAGGTAGATATGGTAGGAAGATAAGGTTGTCTGAACGGTTAGAGAACAGGATACAGGGAACACAGTTTCACATACTACCATATGGATAAGAACTATTCCAATTAAAAGACTTGTGTTTTTTTTACAGCCGAACTGTGGAACAAACTCGACAACGAAACCAAAGAATGTTTTCGTTTGCTTCTAAATCTAAGGTCTAAGGCATTGGTTTAATTTTGTTATCGAAATAAACGGTAATACATTCATTTGAATTGTTTTATCTTGTTTTAACTTAGTCTCTATCACAATAGTGCAGGATAATATATTCTATATTATTCACCATCAGTTTTAATCAATTTAGTAAGGGATCTGATTTATTTTATTTGAATATTAATTGGCTATGAGGCATATTTTTAGCAGAATAAAGACAAATTCTAGAGGGTGTGCAGAAGGGCTCAGTATCCTTTAATAATATCGACAATCTCACATTGCTTCAAGCAATCGTATATATTACAAGCGTCTAGTCCATCATTCATATCCAACCGTTGTCCGTTAAAGAATATCCGCATCCATAATCCAGATATCTACACACACACATAAATCAAGACCGGGGAAGCCTTGTCCTTAACCTATTGTCCTGTAGTGGACCACTGTCGAACTCTCCATCATCTTGAAAACCTGGGAGGAGGATGAACGAGATGAATCTATCGATTTGTAGATTTACTGTCAACAATGGGAACCCAAAATCCCCAAGATTCGGGGAAAAACACCACGAAGCATAGTGAAAACAACGAATAATTAAGCTATGTAAAAGGATTCGCTCCGCTATCCTCCCTCAATTATGGTCAGGCAAGCATCTCCACTCCAGTATGTCACATGTTGCTGCCCGTTCTTCATCTACAAACTAATCTTGGAATCCTCACCTGATCGATTTTTTTATTTATGAATTTTCTTCGCTAAATAAAGCTGCATGGTAAATTATGAAGTAATATCATGATGTCAAATACAGCAGTTTTTGTCCACTTTTCGTTACAGAAAATAAGAAATTTTGAGGAAAAATGACGAAAACATCACTTTTCTGGTACCCCACATGGTCGCAATTCTGAATTTACCCATGATCCTCTACTCGGGAAGTTATGGAAAGAGGCTCAAAATGACCCCAAAATGATAGATCAGTTGGGAACACATTTTCATACCTTTTCACAATTCGACCATGCATACAAGTGGAGGGTTGCAAAAAAAACCCAGATCAAATGAATACTCACATTACCAATTTAGCGAATATGAGTAATTTTGTGTGCTAACTCGACTATCAAGATGTGTGAAAAGATGTTCATATATACACCCACTTTCTCGGGGTGCTCTGACCCTATGTGTGAAGATATGTTCATATACACACCCACTTTCTCGGGTATTCGGGGTGTTCGGTCAGCTCAGAACTTGCTGGTAACAGTCCCCTAATGCACCTTCATGCGCACAATCAAGGTCAACGGTTCTCCTTATTTTGCCGACGAAAGGATTCGAATGGACTCACCCACTCACTCACTCACTCAATGACTACCGGACAATTTGCAGATGGCAGCCTACTTCGTAGAAATAGGAAAAGACAGTACCTGATGTCATGTCGTGATATTTTGTGAATAGAGTGAAATATAAATTATTGGTGTACACCGTTATACAGACCGGGAAAATGTAAATGGTACAACTATAAACAAAAATACTAGAACAGTGTTACATAAAAAGAGTGGTAATCATATATATTGTGCTGTTATCAATCTCAGTATACTGAATATTACGTGATGACATTCCAAACGTTATGGCCTTCATCGAGTGCCATTTCAGGCGAAGTGTGGAGTTCTATCGTGGTTTCTCTGGCATCACGGCGCTTTCATTTTGTCCGCCCATCTGGCACTATCGTAGTTGTATTTACTGTTTTGTTTTTGAGCAGTTGACGCAAATCAGGCGCCCGAGTGAGTCAAATAGAAACTTGATCGTCGTAAACATTTCCCACCAATTCTACAGATCTGCCGTCCAGAGCTTTATTCCAAATGAGTGTACTAGCTTCCCATACGTGATATGACTATGTTCTGCCGAATTTAATTGCCGCAATATGACGTTCCTGGGCACAAAAACACAATAGTTTTCTCGAACCACTTTATAGTTTTCGACATTTTTTGGTAACCTTGTGCAATTCAAAACGATTAATTTTAACACGCTACATAAATATTATCACCGGGGTTTAATCGTGTAACTGCATTTTCTGACTTCTTCTGGAAAACTGATATAAATCGCATCTTACAAAAAATCAGTTTGAATTGCAAACCGTACCATGATATGTCGGAACGAAAGTGATTCCAGGAAACTGAGGAAAGAAATCATTTAAGACAAAATCCCCTGAATCAGAGTAGCGAATGATGTGGCAGCCAACAAATTAGGCCTACCAAAATCTAAGAAATTGAGAGTGACATAAATTCGAACCCTGGTGATCAGGCGATTGGTCAGTTCAATATATATTTGGGTGCATTGCCCTTTGCCGACTATGCTTTGACTAAGACTGATCCTAATCAACTGGGACTGCCGACATGTTTTGGTCAGGTTCCGACCTTTACAGCAGAATGTCAAGTTTGCTCATTAATCTGAACGACTAATGTGTTCAGCTTGCGAGCAAGGCAATGTGAGATACACTTCAGAAACAACAATCTTTTTCACGAACAGTCATAATATAAACATTGCCGTCAAATACACTAAGAAGATTGGATTCATTGAATTTCTTCGCATAACTGTTTAAAACAGTCCATATTTAGCAAGGAAAATCCTCGGCCCGATGAAGAGTACGGATGAATATGTCGCGTATAGCATCCCATTATTCAAACGTATACATGTTTTAAACACGTCCGTGGTATCAGACTAAGGGTCGAAATGTCAGCTTTCTCTAGCTGGATAAGAACAATTACCAACGCATGATCCACCGTGACTGTCTGAAATGAGAAGATATATCACCAATTTGTATGATAAGCAAGGGTATTCCTGTCAGTTCTAACATTACCGCCAATCATTCATAATGCCTTCATGAAGGCTTAGCTGTTAGTCGATGTCTGAAATGACTGATATGGTTCTTACCCATATTTTACCACCAACACCCTGATTATGTCTCGCATATTAGGTAGTGGTGCCGACGGGACAGAACGTTCTAAGACACACTATAAACACAAGCTAATTTGGAACTATCGATGCCAAAAGGTCACATGTACAATCGCGGGCATTATTACATTAACTGATAGCCAATGACAGTATGTTAGCAATGAACATTGCTTCTTGTAACCAAGTTTCCAAGTTTGACTTGTGGAATGCGCTCTTCTGTACGCACCTAATAATTGTCTGCTGTCATACTGAAGCTAATACATTCCTTAAAAATGTGAAGACATTAAGGTTGCAATAAATGAACCTGTCGTTCAAAATATGTTTGCTTCATCTCGTAGATATGTCTCACCTGTCCGATAAGAACAGAAAGAATCTAACTTCCTTCCATTACACTAGTCACCAGGAAATGATGAAGACTATGTTGGTACATGTAGTTCATATTATTATTATATTCTCGAGAACGTGACACAGTATGCACATGATAGGCACACCTTGTCTTGTTTTAGCACGATCGCAAGACTGTTTTCTTCCCTCGATATAAGAATACGGTTGTGTTCAATCATTCTGATTCTGACAAGCGATTACCAAGCCTAACCCAGTCGATGTATTTATAAAAGTTGTATCAGCTGTGAATATAGATTGTCTCATTTCATAAAACATATACAGCGGTAAAAGCGTTCGGTGACCGGCTATTTTGGTTTAGTTTGACCTAGCGAAACACGAACGGAACTAAATGTAATCGCGTGCCAACGCGTTCCAGACGATTATAGGAAACGAAACGCTTTCAATATCGCTTAATTTTTCTTTTATGGAAAGGCGTTTCCCTCGTCAAACGCGTTTGCTCTGATCGAAACGCTTTTGTGAACGCGTTTTATGAACGCGTTTAAAACTCGTTTCTCTTTTAGTTCAACTGGGCCAAATTTGTGTTTTTATTTTGCAAGCCAGGCTTAGAAGCTCTCGTGTTGGGGTGGGGCTTTCCTCAGCCGCTATTATTAATATGAAATAAATATACGTGGCGCAGCCTTTACTATACAGGGGTAAAACGTTCGGTGCCCGGTAATTTTCTGTTTGTTTAGTTTACGCCGTAAACTAATGAACGCAGACGAAACTACCGGTATTTCTAAACGCTAGCCAACGGAACGCTTAGTTAATTCAGCGATTTGGTGGGAATATTCGATATCGTTTGGTTAATATGTTGCGCTAAGCTTAAATCTTTTCGTTCACCAAGCGAAACGATTTGTCAGGCGTGTGATACCGAGCCGGAAAAGCGGCGAACAGATCGCCCACATGTTTCTACTCCATACTTCTCTTTTGAAGTCTGTTGGATTTATGTCCTTTACACTCCATCTTGGAACAACCTAACAGCTTTTGATCAACACTCAAAGTAGCCGAACCATTGTACAAATAAAAAAAAACAAAAACAGACCAAATAGTATTTTTGCTCGACGAAGCAACCGAGGTGTGGTGGGTAATGTTTACTTAACGACAACAACAATGAATCGCGTTTCCAAAACGCGTTTTAAACGCGTTTCAAGCGAAACGAAATTTTCGGATGATTAAACGCGTTCATAAACTCGTTCATGAAACGTGTTTCAAGCGAAACAAAACCAAATATATTGAACATACCGACGATCAAACGCATTTGCGAGCTATAAACACGAAACGAATACAAAACGCGTTCAGAACGCTATTGAAACGCGTTTCAAACGCTAATAGATTAGATTAGATGTTATACGTGAAAACACCGGACACAGAACGCTTTTACCCCTGTCGGAAACGAGCTTTAATGAATGTGATAAAAATCTGATATTAAATGATTTATTGATCAGATCGTAATAAATGTTGAAAAATAATCGAAAGATACTTATCAGAAGTTGTATGTCGTGAGATTGCTGTTGGTCACTGTGGTGTGAGATATGTGACTATCTCCATAACTAGCTTCAGCCACATACAACACTTTATAAACTGAGGTCGATTGATCGTTCGAACGTTAATCGAATTCTTATTCTTCAACGTTCCTCATTAACGCCTCATTCGGATTAATGCAATAAATACGTGATGCATTGATCAAGTTAAATAATGGATGCGTATCGTACTTTGGTCAGCCTTTAGGAGTATTATCGTGAAGGTCATCAAGGATCGAACCAGGGATACACATCATACACGAACAAACACAACTCCATTTGCTGACCAACCAGATCTCTGGAATCGAATTGAGGCGATGAGTTCGCCATGAATTCACCCTAAATGTCAGAAGTCGAGAAGTAATCCATTGATTCTCCAGTTCTAGTTATCTTTGGGAATATATTGCTCTTTGTCGACTATGACTTGATGGGCACCGGTCATAATCATCTGAGATGTTTGCTCCGATTTCGAACCACAATTTACAACAGAGAACCTAAGGTGACCGCTCAACTGGACGAGTAATATGTAGTGTTATCAAGGCGACGAGAGATACATTTCAGAGACAGCAACCGAGTTACCGATAATTATTATATTTAGATTTTATATTGGATTTCCAGATGAACATTTCATGGAAATAATGGGATTGTCAAGGCATGACACTGAAGCTTTGTTTAAAACAGGTCGTAAAGCCAAGGCCGTAAATCTGTCTATCAGATTACGCGACGAAAATCAACTTTCGAAGATAATATTCATGTCAGGTCCGACGGGGCCGTAGCGGCCAAGCTTTTTGAGCTGATCTTGAGAAGAGACATGGTCTGTATCTTCCTCGTTTTGATAGTTTCTTAATTCTAACGTCCTAGTAGTTGAATATAGCTATTACATCATCGCTCTTGAATAGTCGTATGCATACCACTTCAGTCGGTGTGACGGATACGTTGGCCAGATGTCTCCAGTGTCTGGATCTGCATGTATATATCAGTGTCTCCAGACATTATTAACAAGATTTGGTTGTCTGTCGGGCATTGCGGTATGGAATTCAGTGTAACCGGACATTAGGGGCAACCCTGGTAATATCAACGAATGTCCCCGAAGTGCATATTAATTTAAGTGTAAAGTTAACGAAAGGCTATATTTTCTGTTTCACGGAATCCAGTCTGAAATTGCCGACACCTTTTATTTTCATTGATGATCTCCATCAATTGGCACTGCTTCTCAGGATGAACCTCAGAAACCCAGCTGAAGTGCATGACTGGAACATGTTCGCGAGGCTAGCGCCTTAACTCTACCAGGCTTCGAGGGCCATTATTTTTTACCCTATTTCCCGAACGACAAAAACTTGGGGACTGACGCTCCGTGACTTTTGACGTGTAGTCATAGTCATTTTGGGCCTGTTTGCATAACCCTCGAGGAGACGATCATGGCGATCACAGACACTCGAGCAGACAATCACAACGGCGGCCATGTGGGTTACCAGATAATTGATGTTTTCTTCAAAGTCCTGCTTTTCGGCGAGAAAAAAATGGGCAAAATCTGTTTTATTTCACATCAAATTATTAATTACTAATTCATCATGCAGCTTTTGTGGAGCAAACACACGAATACAAAAATTGTAATATGTGACCCAAAAATCGTCCAGAAAATGCTTTGTTGAAAGCGACGTTATCATAGCTGCCATCTTGCATTTTGTAGTAGAGCCTGATCCAAGGGTATACTGTGGTGAGTTTCATTCCTTTAGCTCAAGGGGTAAGAAATTATTTAGGAGTTAGCCAGAAATGGTCTCCCAGACCTTCATGGACAGGTTCCAAATCGCCCAGGTCAGATAGGGTTAATAATGTAATAGATATGACAACAACGAGGGCGAGATTAGAGCGGCCGGCTGCTATCGCTAAGCCTCTACGATGAAGAACAATGATAAAATTGTACGGATATCAAAATAGTTGTCATATAACGATTCTCCATTTGATGAACCTTCCAAAAATCCGAAAATACCGATTCGGTCGTCCATAGTTTTAATTATAATCGGCCTAGCGGCAACATTTTCTTTGGTGCCGGTTACTTCAGTGATGTGTGCAATGTACAGTTCATTGGGTATGGTTTGCTCAATTGGTTTACACTGTCCTTTTGGAAACTTCTGGAGTCTTCTTCATGGCTACACTGCAAGTCATCATGTTTGCTGTCGTCTACAAATTTATTTGTGAATAACCTTTTAGGGTTGACAGCATGAATAATGTAAAGTGCACAGACAAGGACATATTTTTCGGCTGGTCATTGCCCCATCATTCCGGCCAAGGTATTTTCGATTTACTTTGCGCTATTGTCAATTACTAGTCAAGTGTGTGAGTGTATCCTACTCAGAATCATCGTTAGAAATTATAAGGGTATAACTAGATGCTGAGTGGAATGCCTATTCCTCAATACTATTTGCGAACTCAGCTCGGGCTATTCCACTTCCGGTCAAGTTAAGATTACGGATATTACTCATCTCCGAGGCAATTGCCTCTCATCGAAGGTTCATTGATGCAGCTTATCCACAGTTTCACTTAAACCTATCTGATGTTGTAGGAACATTAACATGAATGACATGTACGTCGTTATTCGGTCGATTTCGATAGACCACAGCAGGCACTTAATTAAGTATTCCTTCGACCGGTACTTGACATACTGCTATCCAAGAGCGATGCGACGGTAGAGTGAAGGCAGATATGTCATAATGATTCATGGTAATTTTATTATTTGGTAGGTCTGATTTTGGAGCCAGTGGTGACTTATGTAAAAGATCGTTCGATTATGGTCGCTAAACTCCCTTATGGATGGCGACTGGCTAGTAAATGCCAAATCTAGCCCGCTCTGCGCAAATATCTGTCGCACTGCTGATTGCTTGACATGTTTATCTCTGAGAACTAAGACACTTATCATTGTCACTATTTTGAACCAAAAAAAAGTTCCTCCAGTATGACATATGGGTGTATTGGAAGCAATGTCTTCAACTCTAACGTAGTTTCTTAGACAAGGGACTAGGTAGATATGGTAGGAAGATAAGGTTGTCTGAACGGTTAGAGAACAGGATACAGGGAACACAGTTTCACATACTACCATGTGGATAAGAACTATTCCAATTAAAAGACTGGTGCTTTTTTTACAGCCGAACTGTGGAACAAACTCGACAACGAAACCAAAGAATGTTTTCGTTTGCTTATAAATCTAAGGTCTAAGGCCTTGGTTTAATTTTATTATCGAAATAAACGGTAATACATTCATTTGAATTGTTTTATCTTGTTTTAACTTAGTCTCTATCACAATAGTGCAGGATAATATATTCTATATTATTCACCATCAGTTTTAATCAATTTAGTAAGGGATCTGATTTATTTTATTTGAATATTAATTGGCTATGAGGCATATTTTTAGCAGAATAAAGGCAAATTCTAGAGGGTGTGCAGAAGGGCTCAGTATCCTTTAATAATATCGACAATCTCACATTGCTTCAAGCAATCGTATATATTACAAGCGTCTAGTCCATCATTCATATCCAACCGTTGTCCGTTAAAGTATATCCGCATCCATAATCCAGATATCTACACGCACACATAAATCAAGACCGGGGAAGCCTTGTCTTTAACCTATTGCCCTGTAGTGGACCACTGTCGAACTCTCCACCATCTTGAAAACCTGGGAGGAGGATGAACGAGATGAATCCATCGATTTGTAGATTTACTGTCAACAATGGGAACCCAAAATCCCCAAGATTCGGGGAAAAACACCACGAAGCATAGTGAAAAAAAAGGCTATGTAAAAGGATTCGCTCCGCTATCCTCCCTCAATTATGGTCAGGCAAGCATCTCCACTCCAGTATGTCACATGTTGCTGCCCGTTCTTCATCTACAAACTAATCTTGGAATCCTCACCTGATCGATTTTTTTATTTATGAATTTTCTTCGCTAAATAAAGCTGCATGGTAAATTATGAAGTAATATCATGATGTCAAATACAGCAGTTTTTGTCCACTTTTCGTTACAGAAAATCAGAAATTTTGAGGAAAAATGACGAAAACATCACTTTTCTGGTACCCCACATGGTCGGAATTCTGAATTTACCCATGATCCTCTACTCGGGAAGTTATGGAAAGAGGCTCAAAATGACCCCAAAATGATACATCAGTTGGGAACACATTTTCATACCTTTTCACAATTCGACCATGCATACAAGTGGAGGGTTGCAAAAAAAAACCCAGATCAAATGAATACTCACATTACCAATTTAGCGAATATGAGTAATTTTGTGTGCTAACTCGACTATCAAGATGTGTGAAAAGATGTTCATATATACACCCACTTTCTCGGGGTGCTCTGACCCTACGTGTGAAGATATGTTCATATAAACACCCACTTTCTCGGGTATTCGGGGTGTTCGGTCAGCTCAGAACTTGCTGGTAACAGTCCCCTAATGCACCTTCATGCACACAATCAAGGTTCTAATGTCAACGGTTCTCCTTATTTTGCCGACGAAAGGATTCGAATGGACTCACCCACTCACTCACTCACTCAATGACTACCGGACAATTTGCAGATGCCAGCCTACTTCGTAGAAATAGGAAAAGACAGTACCTGATGTGATGTCGTGATATTTTGTGAATAGAGTGAAATATAAATTATTGGTGTACACCGTATACAGACCGGGAAAATATAAATGGTACAACTATAAACAAAAATACTAGAACAGTGTTACATAAAAAGAGTGGTAATCATATCATATATTGTGCTGTTATCAATCTCAGTATACTGAATATTACGTGATGACATTCCAAACGTTATGGCCTTCATCGAGTGCCATTTCAGGCGAAGTGTGGAGTTCTATCGTGGCTTCTCTGGCATCACGGCGCTTTCATTTTGTCCGCCCATCTGGCACTATCGTAGTTGTATTTACTGTTTTGTTTTTGAGCAGTTGACGCAAATCAGGCATCCGAGTGAGTCAAATAGAAACTTGATCGTCGTAAACTTTTCCCACCAATTCTACAGATCTGCCGTCCAGAGCTTTATTCCAAATGAGTGTACTAGCTTCCCATACGTGATATGACTATGTTCTGCCGAATTTAATTGCCGCAATATGACGTTCCTGGGCACAAAAACACAATAGTTTTCTTGAACCACTTTATAGTTTTCGACATTTTTTGGTAACGTTTTGCAATTCAAAACGATTAATTTTAACACCGTCTACATAAATATTATCACCGGGGTTTAATCGTGTAACTGCATTTTCTGACTTCTTCTGGAAAACTGATATAAATCGCATCTTACAAAAAATCAGTTTGAATTGCAAACCGTACCATGATATGTCGGAACGAAAGTGATTCCAGGAAACTGAGGAAAGAAATCATTTAAGACAAAATCCCCTGAATCAGAGTAGCGAATGATGTGGCAGCTAACAAATTAGGCCTACCAAAATCTAAGAAATTGAGAGTGACATAAATTCGAACCCAGGTGATCAGGCGATTGGTCATTTGTGTGCATAGCCCTTTGCCGACTATGCTTTAACTAAGACTGACCCTAATCAACTGGGACTGCCGACATGTTTTGGTCAGTTTCCGACCTTTACAGCAGAATGTCAAGTTTGCTCATTAATCTGAACGACTAATGTGTTCAGCTTGCGAGCAAGGCAATGTGAGATACACTTCAGAAACAACAACCTTTTTACGAACAGTCATAATATAAACATTGCCGTCAAATGCACTAAGAAGATTGGATTCATTGAATTTCTTCGTATAACAGTTTAAAACAGTCCATACATTGCAAGGAAAATCCTCGGCCCGATGAAGAGTACAAATGAATGTGTCGCATATAGCATCCCATTATTCAAACGTATACATGTTTTAAACACGTCCGTGGTATCAGATCTAGACTAAGGGTCGAAGTGTCAGCTTTCTCTAGCTGGATAAGAACGCATGATCCACCGTGAATGTCTGAAATGTGAAGATATATCACCAATTTGTATGATAAGCAAGGGTATTCCTGTCAGTTCTAACACTACCACCGATCATTCATAGTGCCTTCATGAGTGCTAAGCTGTTAGTCGATGTCTGAAATGACTGATATGATTCTTACCCATATTTTACCACCACGCATATTAGGTAGTGGTGCCGACCGGACAGAACGTTCGTAGACACACTGTAAACACAAACTAATTTGGAACTATCGATGCCAAAAGGCCACATGTTCAATCGCGCGCATTATTACTTTAACTGATAGCCAATGACAGTATGTTAGCAATGAACATTGCTTCTTGCAACCAAGTTCCCAGGTTTGACTTGTGGAATGCGCTCTTCTGTACGCACCTAATAATTGTCTACTGTCATACCTAAGCTAATATATTCCTTAAAAAGGTGGAGACATTAAGGTTGCAATAAATGAAACTGTCGTAAAAGATATGTTTGCTTCATCTCGTAGATATGTCTCACCTGTCCGATAAGGTCACAAGGAGAGGAACAGAAAGAATCTAACTTCCCTCCATTACACTAATCACCAGGAAATGATGAAGACTATGTTGGTGCATGTAGTTCATATTATTATTATATTCTCGAGCACGTGACACAGTATGCATATGATAGGCACACCTTGTCTTGTTTTAGCACGATCGCAAGACTGTTTTCTTCCGTCGAAATAACAATACGGTTGTGTTTAATCATTTCGATTCTGCCAAGCCATTAACAAGCCTATCCCAGTCGATGTATTTATAAAAGTTGCATCAGCTGTAAATATAGATTGTCACCACGAGTGGTCATTTATCTGATTTTTATCACACGAGTTTCATAAAACATATAGGAAACGAGCTTTAGTGAGTTTCAAATTGATTACATCAAACGAATGTGATAAAAATCTTATATTAAATGATCACAAGTACGATGATTTATTTCTCACATCGTAATAATGTTAAACAATAAATCGAAAGATACTGAGCAGAAATTGTATGTCATGAGATTGCTTTTGATCACTGTGATGTGAGAGATGTAACTATGTCTATCATCCCCCTACAACACTTTTATAAACAAAGGTCGATTGGTCGTTTGAACATTAATCGAATTCTTCTTCTTCAACGTTCCTCATTAATGCCTCATTCGGATTAATGCAATAATTACGTGATGCATTGATCAAGTTAAATAATGGATGCGTATCGTACTGTGGGCAGCCTTTAGGAGTATTATCGTGAAGGTCATCAAGGATCGAACCAGGGACACACATCATACACGAACAAACACAACTCCATTTGCTGACCAGTCAGATCTCTGGAATCGAATTGAGGCGATGAGTTCGACATGAATTCTTCCTTAATGTCAGAAGTCGAGAAGTAATCCATTGATTCTTCAGTTCTAGTTATCTTTGGGAATATTGCTCTTTGCCGACTATGACTTGATGAGCACCGGTCATAATCATCTGAGATGTTCGCTCCGATTTCTAACCACAGTTTACAACAGAGAACCTAAGGTGAACACTCAACTGGACGAGTAATTTGTACGTGTTATCAAGGCGATATGAGATACATTTCAGAGACAGCAACTGAGTTACGGATAATTGTTATATTTAGATTGTCGTCCAATTGGATTTCCAGATTTTCGTCTTAGCCCGTCTTGCCATGAACATTTCACGGAGAGTAATAATGGGATTGTCAAGGCATGACACTGAAGCTTTGTTTAAAACAGGCCGTAATGCCAAGGCCGTAAATCTGTCTATCCGATTACGCGACGAAAATCGACACCTTCGAAGATAATATTCATGTCAGGTCCGACGGGGCCGTAGCGGTCAAGCTTTCTGAGCTGATCTTGAGAAGAAAACATAGTCCGTATCTTCCTCGTTTTTGGCCATTTCTGAATATAGCTATTACATCATCGCTCTTAACAAGTCGTATACATATCACTTCAGTCGGTGAGACGGATACGTTGACCAGATGTCTCCAGTGTCTGGAGGACTCTCGGATCTGCATGTATATATCAGTGTCTCCAGACATTATTAACAAGATTTGGTTGTCTGTCGGGCATTGCGGTATGGAATTCAGTGTAACCGGAGATTAGGGGAATCTCTGGCAATATCAACGAATGTCCCCGACGTGCATATAATTTAAGTGTAAAGTTAACGAAAGGCCTATTTTCTGTTTCACGAAGTAATAGATATTACAGCAGCGAGCGCGAGATTAGAGTGACCGGCTGCTATCGCTTAGCCTCTATGATGAAGAACAATCATAAAATTGTACGGATATCAAAATGGTTATCGCATAACGATTCTCCATTTGATTAACCTTGCAAAAATTCGAAAATGCTGATTCGGCCGTCCACAGTTTTAATTATAATCGGCCTAGCGGTAACATTTTCTTTGATACCGGTTGCTTCAGTGATGTGTGTAATGTACAATTGTTTTGGTATGTTTTGCTTAATTGGTTTACACTGCCATTTAGAAACTTCTGGAGTCTGCTTCATGGCTACACCGCAAATCATCATGTTTGCTGTCGTCTTCAAATTGTTTTGTCAGTAACCTTTTAGGGTTGACAGCATGAATAATGTAAGGTGTACAGACAAGGACATATTTTTCGGCTGTTCATTGCCCCATCATTCCGGCCAAGGTATTTTCGATTTACTTTGCGCTATTGGCAATTACTAGTCAAGTGTGTGAGTGTATCCTACTCAGGATCATCGTTAGAAATTATAAGAGTATAACTAGATGCTGAGTGGAATGCCTATTTATCAATACTATTTGCGAACTCAGTTCGAGCTATTCCACTTCCGGTCAAGTTAAGATTACGGATATTACTCATCTCCGAGGCAATTGCCTCTCATCGAAGGTTCATTGATGCAGCTTATCAACAGTTTCACTTAAACCTATCTGATGTTGTAGGAACATTAACACGAACGACATGTACGTCGTTGTTTGGTCGATTTCGATAGACCGCAGTAGGCACTTAATTAAGTATTCCTTCGACCGATGCTTGACATACTGCTATCCAAGAGCGATGCGACGGTAGTGTGAAGGCAGATATGTCATAATAATTCATGGCAATTTTATGATTTGGTAGGTCTGATTTTGGAGGCAGTGGCGACTTATGTAAAAAATCGTTCGATTATGGGCGCTAAAATCCCTTGTGGATGGCGACTGGCTAGTAAATTGCAAATCCGCTTGGGGAAATATATCTGTCGCAATGCCGATTGCTTGACATGTTTATCTCCGAGAACTAAGACACATTTCATTGTCATTATTTTGAGAAAAAAAAATCTTGAGTTTCTCTGCTAAAATGCTCTCATGTTCCTAATTGGTATCACTGAACAGTATGACATATGGGTGTATTGGAAGCAATGCCTTCAACTATAACGTAGTTTCTTATCGGCGGCCAGCGTGCATGTCTGACTTACCTTTTGGGCCTAACCATGCCAATAACATAGGCGAAGGGAATAAGTGGATATGGTAGAAAGATAAGGCTGTCTGAACCGTTAGAGAATAGGATAAGGGGAACACAGTTCTACCTACTACCATATGTACAAGAACTATTCCAGTTGGACTGTTTTTACAAATTAAAAATTTAATTTTACTATCGAAATATACGGTGATACATTGATTTAAATTGTTCTATCTTGTTTTAACTTAGTCTCTACCAAAGTAGTGCAGGGTAGTATAGTCTATATTATTCACTATTAGATTTAATCGATTTAGTATGGGATCTGATTTATTCTATTTGAATATTAATTGGCTATGAGGCATATTTTTAGCAGAATAAAGACAAATCCCACATTGTTTTAAGCAATCGTATGTATTACAAGCGTCTAGTCCGTCATTCATATTCAACCGTTGTCCGTTAAAGAATATCCGCATCCATAATCCAGATATATACGCACACCCATATTTCGGTAATCCATTGAAAAGAATGATATAATCTACATCAGTATCATTTACATTTGAATAAAACAATCACAGGTGATACTTTTTGTAAAGTTCAAAATCAAAATATCACTTAACTTGATGATGACAATGCATTATGTTCGACGGGCCTAACTAGGATCGGACATAGCGACTGGAGAAGCCTTGTCCTCGTCATATTGTCCTGTGGTGGACCACTGTCGGACTCTCCACCATCTTGGAAACCTGGGAGGAGGATGAACGAGATGATTTCGTTTTATAATGCGATGGGTCCATCGATTTGTAGATTTACTTGCAACAATTCACTCCAGTAGGACACATTTTGCTGTCCGTTCTTTATCTACAACCGGATCTTCGGTTTCTCACGTGACTGATTTTTTATTCATGAATTTTCTTCGCAAAAAAAACTGCATGATAAATTATTAAGTATTAATATGATGTCAAATACAGTAGTTTTTGTCCACTTTTTGCTACAGAAAAGCAAGAATTTTGAAGAAAAATGACGAAAACATGATCCCACATGGTCGCCATTCTGAATTTACCCATGATCCTCTGCTCGGAGGTTATGCAAAGAGGTTCAAAATGACCCCAAAATGATAGATCAGTTGGGAACACATTTTCCTACCTTTTCACAATTTGACCATGCATACAAGTAAAGGTTGCCAAAAACAGATCACTCCCATTACCAACTTAGCGAATATGAGTAATTTTGGGCGGTAACTTTACTATCAAGAAAGCATTGCAATTAGTCTTATATTCACAGTACTGACAGTGGACAAATCGATGCGATCAGAAAAAAAATACATGGAACTCAACAATATATTGAGACAACCGTGGGACTGTACTGTGAACAGTTTTGAGGTATTTAACCCTATCTGGCCTGGGCGATTTGCGGTGTATCGCAGCCTGGGGGAGAGGGGAAAGTGCCCCCCTATATATTTTCTCTACCACTAAGGCTAGAGCGCTGAAACTTACCACACAGTATCTTGGGTTCAAGCTCTACCGGGAAATGTAATAAAATCCAAGATGGCTGCCATGATGACGTCACAGTGACGTCATCTTCTCGGAAGCAATTTTTCGGTCATTTTGGGGTCGATTTTTCGAAATTTTCATTTTTCCGATTTTTCTCTCGAAAAAAAATCTAATAAAATACAGAATAATTAGTTTTGCATAAATAAAATACTTTCAAGGCCTTTTAGGAGAGGAAAATGTGAAAAAATGGCGCGAAAAGATTGAAAAACACGACTTTCGCGGATACCACATGGCCGCCATTTTGAATTTACCCATGATTCTCTGCCCGGGGCTATATGAAAATAGGCTCAAAATGACCCCAATAAGATAAGCTTAAAAGTCACCAAGTTTCAGCCTCCTCGGTTTTGTCGTTTCGGAGCAGCAGAGAAAAGTTCCCTAGGGGGGGCACTTTTCGCCCCCCAGGCCAGGTAGGGTTAAACTATCATATACGGCAAACTTTCAGTGCATGATCGAGTTCCGCTTATGAAAATACACGCGTGATGAAAAATCCAAATATCAAGCTAGTTTAGGGTACATACTGTTCACCAGAGCAGTGATACTTTCTTGGATACAGTGGAAATCCTCGGTTTATTATATCTTGCGTATTTATTATTTTAATTTCATACGCAATTCAAATTGGTGCTAACTCTCGTATGAAATAGGTCTTTCGCTCATTGATCGGAAAATTCTTTTATGGACGAAGAGTGAATATTGAATGTCGGATCTGACGCTTGCTGTTTTAACCTTGCCTGGCCTGGGGGGGGGGGAGGAGCAAAATGAACTAAACTTTCTGCGCTATCTCCGGAACGACAAAAAATGAAGAGCTGAAACTCCGTGACTTTATAGTTTATCATATTGGGGTCATTTTGAGCCTATTTGCATGAGATGGCGACCAGGTTGGGTACCAGAAAAGTATTTTTTGTCATATTTTTTTCAAAATTTCTGCTTTTCCGTGATGAAAAGTAGACAAAAACTATTTTATTTCACAGCACATTAATATTTACTAATTTATCATGAAATTGCTTCAATAAAAAAATCTGAAAATCTGACCGAAAAATCGATTTTTTTTTACATTTTCTGGTAGAGCTTTACTCAAGGGTATGGTGTGTTAAGTTTCAGTCTCCTAGCTCAAGGGGTAAGAAAAATAATTAGGGGGCATTTCGGCCACCCCTCCAGGTCAGGATACGTCCCAAAAAGCCCAGGCCAGATACGGTTAACCCCGCCAGTCACTATAACATATAGCTAATTTATACACGTATAACCTCCTCGCTGTGTTATATTAATTTCTAAGCCACTGGTATCTCAGTGTTTAATTTGACTCACTAGTAAATAAACTCAATTCAATTCAAAGAAAACATGTCAATCTCGAATCTACTTTCTGCAGATATGCAACATAATTACTATAAATAAAGATCAGGTGGATTGCATAAACATATCAGATAACACCTATCGTCGCAAGCCGCGGTTTTGAGTGTGACGTGATGCCATACTAGTCCGTAATAACCATTTCATATCCCCTTGCAAATGTCACTTTAGCAGATTTTTAAATATGGTATATGGTACTCGTCAGATTTAATCAATCTACACTTCGCCGAATCAACACCCATGACTTGATCCACCAATACACAACACACGATCAGGACTATTGCCAATATTCAGGACAAGTATAACAGTCTTTGCCGACTAATAAATCATTGGGTTTTCCATTCATTGAGAACTCTGGACGACTATCCTCAAAGTGTTGAAGAAAAAGAGTAATTATCTCATTTCTATTTTGCGATGTATTTTTGTTGAATAAACGATTCTCAGGAGAGACTACATTGTGTTGACAGGCGAATATCGCACTATTAATGTGATGTTTTTGGCTGCAGACGCAACTAATGCCAGAAAATGTTCCAATAAGTGGCGCTAAATTCCCATTTACAAATAGCTCTGCACTCAGTCCTTCCAAATTTGCCAAGCAGTCACAGATATATCAATATTCAATGGTCTGTTGCATAACCGAAAAAAGCATGTTGCAACTCACGTTAACTTTGACAAACACTCTGATATCGGGAGATTCTTTGGGTGTACATGAGTTAGTCAAGTCACTTCATCAAGGTTCGAAGACCCCATTAGCTAATAAATTACTTTTTTTTTACATTTTTCGAAGTACGCGAATCAGTCCTACTTCAGATAAGATAATGTAGGCGTTGGTGGATCTTAATAATTCAAAGTATTCGTGTGTTAACAAGACTCAGCAAGTGGCAGCGGCAACTGGATTACTACAATGCGTTTGTTGTTATACGTTCATGGCATTCATGCTCTTTGCCAGTGCGGGACAAAATGCGAGGCACGATGCAAGAGCCAATGCGATGGACGAAGCACGATGCTAGACGCGATGTACGATGCAAGGCGTACGGGATGATGCGACGACAGAGGTGAGGCACGATGAGAGGGACATTGTAGGCATGTATAAAAAACTAGACGAGAAACTAATGATGATGCGAAAAACTATACTAGAACCAATTGGAGGCACAAGGCACAATGCGAGAAATTATATGCGGTACCTGGCATGATGCGAGACAGTATTCTTATGGTAGGCCGTCAGTGCCAAAACCTCGGTCATTTAGACCGCGGTGTAAATCGAATTTATACCGCGGTGTAAATATTTTTGACTCGCATGAGAATGCAACGCAGAAGGATATATTTTCTCCAGTTGAAATGCGTCTAGCAACATTTGATGGTGACTTCTGAAACATATATCGCATCTCCAGGGGAACTGCTGACGATCCTGAAATTATATATCGGTACCAAATATTTTCTAGGTTATCTCTCAGTCGCCCTCGCGTATGCATACAGGGAAGGGAGCAATTATTGTTCAACTTCATTCATGTGTGTGTAATTATTAAATCTTAAACTTCATTAGTAGATGCAGAAAAATCTATATTCTTTGATTTTGGATTTAAATTCTAACTTTATTAACGTCATACATGTTTATATATATATGATTAAACATCTAATGTCCTCGAATGCTCTTTTTCAATATGGAATAAGTGAAAATAGGCAAGTTACGGTACCGCACATCTTTCATGATAACAGATTGTAATGGCCAATTACAAATCGATGTATCGAAAACGAATTGACATAAAACTGTTCAATGAATCTCCCTTGCAGAACGAATGTGCTGGTATCTAACGCCTTGATACAGATACCGGTACATTCCTTGTCGCACAAGACAAATATTTGCCTTGAATTGTTGATTAGAAGCTTGAGAGCATACGCCATGGTAGAATGTTCGCACAAATGACTGGGGAAAATGTTAATCGTGGACAGATGAAATCTTTTCTGGCGAATTAGATCATGCGTAGATTTTCATTTGTGGACAGCCTTGACTCCAACGTACATATATCGGAACTGCTCCAACACACATGTCCTATCAGCATGCTGTGTATAATTTACAAATACATTTGTGCTAACCGAGCGCTGATTTCTGTTGATAAATTGACGATGGATAAGATTCCGAATCCACAAATGATAGCTGGCTCATTGTAGTCATTTGTCCGTTGGTTTCGATTGTTACTAATTAATGCAAAACGTCGTGACGTGGTTGCTACATTTTATTCAAACTGGAAGAAAAGGCATTGTCTGATTTCACACAAACGCAACTCTAGTACGTAATGGAGGCCTTTCGGTAAGGCAAAACTTGAGTGGTCGATGAAGGTGAAATGCAAAGATCCAGAATAATAAAAATATGAATTTGATTAAATCCACCACCATGCTAGCTGTTTATACAGAGGCGTTCCATTGTTAACATGCGAATTTCAAATAGATGTTTCGCTGCCATGTAGTTCTTAACAGCATAACAGTGGAACTAAATCCGTTTTACTATGCCTTTCCAATTGATTTTTTTCCTAATTTTCAAACAGATTTTACTTTCAATCGGGAAAATTATACAAAACAATTACAGACAAAAGAAAAACAGTCCGCTGGCCCAAAACGCCTTAGCTTTTGGAATTCAGACGCATTGTGACTTTTCCGAAGATATTTTTCTACTATATTTGGATCCATTTGATCTGAAAAGTAGTAAGGGAAGAATAAGTGTAGATCACTCACCCTTTACTATGTCATGTTAGTTGTATACGAGGGGTAAATCTTGAAAAGCTATTAAATGTATTTCAAGAGACAGTTAACTGTAGTGAAACTACTTTGGTCGTATAAATCGAAATTTAGTTTAGAAAATAGGTTAAAGCTAGTCATGTCCAATACAACAATCCTCAATGAGTACAGGCATCTGTAGTCTGCTAACGATAACTTAAATCTATTAAGTACGGTGGCTCATAAGTGACATTGGTTTTTTTTTTAATTATGAATTTATTTTTTTTGCATTATCACCTAGGTGGAAATTATTCTCACCCGGGTGATATTATTATAACCTGGGTGGAAATTATTCTCACCTGGGTGGAAATTATTTTCACCTGGGTGATATTATCACCTGGGTGGAAATTATTCTCACCTGGGTGGAAATTATTCTCACCTGGGTGGAAATTATTCTCACCTGGGTAGAAGGAGTTCGCATGAAACAACGGAGTGAACGGCGCTGGTATAGGGTGCATTCCACACCTAAATGATGTGCGGTTAAAAATAGACATGGGTTCGGGTCTTCGGCCTTAAATATATGTGAAATCTTTAAGAAAACCCCTGTAAAATTATATATTTTCCAAATGGGCACACTCATGCCATTATTCCAGGAGGCAAGTGAGCTATTGAAATTGAAAATGAAAGACGTGCAATCCTTCTTAAACCTTCTTCAACTTTTCTGAAAAACTCCTTAAAATATATGAAAATGTGTCAAATTCTACCCGCAACCCAGAGAAAACGTACGAAATGATTTTCTTTGTATGTATGTTAAAGTGTTTCCCGTCCAAAGGACAATTTAAAATGGCGAAAAAAACAGGATGTCGACCTACTCGTTTTTTGTAAAATTTTATCGCCATAAAGGATCATCATTTTCGTTTCCCGAAAAAGTGAGGATTTTGGCCTGCCTGATATTCAATTCCGGAAACGATTAACTCCGTAGTGTCGCGTAGTTGAGACCAGCAAGCAACAACCTGTAACCATCTCGGTCATCTATACGCGGTAAGACTGACCCTGGGATCGTGTGTATCCATGTTCAGCCTACTTTCGGCAATTGCAGGAGGGAATTTCTATAAAGCAATACCACGTGACTTCGTCAGCCAATCAGCTAAAGTCTACCGACGTAACCCCAACGTAACTCGCCATTTTCGAGTCATGTGATGAACTACTTGTTCAACATTTCAGATCCACCACAGCTCTTGTATGATACGAAAGTTATTCATACCTATATATTTTGTAAGCTCAGGCAATATCTGTTCCAGAAGTGGTATGAATACCTGTAATTTATCAGATTTCTCGAGTCTGTTCTCCGCCGGATGAAGGCCGAACAGAATCCGGTAAAACACCGGATATCGCTCCGCGATAATGGAGACACACGATTCGCAAGCCATCTTATGGATGGCGAAGTGTACGCAAATGCAGCAAGCAAATGTTATATCTTCGTTTGAAGAAATGGTTACGTCCAGCAGGGTGATACTATAGATTTCAGTTAGTAGAAAGGGAAGAAGAATTACTATGCTGTCAAAAACAGGCGTCCTTCCTTATTCTGAAATTAGGGCCATTTGTGCGAAACCGTGACCTAGTGTGGAGTGCACCCATAGTGACAGTACGTCATGTACATGTACATAGGGCAATCTGTGGCCAAATTGACTATAATATTAATACAATAAAATGAAAATATATAATGATTTTCACCCAGGTGAGAATAATTTCCACCCAGGTGATAATAATATCACCCAGGTGAAAATAATTTCCACCCAGGTGATAATAATATCCACCCAGGTGAGAATAATTTCCACCCAGGTGATAATATTATCACCCAGGTGAAAATAATTTCCACCCAGGTGATAATAATATCCACCCAGGTGAGAATAATTTCCACCCAGGTGATAATATTATCACCCAGGTGAAAATAATTTCCACCCAGGTGAGAATAATTTCCACCCAGGTGATAATAATATCACCCAGGTGAAAATAATTTCCACCCAGGTGATAATATTATCACCCAGGTGAAAATAATTTCCACCCAGGTCATAATATTATCACCCAGGTGAAAATAATTTCCACCCAGGTGATAATAATATCCACCCAGGTGAGAATAATTTCCACCCAGGTGATAATATTATCACCCAGGTGAAAATAATTTCCACCCAGGTGAGAATAATTTCCACCTAGGTGATAATGCAAAAAATAATAATACATAATTAAAAAAAAATCAATGTCACCTATGAGCCACCGTAATTAAGAGATCTAGATTTGACGTATTATTTGACCTTGAGATAGTAGGGCAAGTTCAGTATGGTCTTCCCAATTATGTATCACAGACGCTTATAAATATTGGTTCGTATTGGCTATTTTTTTGTGTTACGGTTTTGGTTACTTTCCTCGTTCCACGTTTGTAGCAGACAAGGACATTGTCCTTTGTCTGCCACATTTGTTGGACCAAAGAACAAAACAAAGAACGAAAATCTTAGTTAGAACAAGTGTAAACACAATTTGTAGAACCAACTACTGTGAAGAACCAAGATTTCTAACAGTGGATCCAATAATGTAGCAGATGTAGGCTTTTAGAATTCACGTTGTTTAATATAACTCATCATATGGGTGAGTTCATTTACAGGGAGATGTTTATTCCATGGAGGAGTTCATAGACTGTACCTGTTTCGTCCACGTTGGTAGGATAATCTGAACAAGGCAGGGCGTGCAACAAAATATATCACAGTGAGAACTGTTCTTACTAGGTCATTGTGCTAAAACTATAAACATCTTATGTCGGAGTGGAGAGCACATGAATAAAATATCATGATACTTTCGGCCGGGGGTCCGGGGACTTGAAAACGTGGTTTCGATTAGTAAACATATCCCAAACGAAGGTCTCTAAGCTTCGCGTCAGAGAAACCCTTGCATGACAGGGGAAGCTACACTTTATTTTCTTTCCAACGACTGATCCCGTAATTATAAGCACATGATGAAGCCATATACTAGTAGCCTACGGAATTGCAAGATAAATAACTGATAGCATTTCATCCTTGCCGTAGTGCATGTGCCATAATAGCCGTCGGTCGTTCTATTTTTTAATTTAAAATTAGAAGGCTTTCAAAAGACAGAAATCATACATGCGCTGAATGCCTGCTGGCACACTTTTTTTTCGAGAAAACAAATGACCGACACTCACATGTCAGACAAAATTTCCCACGGGTTGGCCATTGTGAACAACACTTCAGAATACCATGGATACCGTTTAACTTGGGTTATAAACCATCTAATAATATACTTTTCTGGTCATAACTGCTAGTCTTTCAAGCTAATTGGTAACGTTTCCGGCATATCTGACAGATGCATCTGGACCTGATTATTGCCTATGCCATAGCGAACATGTTTTGTATAGACGGTTGTGTGAGATGAGAAAACAGCACATTTCTCGGATTTCAAGACGTCGAACATAGTCTATTAATATATAAACATGATGAAATAGAGCAATACCGTCATTTTATATTTGATGGTAATATACTACTCAGCGGATGGGTACAGAATGCGAATATTTATGTATATTTTGAAGGAAACATAAAACATTCATCAATGTACCGAAATTTAACAAACAAAATTGAACCTCACTGAACTAACATACATGTGTAATGCGCTATTCAGTTATCACGATTACAGAAAAATGCATTCGATCTTCAATAATACGATGTGAAACATTGAAATTATAAAACAGTGCCTGATTTATTAAACACTTTCAAATAGCAGTTTTTCCAGCACTAAACCCTATCTGGCCTGGGGTTGGGGGGGGTGGGCACTCCGTTGTTGTTTTTTTGCTCGTATCTCCTCCGGAACGATATAAAATTGAGAGCAGAAACTCCGTGACTTTTTAGATTACCATATTGGGGTCATTTTGAGTCTAATTGCAAGACCCCCTGAGCAGAGGATCATGGTAAATTCAAAATGGCGCCTATGTGGGATAGCAGAAAAGTGATGTTTTCGTCATATTTTTTCATTTTTTTTGCTTTTCTGTATGGAAAAGTAGGTAAAACCTATTTTAGTTCATATCAGATTATTATTTACTAATTTATCATGCAGTTTTGGCGATGAAAAAACAAAAATAAAATATTTGAAAATTTTGAGCGAGAAATCGTTCAAAAATGCTCCTTTTGAATGAAGTCACACTGACGCCATCATGGCGGCCATCTTGGATTTTTGTTTACATTTTCTTGTAGACCTTAACACAAAGATATGGTGTGGTAAGTTTCAACCCTCTAGCCTTAGCGATAGCGAAAATATTTGGGGAGGGGGAACTTTCCGCCCCCCCCCCCCTCCCCCGGCTGCGGTACACCCCAAATCGCACAGGGCACACAATCAACTGGTGCTGTTTCAAGAATTTGTCCTGAGGATAACATACTAATCCTGGTAATATTTGAGGTCCTCTTAGAACTAGATTGAAGGATTACGCAGTCAGATGTTGTCCCTATTTTCTAAATGGCATTACTATATATAGAAGTCCTGTCTAGCTTTTTTTTCGAGCGTCGTTGCAACACTGGAATGCACTAGTCCATATGCCAAGTTCAATCCTAATAATGACACAATGGATGTTGCATAACACATCAAATGGAGGGTGAAACACATTTCCAGTATACAACCTTGCTCTTCTCTAGCGAACCAGTATGGGTACATAGTGCCGATGTCTCACATATGATTGGCCAGTGATTTAACCCTATCTGGCCTGAGCTTTCTGGGACCTGTCTTGGCCTCGGGAGGGAGAGGCGCCCCCCCCTAATTATTTTTCTTACCCCCTTGAGCTAGGGGGCTCAAACTTACCACACTATACCCTTGGGTCAAGCTCTACCAGAAAATGTAAGAAAAATCCAAGATGGCCGCTTTGATGACGTCAAAGTTACGTCATTTTCAAAAACGGCATCTTTGGTCGATTTTTCGGTCAGATTTTCCGAATTTTTTATTTATGCAATTTCTCCACAAAAGCAGCATGATAAATTAGTAAATATTAATGTGATGTGAAATAAAATAGTTTTTGCTCACTTTTCATCGCAGAAAAGCTGAAATTTTGAACCCCACATGGTTGCCATCTTGAATTTACCCATGATCCTCTCCTCAGTGGGGTCATGCAAATAGGCTCAACATGACCCCAATGTGATAAACTATAAAGTCACGGAGTTTCAGCTCTCTATTTTTTGTCGTGCCGGAGATAGCGCAGAAAGTTTGGTAGGGGGCCATTTCGCCTCCCCCCCCCCCCGGCCAGGTAAGGTTAACCTTCCCTGACGTGGAGAATTTGAGATTATGCCCAGGAAATATAGAAGGACAGAAAAGCTTCTAGTCTTTCACGTTGATATTAATGGCTAATTTGTCTGACGTGGTGAAAACAGGGAAATGTACAATTCTCAACGTTCTATATAACAACATGCTCGCTGTAACATAAGGATTAGTCAGGTCCAGAGCGACCTGCCACGAACACCAGGAGCGTTACTAATCATCTTGACCTATTAGTGGTTAAGATCAGAAGCAGTATATATTATTAGATTATTACTCAGAGAACATATGTTTCGACGGTATTATGTAAAACTGCGTTCACAATATTTCATTTCGTATAAAAGGTCACAAAACTGTCGGCTACTATCTTTCATCACAGCTCCCAAACTTGCATATCTAACTACGCTTAAGCTGGTGCTAGTGGCCGTTGGATATGATTCTACAGGAAAGTTTCGTCGACACCTAACATTCAGACTCGAGAATACGGTGGATTCTCGGACGTAGCCTTAGTATCTCAACCGCGCTTTTATTGCAGCTGTTCATGTGGAGAATATTAAGTATCCACACGGCCCCTAGAACCGGCTTAAGCGGAATTAGATACGCTAGCTCGGGAGCTGTGATGACAGATCAGCTCAAACAACTCAACTGATATTAATGGATGAGCATCATGGACGTCTGATGGAGTAAACGCCTTAACATGGAGTAACCTGGTAAATGCAAGAAACCTAGAAAAACTAACCAATAATGTCCGACGTCGTACGGTTGAAATATGCTGAACGCGACGTTAAACCTTAATTATCTCTCTCTCTCTCTCTCTTTCATAGTCTCTACATAAGCAATGAAATATACTAAGACCACGTCCAAGAATCCACTGATTTCTCGGGTTTGAATATGAAGTGCCGAGGTCATATGGTTGCTTTTCAGTCGCCAGACGTCGTCAATTATTCCCACCTCTTGCAGATCGCTCCAATTTGTTTTCACAAAAAGATTTGACAGAAGATCTAGACCTCATATACGTGTATGAAATGGATGAACTGCTGTTGACCAATTCGGCATCCCTGTAATGTTTTTTGTCATTTTATTCTTCCGTTTTCTTCTTCCTCGTCCTCTGACCACTTTGCTTGTCCGTTCGATAACTTCAATGTATGACCGCTACACTGACTTGCATGTTCACATTTGCATCTATAGTACACTCAGTGCCTGGACCACAGTCAAGGCTGACTAATACTCACATTTGGAGTGATGAAAAATTCTTCCCACTATATATTTTTTCGCTATTATCTTAGGCTAGAGTGCTGGAACTTACCACACTATATCGTTGGGTCAAACTCTATTAAAACTGCTAAAATAATTCAAGATGGACACCATGATGACGTCACATTGATGACATTTTCAAAGAGACCTTTTTTGACGATTTTTCGTTCAGATTTTTAGAATTTTGTATTTATGCGATTTCTTCGCAAAAACTGCACGATAAATTAATAAATAATAATCCGATGTGAAATAAAATAGTTTTTGCCCACTTTTTTGCTCGCAGAAAAGCAGAAATTTTGAAGAAATATGACGAAAACATCATTTTTCTGGTACCTCACATGGTCGCCATTTCGAATATACCCATGATCCTCTGCTTGCGGGTTATGCAAACATATGCAGAAATGACCCAATATGACAAACTACAAAGAAACGGATTGCCACCTCTCACGCTTTTGTCGTTCTGGATATAGGAGCGGAAAACAAACAGGAGGCCTGTAGTGTTAAAAGATTCGACAATGTTTCCCTAGGTAAAACCACCAGGTCATCAACTTAACAATTCGTTTCTAGACAATACAATTAGAACGACACAATGAATTGTTTTCCAGATTTGGTATGTCGATATCATACAAGATCTCGCTTAGGTTCGCATTCAGTTCACATCTGCCCATATGTGGCGCCACCTAGGTCCAGCTGTAAATCTTGTTTAAAGACAACAAAATTACAATTGGGAGCCAACTGGAATGTCATTTTCTGGCAATAACATTAACCTTATCTGGCCTGGGCGATTGGGGTGTACCGGAGCCTGGGGGAGGGGGGGGAGGCGGAAAGTGCCCCCCCCCCATATATTTTCGCTATCCCTAAGGCTGAAACTTACCACACTATATCATTGGGTCAAGCTCTACAAGAAACTGCGAAAAAATCCAAGATGGCCGCCATGATGACGTCACTGTGACGTAATTTCCAAAAAGAGCATTTTTCGACCAATTTTTGGTCAATATTTTCGAATTTTTTATTTTTGTTTTTTCTTCACAAAAACTACATGATAAATTAGTAAAAAATAATCTGATATGAAATAAAATAGATTTTACCCACTTTTCCATACAGAAAAGCAAAATTTTTGAAGAAATATTACGAAAACATAACTTTTCTGGTACCCCACATGGCCGCCATTTTGAATTTACCCATGATCCTCTGTTCGGGAAGTCATGCAGATAGGCTCAAGAAGTTTCAGCTCTCAATTTTCTGTCGTTCCGGAGATAGGAGCAAAAAACCAACAGGGCCAGGTAGGGTTAAAACGACTTAACCGATTCCTTTGAAATTGTGTTTGTCAAGCCACAAACTGTCTCTTGGGAGAGAGAATTCAGTTTAACGTCGCCTTCAGCAATATTTTAGCTATATGTCTATATAACTACAGAACTATGTAGCTATAGCTTGGGGGTCGCATATGTCAGAGCTGGCACCGCTTGAGTAAACTTAAAATTTCGTTTCCACATCAAAAACAGCAGAACGAATGTATGGATTATTGGAATATTTGATATATCGATATCTTGCCCCTGGATGTTGCTTGGTATTCCCTTCCGTCCACATACAACCATGGGTGGCGCCATCTGGAGGCCAATCTCGGAGTTTTCTTTGTACAGTAAAATTAGAACGACATAAAGGATTTTGTCAAGTTTTGCTTTGCGGATATCATGCCACAATATGTCACTCGGGATCGCTTACCGTCCACACACATCCATAGGCGGCGCCTCATGGGTGCGAACTTTCTTTCCAAATCTGGTGTGTGAATATCATGTCACAATGTATTCTCATAGAACTTGACAAATAAAGTATGGAAAGTTTCAACCTTTTACTCGAAGAGGTAACGAAAATATATAGGAGCAGCGAAATGTCAACCGGATGAGACAGACCTCAAATTGCTAACGGCTGGCGGAGTTGTTTAAATATCTGATATGAATTATCTTCGCAAAATGTGTCTTCATCAGAACTTATACAGGTCATAAATTTCATCAACGTGAAACGGTGTTCGGTTATAAAAATGATTAATTGGGTTTTACATGGTGCCATGTTACTGTACATTGTACTGCATTGTACTGAAGCGATTGGAATCAGACAGAAAATATCACCAATATAGTACTTTTAAATCGGTTACTCACTGGATATGTTCATTTAATAAGAGAAAAGAGCACCTTTCAGTCCAGACCAACGGTGGCGAATTGTGGACATATGCATATGGGATGTATGACTTCAAGTATAATATTTGCTGCAAGAATTTTGTCGAGACACGTTTATGGTCTGATGTAAATCTAGAGACACAAACAAATTATATAAATATATATTCATGACATACAATCAGAAGGCTGGAGCGCTGTTTGTGTCTGTTGACTGCAATGCCTTGACAAACAATGTTGCTTTGCAAAAACAGACGCACACCCAGTATGAGGCAATTCATCACAGACGACTTTTTATGGCACATGCCATGTTAGCTTTTTCATTGAAACCCCGAACGTCTAACATCCATATAGATACATCATCTATCTTTCGCAGAATAACTAGCAGCGTTGATATTCCTGTCTCGTTGATTTATGGGTTGGTAATCCAAGAAGGAATAGGTCAGAGTTGTGTATCATCAAAGAAAACGTGTCTCAACCCACAATTGTTTTCTTTTTGAATGTTTATTAACGAACCCCTTTCAGAAACTGGATATACTGCCTGTATAACTATTGCAACAGTATAAAAAACATAGATTGTCTGTATTTTTGTTGTTTTTCAATGGGTGGCTTTGTTTGTTTTGTTTTCAGTTATGTTTTGGAAGAGAGAACCCACGTTTCGCGTTGCGTGTAATTACATTTGCACATTTGCATACAATCTCGCCTTTGGTTAAATAACGCTCTTTGTAAACGTTTTTCCCGTGATATAATTGGGAACGGAGGAGAGTATGAAGATAAATACCCAAACCAGGAGAATGTAGAGCATAGACAAAAGCGTAGCACTTCGTCGAAATGCAGTATGATGATGGTAATAATGTCCTGGTGTCCTCACTCACATGCTGGAGAACAACTAACCACAACCGTGATCATTTATTTTAGAAGGACAAAAGGTTTAGACCCGACAGAGTTCTAAACAATTATCAAATCTTGCAGAGTAATTAACACAAGGTTAGTAAGGCCGAAGTCAAGGGAATAAACTAAGGGAAAACTATCCAGGACATCGTCCTTATGAGTCGAGTTGGTGATATCATCTGCGTTCAAGACAAAATACACAGATAGTGCCCGATTCTCAAACATTCTTATTTGCTTCAATAACACGATGTAATCTGTGTTATTTGAAAGAGGCAGGAGTAGCTGGTTCCCAGATGATCTCAGGGGGATGAAACGTAGTACAACAACTATTATGTTTAACATGTTCACAGCTGACAGCGCTGAGACATACAGTTCCTCCTTGTGGATATACGATTACAAGCGTCTGGTCCGTCATTCATAATTCAACCGGTGTCCATTAAAGAATATCCGCGTCCATAATCCAAAGACCTATTCCATATAACAGCATTAGCACCAAATTCAAAAAGACAATCATGATATACATAAACATAGGCTAGTTTCCTGCAAGAGAGAAGCGATCAACAGTTTTCAATGATGCCGACAAGACATCATGATGTTACAAAAATATCGCATCCGTATCACTTATCAGTATTCTTAATGATAAGAATATCAAGTCGTCATCTAGAGAATGATATACCTCAAACACGCTTTGATTGTGATTGTTCATATGAGCATCATGAGGATCTTGAAGTACATGGGTCATAACGTTTTTAGAAGCTATTCAGGTTGAGATTTTCATATAAAGAATTTTCTTGATTTGATGCAGATTTTCATGTCACTATCGTATTATTCGTAAAAAAATCAAAGAAATTACACCGGGGAGGTAGCAAAACTTACACTTTTTGTTCAGAGCTGCACACGATGTTGTTAACATCATATATCAATAAACCGAACAGCGATGGGTGATCATAAGCGATGACGATGACAAGTTGTGTTAACGCTGGTTTCTGTTGAATACATGTCTGTCTGCTTTCTATATCTGCTTTCTATGTCTGCTTTCAGTTCGATGATGGATTCGAAACTATATTTGGGTTGGTTTAGTTTCGGGCTGACATGATAGAACATGAGGAAAGAAATGGATAGGAAATCTGAACTCTACAGGGCATGTGGGCATTATGGCCCCTTATCAACTGTTTTGTCTTATTCCTGAAACGACAAAACAATGAGAGCTTGCACTTTATAATCTATCGAATTGGGGCCACTTTAAGTCTATTTGCACAACCCTCCAACCAGTTCAAAATCTTGTCGTTTTCTTCAGGCTGTTTGCTTCTTATTTAGAAAGGAGCCCAAGTCATCTTATGTCACATTACATAACTGTTTCTTAATTATTTATGTACTATTTAATCATGAATAAGACAAATTTGAATATGTCTAAGCATGAATTTGTGTAATTTTCTTTTACATTTTCAGGTAGAGCTTGCCACCAATCTATATTACGATAAAGGCCCTGGCGGGATTCAATGCGATTTTGACCACCATGAGGTGCGGTTAAAGTGCCAAAATGAAATATTACGTACGAAAGAAATTCTTCAATTAGCGTAAATTATATTATCTTGTCTTATGCTCTGAGTACCTCAGGTCCTTCCCGATTCCTAGCCCTAGGAGTGAAAAAAATATTAGGACCCCCCCCCAGGTCTGGGCAGACAACAAAATCGCCCAGGCCTGTAGGTGTTCAATTAGAAATGAGGAAAACTAAATTTTTCGTATCCGAAACGGATAGCGACTATCCACACAGGAAGCTGCTTTTCTGTGAAAATTAAACTTATCTTTACAGGATTTATTTTAGAGGACCTCGAGTTCATTCAGTGACTAGTATAAACACACAGTCCTGTATATTATATAAAGTCTTATCGTAACATACCCGTATAAATATCATTTAAATACCTGTAAATCACTGATCCATTGGACATTTAACCAAACTCATATAGTAAAACGAACATCTTTCAAAATGTTGCCTTTATGGACTCGAACCAGGGTCGAACAACGCCATAACAATCACTAAAACAGAGGATGTCAATCATATTCACAAATTCACGCTTGGACAAATTCTTAAGGTGGATAGGAGTAAACAGCAGCAGATGGAATATGCGGATTGTTTGGTTTGTTATATCTGTGACGAAGTATTAGATATCAGTCATATATTGTATCCCAGTTTATATACCTACTGTATATACCTCGATAATGGTCCGAGGGCAAAAAGCTAAATGTGTATGGGGGCCCCCATTTACTAAATAGTTTTACCTATCAGATACATGGTAGTGTGACTAACGTTACAGGACCTACGAAGTAGGGTTTGATATGATTTAAGTGTGTACTCGAGAGATGACTTGAGGGCCCTATGTGCTACTTTGAGAGAATTTATATAGCAGTGTCTAATTGACAGTGGGTACTATTAACTTTCCCAGATGCCACCGCTGCGCGTCATTAGGGTAGCCCTCTGTTCCTATTACCCTGGACAGTTTCAGCCCAACAGTACAGCATGAGGTCACCCATCCAAGTCTTGACCGGGCTCAAAGTCGCTTAAAGATGTAATCAGCCTCAAAATGTGAGGATTTTGTAAACTCTCCCCTATGTTTTTTTCAGCAGGGAAACATTATATGTATTATATTTGATGATGGTGGGATCGCCATATACAACGAATGCAAGAATATCTTGTCAGAGAGATTTGAAACTGTGTCCGCTTCGACAGGTTTTCTGTTTCGCCATTGAATGTGTGTTGTACGCGGAGAGGAAAATGACGTCACTGCTTGACGTATGAGTGGCGTGGCGACGCTCACGAATTTGAATGCTGCACAGCTGCAGCCATGGGATAACGTCATGGCTCGTGCCTACGGTTCGGTAATGTCGCCTAGCATACGTTGGTAGAATGTACCACACGTGTATACGCTTGTTGACACAGCCGTGGAAAAATAAACGGCATGCCATGCTGTTTATTTTTAAAGATCAATTCCTTCTATTTTCTCGTGAATGGTAGAAACAAGTTTAGTTTTTTGTGGTCAAATGTGTCTCATTTTGTACCTGTTGTAACATATGTCACTTTCGCTGAGTTTGAGATAAATCGATTTCAGCCCAGATTTGAGGCTGATTACATCTTTAACTTCGGTGATTTTACGAGAACCAGTGTGTCGTGATATGCCGTATCAGGGAACCTTCAAAAGTCACAGTGAAACATACAGCCAAGGGTTCCCGATGGGCATGACGGTGCATTCGCTGAGCTATCAATAAATAATTAAAAAAATAATTATAAATCAAATTTTCATTAGAATTCGGTCAGCTCATAACTTGCTCGTAACAATGCCCTAATGCACGTTCATGCCAAAAATCAAGGTTCTAATGTCAATGGTTCTCCTTATTTTGCCAACGAAAGGATTCGGATGGACTGACTGACTGACTCACTCATTATCGGACAATTTGCAAATGGTAGCCTACTTCGTAGGAATAGAAAAGGAGTAGTTACTATAACATATGGAAACCTACCTTGTGTGCTACGTTATTCCTACGAAGTAGGCTACAGATCGCAAATTGTCCGGTAATGAGTGAGTGAGTGAGTGAGTCAGTCCACCCGAATCCTTTCGTCGGCAAAATAAGGAGAACCGTTAACATTAGAACCTTGATTTTTGGCATGAACGTGCATTAGGGCATTGTTACCAGCAAGTTCTGAGCTGATCGAATTCTGATGAAAATTTAATTTATAATTAATTTTTTATTATTTATTGATGACTCGAGTGCACTGTCATGCCCATCGGGAACCCTTGACTGTACGCTTCACTGTGACTTTTAAGCGCCTGGGACTAACTTCGGCCGCCCAGCACTAAAGCAAAAAAAAATAAAAAAAATATGCGCCCAGCACTCGAAAATATCAGTAACTTTAATGGTACTTGCCAAAATATGTCGGCATTATACGTTTCCAGGTAGCTCCGCCATGTTTTCCCGAATAGTCCACGCCACGCTTCCCGAGCTGTATATGCCACGATGCATGAAGGAAGCAAATCATTTTATCGGAGAATGGAGGTTGTTATTTCGTCTGCTGCGAAGTTTTACCGAGCCACGAGTATCACTTTACATGTACATGTATTTTATAAATCATTGTCAGAAGCGCCAAGCAACTTTGAAAAACTTCTTCTCACAGAAGCGTCAGGGTATTTGTTGGCTTTCGGTGGTCGTTGTTGTTGTTCTAAGACGTCAGCTTCCAAAATATATTTTAATTATATCTATATTAAAAGCACACATGCATGTGTGCGCTCGCTCGTACGTCGTAATCAGTCTATTAGATCTACATGTACTATGAGATATCTATAATATGGCTAGTTGAACAGTACACTTGAATCTAGTATTAAACTGGAGATTCTGGAGTAATCTATTTTTAGCCTCACTGTAATGTTGACACACATTCCGATGGTATCCGCTTTCACTCATTTGCTGGTCTTGGAATTCCGTTGAAGGCATATTATACTGCACGTTTTATATATCCAGCCTATACAACATTGCATAATTTCTTCAGTTCAGTCATTAGTTAAAAAATGTTCTACCTCAAAAAGAAATAAAAAATTACTGGATTTTATGAGAGAAATTACTAAATTTAAACACAACAATGACCCTATTATCTGTTATTACTGAAGAGATCAATAATAAGATCATCGTTGTGTTTTAAATTCAGTAACCTATAACCAGTTGTTTATTTTTTTCGTGCGTGCTTTATTGTTCATTGATTATTACTATGTACTCTCTTCAGATGAGGTACCTTGAAGTTGAATGCCAAATAAATATATCCATGGAGAATGGCTCTCTTTTGATTCTTGCATTCTAACAAATCTCTGATCTTGACCGTTCTCACTTCAAATTTGTGTTTCTTTTCCAGTTTCCGGTCTTATTTTGGGACTTGAAACATTTACTTCTCAACTGCTCTGACAGAGCACCATTCCCTACGCTAATTTGAAAAAAATCTCCTAATGCCGAGAGAGGGGGGGGGGGGGTGCCCCGCTCTCTCGGACTCTCCTCCCAACACCTCGTGCTGTACTGCTGGGCTGATCAGTGCCCATGGTAATAGAAACTGAGGGCGATAATAGTTGCTATGCTAACGACTCACCAGCGATGACATCTGGAAAAGTTAATAGTTCCCACTGTCAATTTAGAGATGCTATATAAATTCTCTCATGGTAGCACACAGGGCCCCCAAGTCATCTCTCGAGTACACACTTAAATTATATCAAACCCTATTTCGTAGGTCCTGTGACGTTAGTCACACTGCCATGTAGTATAAAGCAAAACAAAATATTTCTTACGGACAAAATATCCAAGTCAATAGTGATGTGAAACCGCTTCGACTTGCATTTCAATATAGACATTACACTGTTTTGGTCTTTTTTTTTGGTATATAAGTACGCTGTTTCACGCCACTTTTGACTGACTTTCAGAGATAACGACATTAAAGTTGGTTATTTTGTCGGTACGAATATAGCCATTTGTGTAGAATTAAAGGAATTAAATCTTGGTTCTACTTTTAGGTAACAACCGTCGGAGTTTTTCGTATGTAACCATAATAACTCCTTTCCGCCATATCTGAAAACCTTTTGGAGGGACAGGAACACGGTTAGTATATGAGCACGGGCCGTATATCTTGACGGCCCGTGTTATAGACCTGGGTATTTTGTGGATTTACGTCAAGTAATGCTCTTAACAGTAACAACAGAGATAGGTGAACGAATAAACAGATGGAATCAGTTAGAGGTACTCCTGCGAAAGATTATATCCTGCCTTGTTTACATGAGCAGTGTGACTAACGTCACAGGACCTACGAAGTAGAGTAGGCATTAGGACTCCAACGCGAACTGAACTCTTGGAAATCCCCACCCACAGTTGAAATCCTGCCTATATTAAGATGGGCACTGCCCAAGTCAGAATCGCCAGTGATTTTCATCAAAAATCACCAGAAATTTTCATCAAAAGTAGGTCAGCTCAGAACTTGTTGGTAACAGTCTCCTAATGCGCCTTCATTCCAACAATAAATAACGATCGCCGATTTAATTTTACAATTTTTTAACTAAAGGAAACAGATTGAATAATAAAAAGTTCAGTAGATTTCAAGCTTTACCTGTGAAAATACATTTACATCTCTTTAATGGTTTTCAGTGCTCTTGTCCAGGATCAAAACAACTTTTTGAATCGCATTATTTTCTCAACAATACAACAAATTTTCATATATCGTACTATAGTAGAAAGGTAGCATTTATGTAGTTTACGGTAATTCAACTCAAGACCAACATCTTCTCTGCACAAGATAATAATGATGCTATGTCATTCTCCTGAGCATAACCGGTACAAAGACGAATAAATAGCGTCTCTACATCACGTTGTTATCTAGATATATGAGACAACACATTTTGGGTATCGGCAATCTGATGAATGTACTATTCCGGTTTTCTTGTTTCACACTTCACATTATATTCTATGACGGTTGATCGGTGATGTAGTTAAATTCTACCCAAAGAAAATAAATTAAGACCCTTTAAACATGCCGTCAATGCCAGATGTTGAGTTTTATACAGCTGTAGATCAGGGCTCTGGGTGCATATATCATGTTTCCATACACTTGATGCACACAACAGCGGCAAAAACAAAGCCTCCTTAAATAACCTATCTTTATACAGGAAATTCTTAACTCAGAAAATACCATTCTCTCTCAAAAGAAAAAAATTCACGCCAGGAGCGCCTTTTTTATTAAGCTAATTTTGTTAGGTAGGGGCCTACTTAGATTCAATAATTGTCACGAAATTTCTTTGATTATATCTTAATTGCAACCATGATTGTTCCTCAAACCTGACATGCTTGAGCTATGTACATGTATAACACACTTTCATATGAGAGTCCAAACATTCCACCATTCATTTGAACAAATTGTACTCAACATGGAATAATTAAATTCACACTACCCATTTCTACAGTATCAGTACTATGTTACTATCTGTAGCAGTTGAAACCCAGTAAAACTTAAACAATTAAAACCAGTAAAGAAATTTGTCTGTTGAATAACAGAAAATATGGTATGGAGATTTGAATGAGTAAACTACTAAACAACTTACATGATACCAACAAAATGTCCCAACACAAGCTGATAAATTCCTTGGGTGACTTGCAGGATGGCTTTGTTTCACCCTTAGTAAACTTTTATCATTGTTGCTCACAGGCTAATCTGAAGGATGATACCACATCTTTCTTTGTTCTGCTGGGTTATTGCACCAGGCTGACTTAATTGGTTGATGTAGGATATTTCACCACCAGTGACAATTTGACCTAAATTTGAAACCTGATTTGGTCTGTGATGAAATGTTTGGATGTGAAATAGGATACACGTTAAAGGCCACAGTTTACATATATCTATAACAATATACTGAATTGTGTGTATTAAGAATGGCAAGTTGGTAATAGCAGTGTAGATAAATGCACTAACAAATGATGGAAAATTAGCATTCCCTATTTCATTATCCCATCACGTTTTGTACTGTGTTATATATACAGTGAAGCATACAGCCAAGGGTTCCCAATGGGCATGACAGTGCACTCGCTGAGCTATCAATAGATAATAATAAAAAAATAATAATAAAATAAATAATTATAAATCAAGTTTTCATCAGAATTCGGTCAGCTCAGAACTTGCTGGTAACAATGCCAAAAATCAAGGTTCCAATGTCAATGGTTCTCCTTATTTTGCCGACGAAAGGATTCGGATGGACTGACTGACTGACTGACTGACTCACTCGTTACCGGACAATTTGCGATCTGTAGGTACTTCGTAGGAATATAGGTACATTAATTTATTCCAGTAATCCAGCTAACCATGGTGAATATACAGAGTGCAGAATATTAGATGGTGGTCTTACTTAATACAATGCACATTATACACACGGGCTCGATTCAGTGGCAGTGTCAATGCAGAGACAGATTGCTCTGCTTCATGGCTGGACCACATATATATGGTATATTATTACATATATGTGAACGCGAATAAGTTGCTTAACAATAAAATGTCACTGTGGTGGGTAAAATGAAACACACATTTCATAACTTGAATTCCAATTCAGGGTGAGAGATAAATCCAATTTAACATTGGGCATTTTTTCGCTAATTGGTTCCACAAACACGAATTAAGTTATCCCTATATGATTATTAAAATATACATACATTGTTTTGAAAATATAAATGGTAATCTTAGTAGAATTTCTATTTTCCTCGGCTATATCGATCAAAAGAAGGTGGAAGGGGCTCTATATGAGATGTACACGGTCTTTTGTTAAATACAGCCCAAATAATTATAGATTAAACAAGAAATAATTGAGTCATGTATCCTATAAATTCGTGCATCCTGGAAATTCAGGTGTATCATGACATTCGGTGAAATTTTTAACTCAGTGCACTAATATTAAAATCGCATACGCCACACTTGAGCAATGAAATTTGGATCCCTGCACAGTTGAGATCCGTAGCTACTCGCCTCTCTATAGCTAAGCCGCATCCCTATACTTTCTAGTACTGGCAAGATGAACATCTTTGTCGCCCAAGTATTATTACCATTGCTCATCCTCGTGTTATTGTTGTACATCAATGCTACAAAGAGTACAATTCAACCTACATGGATACCGAAATTGTTCTCAGTTAAAAAAATTAATTTACTCCATCGCAGTACTCCAGCGTAACTACACGGCGGATAATCAAACAGAGGACTGAAGCCCACGCAAGGCCAATTTATGTATTGAAGTTCGCTTCAACACCATAGCTCGAATATCGAATATCGGGGTGGTGAAATGAATTTGATCTTTTTTTTTGCTAAAAGATAGCAATTTTGGCTACCATTTAATATATTTCGCTCAGCATTCCTTCTACTCATAATATACCCGAAATGGAGCAAAGTTAGCGATTGAGCGCACGATAATTATATTGAAGAACAGCATGAGAAAGGATTGAAAAGCTTCATAGCTACGAGGGATGCAAGTATCTATGAAGCTTCCTTCCCCCCCCCCCCACCATAACACTTTCTGCTCGTCACGTGATCCACCTTTGAATTAGACAGACAAAATAAAACTCTCCAGCTGCAACTCTGAAAATGTGCAAGAAAGACGCGAGGAAGACAATGGCTAAAACGGTCAACCATAGCTGTCAGCATTTCAAGTATGGTACTAATATGATATTTATTGATCTTTATATACAGGTTATTCTTGCATAGAGCAGATATCTTGTGGGTAGCCCTGGTATCGATGATACCTATCATGGAGTCTAGATGACCAAATTCTCCTTACTTACAGGTATTCAAGGTGTATAAGATGGAACAGGTAAACAAAAATCTTAACAATAGCTGATAACATAGATAAATATACAAAGAAACAGTCAACAGACTAAATCAGACAGAGTGCGCTACTGTTTAGGTAGAAATCTTTGTGAGATTTATTCAGGGTGGACTGGCAACAGATTCGAGATTAATTTCTTCGGCTGCCAATGCCTTGACGACTTTAGCTTTGTGTTAACCTTGTAACATGCACATGAAAAATCTGGCAGGCTAAAAGGCAGCTAAATATCTGAAAATTACGATATATACTGTTATGCTCAGGTTATAATAGGACTAATTTCCTGGTATTCCATGCAATGCATGTAGTTAACTCGATTCTATTAAGATACACCGGTTTTGCTATTGTTAGCATTTTCTTTTGCACGATGTCCCTTTGGAAGAATATGAAGGACCCGGTTATAACCTACCATCAAGCGTGATGTGAGTGAACCATGTAAGCACATAGTATGAGTAATGTTGAGCAAGTTCCACTTGATGACAAAATTATCGTACTTAGGGCTGGTGACAGATTTTCGCTCATAGTTAAGCTTTTTCAAAACGGGAGAGGATATTCCTGAGGGTAAAATGTTATAGATTTCATGTCGAAATTTGTAGTATAAATTTTGTTTGTATAGCATCTTTCGAACAGCATCGATATGTGTTCAGTTCAGACTGATATTTGCTCAGCGGTGCTATGATGTAGGAGAGTTTGGTTTAATGTCTCCCTCAAGGTTATTTCACTCATATGGTGACAGCCAGTTTTAGAGGGGGAGATATCTGGAGTACCCGGAGAGAACCACCGCCCGCCGGCAAGTAACTGACTGACTTCCACACATGCACCAGCGGCGCTCCAACCCGTGCCGATTCAGCGGTGAAGCTCACGAGCACCAGCGAAACGCTTTAGACCACTCGATATGATATGATATATTTGTGGAGAAATGCAAAACAAGAGACCCTTTTCGCAAGAGGCCTCACACCAATCAGCCCTCGACCGTCTTATTTTGTGAAACAATGAAATTACATTTGACACTTACTCTGTCAAACGTGGAGACTGTTATACACAACAGCAAGTATTAAACGAAGATTAACTTGAAAATTGAAATTAAGCATTTGAATTAACCCTACCTGGCCTGGGGGGGGGGGGAGGGGCAAAATGGCCTCCTACCAAACTTTCTGCGCCATCTCCGGAACGACAAAACACGTAGAGCTGAAACTCCGTGACTTTATAGTTTATCATATTGGGGTCATTTTGAGCCTATTTGCATAACCCCCCGAGCAGAGGATCATGGGTAAATTCAAGATGGCGGCCAGGTGGGGTACCAGAAAAGTGATGTTTTTAATAATAATAATAATAATAATCTTTATTTTTACTCGAAGGGTTCATTTAGCCAAAGGCTACTGATACATGAGGACGAGCATGTGTATATACAAATAGTGGTGCAATTAGAAACAACAAAAATGATGAATTAAAGAGCAAAACCAAATAACAGTAAAGGGAATAAAACTAAACATGTTTAAAATTAACAAAAGTATCTAAGACAAGTGCATAATAAGACAATTCTAAAACTCAATAAAATGTACCCCATCCATTAAGAATTTGTTATAAAAGAAATTAAAACAATTTGACTTAAAAGATTTCACAGCAGTTGTTTTTTGTAAAGATTGGGGTAAACTATTCCATAACTTAACAGATTGAAAATTAAAACTACGTCTAAACAATTCAGTTTTACATCTGGGTAAAATCATTCTGTATGGTAAACGAGACGCTCGTGTCGATAAATTAGATGTGAACATATTACACAAATGTGACGAGCTTTCCCCATTAAGAGATTTAAACACTAAAACAGCACGATGGTAGTTAACTCTGTACTGGAAAGGTAACCACTTTAACTTTGTAAATAGATCCATGGAAGGGGTGGTGTATGGCTCGTCCAAAATTAATCTAGCTGCACATTTCTGCATTCTAATCAGTTTATTTATTTGTTGTACTTGATGATTTCCCCAAACTGCCGAACAATAGTCAAACATGGGGAGAATAAAACTGTTGAAGAAACGTTTGCGTGCATACTCTGGGAGAAAACATTTAATGCGACGTAATAACGCAATCCTTTGACTTATTTTAGAACAAGTTGAGTCCACTTGTTCCTGCCAGTTCAAATTGTTGTCAACAATAACTCCAAGTATCTTTTCGCTGGCAACGTTTTATAACGTAGTGGCGCCGATTTTTACAGTTAGCTGGTCAGAAGAAAGTCTTGAACGTTTCTGTGCTGTCATAGCGAGCATAGCCTTGGATTTATCACTGTGGAGAATCATTTCATTTTCATCACACCATTTTTCAACGTTCAGGACATCATTGTTCAGCTTAACTTCAATTTCCTCAATTGATTTACCACAGCTGGTTAATGTAGAGTCATCGGCGTACATGTGGACTTCACAGTGATTGGTGTACATAGGTAAATCATTTATAAATAACAGAAAGAACAGAGGTCCTAAAATGCTACCTTGAGGGACACCACAGTTTATCGGCAGGGAATCCGATGTTACACCTTTAAAACTAACTTTCTGGTATCGGTCACTCAGATATGACGTAAAGAAATTCAGCGTGTTATTGCTACAGCCATAGATATGAAGCTTATGTAATAAAACGTCATGGTTCACAAGATCAAAAGCTTTTCGAAAATCTAGTAGCACAATTCCTGTCATCATACCAGTATCCATAGCAGAGTTCACTTTATCAATCAGTTGAACAAGACTAGTTTGACATGAGTGAAATTAGACTGGTTTTCAGATAAAAGACAATGAGTTTGTAAAAATTGATAAAAACTCTCGTGAACATGTCTTTCTAAGATCTTAGATAAAACTGGTAAAACAGATATAGGCCTAAAATTATTAAGACAATGTAGACTTCCAGATTTAAAAAGTGGAGCTACTTTGGCAATCTTCCAGGCGTCTGGAAAAACGCCAGAACTTATACACATATTAAAAATCTTGGTAAGTGTTGGAGCTATTATATCAGCTGAAATGTTTAAATACGTCGGCGGCAAGCCATCAAGACCAATCGATTTTTTACAATTCAGTTCTTTAAGTGCATTCGTTACATAATCGACGGTCAACCAGGGAATTTGAAAAGAAGTTCCGGTAGGTAGCTTTCCGTTAACAAACTCTTTCAGTTTATCGTAATTAAGTTCATGGACACGATTTCCGGTCGAATACTGACTAGAAAGGTGGGTAAAATGTTCATTGAATTTCTCTGCGATGAGCTGAGGGTCATATTTCTCCAAAATTTCTGCTTTTTCGCGATGAAAAGTGGCCAAAAACTATTATATTTCACATCACATTAATATTTACTAATTTATCATGCAGTTTTTTCGGAAAAATTGCATAAATAAAAAAGTCGGAAAATCTGACCGAAAAAATCGACCAAAAAATGCCGTTTTTGAAAATGACGTCATCAAAGCGGCCATCTTGGATTTTTTTTTTTACAGTTTCTGGTACAGCTTGGCCCAAGGGTATAGTGTGGTAAGTTTCAGCCCCCTAGCTCAAGGAATAAGAAAAATAATTAGGGGGGGGGGGCATTTCGCCACCCCCCCCCCCAGCCCAGGCCAGATAGGGTTAAAATAATTACAACTTGACGTATCAGTACATAGTATTTGGCAATAGTTCTCTAGTCCAAAGCAAACGAACATTGGGCGCTAATCCTCCAATTAGTTTCCCTCGATTTCCGTTGGGTTGATAGACTCGGAAACAGGTAGTAGTTGAACGCATCTCTCACCATCACACAACCATAGTAACATTTCAAATTCCATGTTTTTTATACCGATTTCCGTTCGTTACCATCTGTTTCCGCATTTATGTTACTCATAAATAATACTGAAAACCAATGGAAACCTAATGAAACCAGGCAGAAACCCACCGGAAACCGGCGGTTTTCACCCTGTTTCCGGCAAATGGACACATGATTTTTTCACCCAGTGCTTAAGAAAGCCATACAGGTATCAGATGTACATTGGTATAGTAAAACAGATTACCAGGGCTATCTACATAAGCTAAATCACGGAAGTAGCCCTAGCGTGCGATAGGAATACAATCCCCATGTCTTCAACCCACATGATGAAATAGTATCATGTTGAATACAAATTAAAAACACGCGGGAAATTCACAGCTTCAGATTTTCGTCAATTCAACCACAAGATTCCTTGAAGTTTGACAGCGAAAGTTTGACAAAATCCTCAATTCTCTCCCGCCCTTTAGTCACTGAAACGTGTGCATTGTCAGCTATGCACCCAGCATATGATCCTACGTCTGGTCTACACGAAGCATGGCAATCGAATGTCAGAGTTGATGCCTATGTTAATCGAATCAGGTAAGTGCGGATCACCTTTTATTGGTATTTTCATGTCTATGTAGTTGTCAAGAAGTTTTAAAGGTGTGAACAAAGAGTGATGATGTCACTTCATCAGCAACAAGGATGACACGGAATATGTGCATATTCTGGATCACCGTCTCTAAGGTGTTCAGTCGCAATAAAAGAAAATCTCCAAGTACTTCCTTTTTGTACGACCGTTAGCACCAACCGACAGAATTAATATTTATACAGCTATTTTAATTACAATAAATAGGATTACGTTTCATTTATATCTGTGGAATGCCAGGCTATGGCAATATAAGGCACAGACGCAGTGTAAGGCAATCAATCACAAATGACTTAACATGAACAGATCCCGGTAAGCTTGATTACTGCAATCCCCGATGTCTTCGCTATGTCGTATCCAGACAAATTCATCAACGTGTTCGTATAATAGCTATTAGTATCGCTGTTACCGCGCTGATGTATGGTTTTGTAATGCACAACCGACTAGATCAAGTTAGGTATCATCTGAGAAACGTGTTACTCATATAACTGTACTTTGTGAATGCCTAATAAACTCATCACAGCGATTGAATATACTGCATGCATTACTACTGCAACAATATTGAAATTATAAAATATGCCTACATTTCTCTTCTTTAACCGGGTGGCAACACAGTCGTCAAATTCGTTAATTTATTTTAAGTTAGCTTTCGGATGAGACAACTAATGTTGCATAAACTAGTTTCTTTGACTAAATCACTCTCTGTGAAAAGGTGGTTTCCATGTAGAAAATATCCTCAAAACTAGTTTTTTACTCATTTAGAATGGTTTTCATGTCTCACATGTAGAGGAACGATTAATCATTTGTGCTTTAATAAAGAGTGCAGCAAAAACTGTGCGCGCAGAAATGCCACCATTGCTTCTTATAACTTAGAAAACATTCCTACGCTGATCAAGTCTTTTGCTGATACGAATTCACGAAATTTACTGCAGTTTATATGAAAGCATACTAATACATGCGGTGGATGGAATGATGCGCCGATCACTATGGGTAATACACATACTCATGCTAGTCTCATGTGATAGGTGCTTATGCGATACTAATAAGTGAGATCAGGGTAGATTGTTGGAAAAGGCTTGTACAATGTGTTTGCTATGCGATGGAGTGCTCAAGTACACCAATCCATCCGTCCACCCATCCATCTACAAGCCCAGTTTCCAATTATGTTCCAGGTTCCTTATATATATCTAAATTCCAATATAATGCACTATGCGATCTATGGTGTAATGTACACGGGTGCAGTCTCTCCTAATACTCCCTTATCGCGATGGAGGAAACACTCAATTTATCTACCATTAAACTCTTTTTTTTTCATGAGATCATTTGAACATCTGTTCCAATTCATAACATAATGGATAAAATATGTCTCAAGGTATTAGCAAACCATTCGTTTTATGAAACAAATTACTGTCTATCTCGTTGCTCTTAGTAATGGTATATTTGGGCTTAGATGTATGAAAATATGCCCTAAATGAGTTATATTGTTTTTATTAATTGCATATTTGAGCTCAGGATTACGCAAATGTGGCCTAAATGAGTTTAGTACGATAGGCTATGAAGTAGGACATTTTTCAGACCTCACTCTTGAGCAATAATCTGGGAGACGCAAAGAAGCACATTTACCCCAAAGAGTGTAGGTCGGCAATTTCGTAGGAGAAACGATCGAAAAAAACTCAGTGATTTACAGGACAAAGAAATAACTCCAACCTATCAAAGAATATAGTAATAGAAGGTATAAAATAGTAAAAGCTATAAAAAGCCCAACAGGTTACCATTTAAACTGAGTGTGACCTTTGTATCATTTCCCGTGGATGGCGATTTCTGTATTGATAGATGAAAATGGCAGTAAATATGCAGACGTAAAGTCTGTGTTATAGATTTACTCTTCCAATTTTACTCTTCCAATCAGCTATAAAATATGCCCGTTCTCCTCGCAATTAAACTTCAGTGTCGCTTTAGTGGAGTGATATATATCCAGAGAAAATATATTGTACTGATTATTTAAATGCCTTCATGTGTTCATATATCCACAGGAACAACCAAGAAAAACTAGGGAAGAAATAGGGGTTTTTGAGGCTTCGAAAGCACTTAATTATTAATATATAGCGCGGGCTATTTGTAAAACTTTTCACAACTCTCATTATTTTTTTGCTTTTTTGTTTGGTTGGCTTGTGGGATATTTGATGGTAGATGAATACGTATATTTTCAATAAATTGTGAAAATTAATAAATACAAAGGGTAAATATATATATAAAAGAAATGATTCATATCAGTGCTTCGTTAACCCTACCTGGCCTGGGGGGGAGAGCAAGCGCCCCCCCTAGTGAACTTTTCTCTGCTGCTCCGAAACGACAAAACCGAGGAGGCTGAGACTTGGTGACTTTTAAGCTTATCTTATTGGGGTCATTTTGAGCCTATTTTCATATACCCGCGGGCAGAGGATCATGGGTAAATTCAAAATGGCGGCCATGTGGTATCCGCGAAAGTCGTGTTTTTCAATCTTTTCGCTCCATTTCTCCACATTTTCCTTGCCTAAAAGGCCTTGAAAGTATTTTATTTATGCAAAACTAATTATTCTATATTTTATTTGATTTTGTTCGAGAGAAAAACCGGAAAAATGAAAATTTCGAAAAATTGACCCCAAAAAGGCCGAAAAATGACTTCCGAGAAGATGACGTCACTGTGACGTCATCATGGCGGCCAGATAGGGTTAAAGTGATCGTAAACCCTCAAGTACAGTTTCCATCAAACAATATTTTTTGTCATTTTTTATGATTTTGTTACACAGAGTAAACGGCAAGTAAAGCATGGGATTCTATGGTGGTCTATTGCGATCATCTCTAGGTCCGTTGACGTCACACTGCATTAAAACATATATTTTGAACTTTGTATGCACTTTTCAGTGCTTTACTCAAGCTTAAGGTGTGCATACTTTGAGTTTCAACACAGACTCACTGTTCCAAGGTGCATGTTTTACCAAAATCGAGGAAATTAAATGCAAAATTCAATTGATTTTGGCATTTACGAGTTACCATACAAAAAGTCAAGTACTTTTTATCCGTTTAGAAAAAAATCACATAAATAAAGTAAAAAGATATTTGGATATAGTTGAAATTTGTCTTTCACTTGACCTTTACTTCGTTTGAGGGTTTACTATCACTGGGAAAATAAAATTCTCCAAGTTTGCCCTGGCGTGCGATATGAAGCTAATCGAATCGATCTATCGGAACAGTTATCATTTGGCTGATGGAATTCAGGAAATCAAACAGTGTCTTGGACAAAGCCATGCAAGGATGATGGTAAAATATCGGGGATATTGTATCCTTCATTGTATCCACAGACAGAGGTTATCTGCGGCTACGTTTCGTAAATCGTGTCTAACTCCGCCTAACCCAGGGCTAGGGGCCGTTGGACATCGTGTGTTTTACATCCCGATGCTAGATCAAAAGAACACATTCGCGAATTTTCTCGATCGGGATTTCTCCGAGAGAATGTCTGGAGTACAATATGAAAAAAAATCTCGTTTTCAAAATACTTCATTGATATTCTCGATATTGTTTTTTATTCGAGAAAGCGACGAGTACAATTACGTCAATCACAGATTAACAGCAGTTATACCGTCATATGCGAGGGAGCTATATAAGGAATATTATATTGACCAGGAAATATTTAGCTGCAGCTGTCACTTTTTTAATGCTATAAAACCATGTCATCGGTATTTCTAAAAACACTGCATTGAATATCACATTTTCAAAGGGGCCCTCCGAGGTCGAGTGGCCTAGAGATCTCTAGGTGAATGTGTGGAAGTTTGCCAGTTACTTATCAAAGAACGGTGGTACTCTCATGTACTCCCAGGGTACTCCGGCTTCTTCCACCATCCAAACTGGCTGTCACCTTATCAGTGAAATAACACTGAATGTGGCGTTAAACCAAATACTCCCCCTCCCATTTACACAAGGAACTTCCTTGTTGTTGTACTTAATGAAAGTAGCCCGGTAAGTATCAGTCCGGTTGAACATCTGGCTGCCAAAAGAATTCATCTAGGTCTGGACTAATTACAATCAAACAGGGAATATTGTTGGCATTATATTTTCTGTTCACACAGGTACTATCTATAACGGACATATACGTTTGGAATACATTTATGTGGATTTATGGTGAATCAGTGTGGCCGAGCACATGCATGGGATATTTAGTTTTACATAGAACAAGAACGACTTTCCAATGAGTAGCCTGATCCCTAGTCTACGGGTATATGTCAGCAATGTAACATGATAAACAGGTGATATCAAAAGCGTCACTACTTTCAATCGCTTTCCAATCGGCTTTCCTCTACAGACAACCGTTTTCAAACTGTTCTTGCCTGATTTGCGGTATCCTTTTTCTTTCGAGAAAATTTTCTCGAATGAAGACAGATGAAAACCGGTTTCGCGAAGCATTCGATTTTTGTGAAAAAAATTCTCGACTCGCTCTCCAGTCAAGATATCGAGACAAAAATAACAAATTTCAGACAAATAAACGAATGGTTTTGGAGACGCTTCATAATCCCAGAGTGTTTCTTCACCCAGTTGATGATCCCCCAATGTAGACGTCGAGGAGACCATATCCTATGATGCAACACTTAGGGCCTATCTCTAAATCACCTATCTCCACGATTTCTTTTCAGAATATATTCCTGAAGTACAGTAGCAGATTTTAAATATTCAAATGAAAGCCGGGGAATTTTTTATCGTCTATCACGATATAAATATTGGTTATATCCAAGCGTATGCATGGACTATGTATTCAATATTTGATTCACTTCGTATGCTATGTGTAACTTATAACTTCGGAATAGCTCTGTCTCGAAACTATGAATTGTCACAAACCTAATGTAATGTTTTACAACGTGGGACTCAAGACCGATCAGAGGCAAGTATTTGGGCCCAAACAAAACTGATGAACGCAGCCCGTGGGACAGTTCACCGCATTGTTACTATCTTCTAGTGAGTTTATAGGATCCCTCCAACGAACAGACACCGATAACAGAAATCGTTCGCACAATGGCGTCTGGTAACAGAATCGAAGTAGTACCAGTGCTGTAGCGGGACGCCATTGTGGTATTTTTTAAATAACAAATAATTTAGTGTGATATTTAACTGCAAATAGATATTCCATTAGGAATCCTAATATTTATAATTCCACCTATGGAGTCAGGTAAGATAGTAGTTTCCACCTCGCGCTAATTTTGTTCTATTTCTCCACTGAAACACGATTCCTTGCAAATTATTTGCAAGAATGAGGAGAGGACATCCATAAATCAACGATATCGTCCTTTTGTGAAAAGATTTCCATAGACAAATGGTTTCCGAAACAATGTTGTGTCCGTGTGTATATGTATCGTCGAATCCGCGATCCCTAATGCATGAGGGATCACGAGATGTTTTATTTTGAGTTTTATTGAAAGCAAATAAAAAAATCTGTTCATGCAAATTCATGAAGGCAGCTTTTTTGAAGAAATTTAAAAGACAAGGCTATACCACTAAGCGCGTCCACTCAAAGTTTCTCAAATTTTGTGATACATATCGCATACCGATAGAAAATCCGTGCGTAGCGTTCAAGATCTATCGCGTAACGTTTCGTAACTTGTGCAGAATTCCGCTTAACCCCGGGGCTAGGGGTCGTATTAACCCATGTACATCTACATCCGCATGGTGTTCATATGAACAGATACATTCAAAACGTAATTGAGATACATCATTCTCTCGATAACGACTTTAAAACGAAATCCATATGGATTAAGAGTACTGAGCACCGATGCGGATTTGATATTTCTGGAACATCGTGTTGTCTTGCCAACATCAATGAACACTGTTTCCGCGCTTCCCTCTGGCAGGAAACTACCCCATGTTTATGTATACTATGATCGTTATTTGATTTCCCTTTTTTTTAATTTGGTGCTCATGCTAATGCTGTTATATCGAATAGGTCTTTGAATTATGGGCATCCAAATTCGTTAATGTACGGCGGCTGAATATTGAATGATGGACTAGCTTGTATTTTGATGTTTTTGTTCAGATCTGCATATGTTGGTTAGTACCTTTTCCAAATACCATTGCAATAAAGCTGCTTACGATTGTGATAATACCAAATATCAATATAGTCAATTGTGGTGGGTTTCAAACTGATTACGTGGATCGGAACACGATACTACCTTCTTATATCGTACATGTATCTTCATCTACTCCACGATGCTACTGACGTTTTCAGAACTATGAAAGCAATATTTGAAGTTGTGCCCGGAAAGTGATATATAACTGATTAGCCTGAACTCTATTTTTTGGTTGTTGAATGCATATCTTCCTGCTCTCTATACCAATTCAAACTGATTTGTGTTAACTCTAGTTCGCTATTGTTGAATACATGTATACCTGCTCTCCAAACCAATTCAATTCAGCGATGGATTCAAAATACATAGGATTGGTTCTGTTTTGAACGAGTCACTGCCTGATAAGGTCTGACAGACAGTGAACTGGCTGGAAAAAAGATTTAATCACAAATAACAAAGTTCCTGTGATGGTGGGCTGTTCAAATCACTTTTCGTCCGTGGTCCGTCGTCCGTCCGTTTATCAGTCCGTCCGTAAACAATATACAGATATCGCATGCTGTGAGGTGTGATATCACGATTTGTCAGCTCGAGAAGGTGAGGTTCAACGAGTGCGGAGCACGAGTTGAACATCACCTTCGAGAGCTGACAAATCGTGATATCACACCTCAAAGCATGCAATATCTGTTTTATTATACCGAAAAAAGCCATAAACAATACAAATAGACCTACAGTGTAAAGAGAAAAACCAAGGCAGCGAAAATCTAACGTAAAACGCTTTCTGTCTGTACACGCCATCGTGATTACAGCGGAATGACAGCACAACATACGACAATGCTACGAAAGAGTCTGTTCACGGGCGATAACCGCGCGAGACCGTGTGACATTGCCTCTGCCGTGTGACGTCAGCGCGTGATCGTGTGATATCGGCGCGAGATCGTGGGACATGACATTGACGAGCTGTTTTTTCCATAAGACATCGAGAATTGCGGAATATCACGTGATGGTGCCAATTAAAATAAACGAATACACAGTGAGGTATAATAATTCTTGTTATCGCGATTTCTCAGGAACTACCGCATGGATCTTTCTCAAATTTGGTGCACAAGTTCCCCTTGGGGTCTAGTTTGCAAGATACCTTTTCTGATGCGATTAGAAAATCCAATATGGCCACCAGTTGGCCATCTTTGATTTCCCCATGAAACTTTATCGTGATTTCTCAGGAATTGCTACATGGATCTTTCTCAAATTTGGTACACAGGTTCCCCTTGGGTTCTAGTTGTGCAAGATAGCTTTTCTGGGCAGATTTGAAAATCCAATATGGCCACCAGGTGGCCATCTTGGATTTCCCTATGAAACTTTTTTATCGTGATTTCTCAGGAAGTACTGCATTGACCTTTCTTAAATTTGGTACACAGGTTTCCCTTGGGATCTAGCTGTGCAAGATGCCTTTCCTGGTCCGATTCGAAAATCCAATATGGCCACCAGGCAGCCATCTTGGATTCCCCCATGAAACTTTGTTATCGCGATTTCTCAGGAACTACTACATGGACCTTTCTCAAATTTGGTACACAGGTTTCCCGTGGGGGTCTAGTTGTGCAAGATACCTTTTCTGGTCTGATTCGAAAATCCGATATGGCCACCAGGCGACCATCTTGAATTTCCCCATGAAACTTTGTTATCGCGATTTCTCAGGACCTACTGCATGGATCTTTCTCAAATTTGATACGCAGGTTCACCTTGGGGTCTAGTTGTGCAGGATATCCTTTTTCGGCCCGATTCGAAAATCCATTATGGCCGCCTGGGGGCCATCTTGAAATTCCCCTTGAAACATTATCGTGAATTCTCAGAAACTACTTCATGGATCTTTGGTACACAGGTCCCACATGGGGCCTAGTTGTGCAAGATACCGGTGTTGGTCTGATTCGAAAATCCAAGTTACGCTTCAAATTAATAAGGTATTCCTGAGTTGGGCCGTTGCATCACAAGAGTCGGCGGATCAAACGATTGGAGCATATTACATATATCGAGTATAGAGAATATCCATACCTTCACCTTCTATATCAAGGAGTTCAAATGATTCCGAATTAAAATGTACTTTTTCAAATTTTAAATCGGTTTACTTTAGTCCATGCCGTCGCATTGTGAACTGTGCCACCGTTTCGCCTGCCGACGGGTCGGCTACACGAAGGTGTGTCACTCTTGTGACGCAACATCACAACTCGACAACTGTAGACTACTGCGTATTTCGATCCAAGGGAGATAATCAGGATTCAGACCCTTTCAAAGTTTCAACATTACTGCACGGATCGGATCCCTTGAGTATTAAGTTGTGTACCATCTTACTATTTTCGAGCATGGTATCTTAAAAGAGATATCTCAAACTAGCCCAGTATAACAATTCAGAATTAGCATTCGTTCCTAACTATAAACTCTTAGGTAGTATGTTTCATAGCTCATGCCAAAGTGTCAAAGAGATTTGTCTTTGCTTCCAGTACCCAATGATGACACGTGCAAAAAAAAATGTACTACAAAACGAAGACGAAGGATCCTCCGGACATTCACTTTCAGACTAACTTTGCTCTCACTTGTACTATAACAACCGACATCAAGTACAGTTTCAAGAAATCTTGAAATTCCTGAAACTTATAAAGATAATATATTGGTGTTTTCCAGTTTCCTTTTTTCAAACTTTTTCACTCAAATTCGAAATTCTGCAAAAAAAATATACAAATCAATCGTTTGTTCTCAGCAAACAATGGACAAAAAGATCCTCTTGTCATTAGCTTACAATTATCGGACAATGGTGGGCGCCGAGATCCTTCACGATCTCGTCGGATCTGGGATGAATGTTGATGACTCTCAACACAGGCTAAACAGTTTAGTAAAATTATTCAACCATATATTAACCAAGTATTGCTTCAGAAAACATCAGAAAGGTACCTATACTGAATCAATCTGCAAGGCAAAGCATACTAAAAATATATTGCACGGGCAATCAGTAATCGAATTCACTAAAGAGCCAAAGATCTTGGACGCCCATTACTTTTTAGAGATGCAACTGAAAATCATATTGATCCACCCTGTGCGGAGACACTTAAATTTAACCAATCCGGCAACGGTTGTCTATGGCACAGTAGATGAACAGGTTCGCCGACGACACATGGATGATAGGAAGTATGTATCCGGGGGAGGTCATGCACCGGTAAGTATATTTCCTGAGCCTACTCAAGTCAGTCTCAGTAGTAAGCTTTATATCGACCCGATATTATTTGCAGTGATGCGGACTCAAAGACTCTATATTCACACATTTCGAACACTGGTCATACCAACTCTTAAGTCTCATAAACGAGGGGAACACTTTATAAATATATAACAAAATCTATCTGGAGGGGGGGGGGGATTTGGCTTAATGTCACACCCATTGTTGTTTCACTTATATGGTGACTGTCAGTTTGGTTGGTGGAGGAAGCCGGAGTACCCGGAGAGAATCATCGCCCTTCGGCAAGTAACTGACAAGCGTTCACACATGGTTCAGCGGTGTGAGGCTAGCGGTCACCAACGAGGCGCCTTAGACAACTCGGCCACAGAGAGCGAAGGACATGAGGTTTCACTGATGCTTTGTAACCATATTTTCCCCCATTAAGGATATTTGTACAGTATCTAGGACATAAGTTGTACAACTAAACTTCTGTCCATTTTGTAACAAGAGCCATTGAAGCAGTTAAATCTTTCTTGGGAAATTATTGTACTTAAGAAATTCGGATTCAGTTGGGTGACAAAAATCTAATTCCAGCTACAAACAGAAGTAGCAGAGATCCAATATATATAACGCTTGGTGACTTTCTTGCTCTTGTAAACCTCATACTAGACACAGGCTACTTTCTGCAACAAATATGAACTGAGAAGAACCAACTTACTTTATTTTGGTGGCCATTTTGGATTCTGGCAGCCATCTTGGATTTCTGATGCAGTTAAAGCTCTAAAGAGTATTTTAAGTTGCCCCCCCTATATATTTTCTCCACCACTAAGGATAGAGCGCTGAAACTTACCACACAGTATCTTTGGTTCAAGCTCTACCGGGTAATGTAAAAAAATCCAAGATGGCCGCCATGATGACGTCACAGCGACGTCATCTTCTCGGAAGCCATTTTTCAAAATTTTCATTTTTCCGATTTTTCTCTCGAAAAAAATCAAATAAAATATAGAATAATTAGCGAAAAGATTGAAAAACACGACTTTGGCGGATACCACATGGCCGCCATTTTGAATTTACCCATGATCCTCTGCCCCGGGAAATCTGAAAATAGGCTTAAAATGACCCCAATAAGATAAGCTTAAAAGTCACCAAGTTTCAGCCTCCTCGGTTTTGTCGTTTCGGAGCAGCAGAGAAAAGTTCACTAGGGGGGGCACTTTCCGCCCCCCCCCCCCCAGGCCAGGTAGGGTTAACCATCTATACCAGGACATGTTCATTGGCTGCCCCATCGTTTACACTTTGGGATTGATCGAACTGATTGCTAGACATTTTATTCAGCTGAGAATCATTTCGCACCACGTCTGAAAATAAACAAATGATACACGCTTCGGCACAATGCCGACGCATATTGTTGCATATATATCATTTTCGGTGTTCTTTTTCCATTCTATCTGGTATGTAAAGAAGCACATTCATAAGAACAACGACATCACCTCAAATATCCAAGTAATATTTATTGAAACGATAAAATACATAATGCTAAGGCTTCATGTTATTTTTTAGGTTATTCCAATCAGGAATCCAATATTCTCTTCGCAGTGGAATTTCTTCGTTCTTTTAGTGGAATGATATATTTACAAAAACATATTCCATGTTACTATTGATGTGTCCGCATACGAGTAGTTGATTGATATGATATCACAGCAGTGATAATGAATGGCTGATATTTGACTCGATTTGCATCCGAAATTTTGTTGTTGCCATTTTTGCTATTCACATAACTTAAGTGGGAAAATATGAAGGCGTACCTGACCGGCTGTCTTATAACCCACATGCCGATACTGTATCCTACTGGAATCCCATGGTACTCAAATTAAAAACATCAGGGATTCTGCACAGCTTCGGATTATTGATAACGTTCAATTAACGAGAAATGAACCTAAAATGGTAATTCTGTTACTGGGGAATCCAGTTGCATCCCATTACACTACATCCCCGAACACTCAGTTTCTGGGACTCACCCAATATATTCATAAATCCTGGAAGCTTTCGGCATGTTACACTTATCGAATGCACTCACTGCCCAATGGGGTGCGCCTCCATCGACAATCCTCCATCGACAATGTACCGCTCTATAAGCTCACAGTTTCCGGAAACTCACACCATACCACACTTACAGAACGCATCTTTCATTCCAGGGTGTTTCTTCGTCGAACAAGGCACTGGTCACAAGCTGTATCTCCTAAGCTAAGCTCCTCCAAAAGTTTTACGATGACTTTCCGCGGAGTTGTGTCCTTCCAAGTCTAAGTACATTTTTTCGAGGTTGTCCTTCCAAGTCTAAATACAATGTTTCGAGGTTTTGGTAACATTTCAAATATCAATACAATATTTCAAATAAAATTCAAAGTATTTTTATTTGATTATGAAATCATCAAAATTAAATTCAAATTTGAGTTTCAAGTTCAAGTTTGGCTGAATTGCTATTTCTAAATTCAATTCCGGTAGGAAGTGGGGGAGGTGAGGGGGATTTGGCTTAATGTCACACCCATTGTTGTTTCACTTATATGGTGACTGTCAGTTTGGTTGGTGGAGGAAGCCCGAGTACCCGGAGAGAATCATCGCCCGTCGGCAAGTAACTGACAAGCGTTCACACATGGACCAGCTCGGCTCGAACCCGTGCCTGTTCAGCGGTGTGAGGCTAGCGGTCACCAACGAGGCGCCTTAGACAACTCGGCCACAGAGAGCGAAGGACATGAGGTTTCACTGATGCTTTGTAACCATATTTTCCCCCATTAAGGATATTTGTACAGTATCTAGGACATAAGTTGTACATGTGTACAACTAAACTTCTGTCCATTTTGTAACAAGAGCCATTCAAGCAGTTAAATCTTTCCTGGGAAATTATTGTACTTAAGAAATTCGGATTCAGTTGGGTGACAAAAATCTAATTCCAGCTACAAACAGAAGTAGCAGAGATCCAATATATATAACGCTTGGTGACTTTCTTGCTCTTGTAAACCTCATACTAGACACAGGCTACTTTCTGCAACAAATATGAACTGAGAAGAACCAACTTACTTTATTTTGGTGGCCATGTTGGATTCTGGCAGCCATCTTGGATTTCTGATGCAGTTAAAGCTCTAAAGAGTATTTTAAGTTCACGGAAGCAACTTTCTAAATCCTGCGAACCCCATATTAGACACAGGAAGATAATTTCTGCAAACAAATGGAAGCTACGGGAGACCCAGTTTACATGACTTGACGACCATCTTGGATTTGATATGTTAGTAAAGCTTCACAGATCATTGTAGTGTACATGATAAATTCCTGAAACCCTACGATGCAAATAATAGAGACCAAAGGCTAGTTTCTGCAATAAATAGGAAGCTGCGGAAATCCAAAATATGTGAATTTAGCGATCTTTTTTTGTAATTTTGATGGACATTTCGGATTTGAGTGGCTATTGAAGCTGAAACGAAATGTAATGCACAAAACAAGTTAGTTCGTCCTGCAAACGCTAATACTAGACACCGGAAAGTTAATTTCTGTGAACAATAGATGCTGCGAATAATCAATTTACATGATTTTGGCGGTCAATTTACTATTTGGAGCGCATCTTGGACGTTGAGGCGTTCATTTCATCAGACGTCCACGATGCTCATCTTCTAATTATTTTAGCTGATCTGATCAGTCATCACAGCATCCGAGCTAGCGTATCTAATTCCGCTTAAGTCGGTGATGGGGGGCGTGTGGCTACTCCATTATCTCCACATGAACAGCTGCAATAAAAGCGCTGCTAATGCTACGTCCGAGAATCCACCGTATTCCCGGGTTTGAATATGAGGTGCCGAGGAAAGCTTTCCTGTAGAGTCATATGGATGCTTTGTAGTCTCCAGACGTCGTCAATTTTCCCACCTCTTGCATATCGCTCCAATTTATGACAAATTTCTATCAGCATATGTAAACGAGGTTAAAACCATACATTAGAACTTGGACAGGAAAAGCGTTCAGGTTTTCCTCAGTTGGAATCGGACTGATTATATTAACCCGCAGCAAATTTTCCAGTTTAGGAAACAGAGATAAGAGAATCTCTGATATCCAAAGTGTAGGTGGTTGAACATCAAGTATGCATTTTGAGGGTTTTTTTTGCCAGATAACTGTACTTTTAGCTGCTGATGACAGTTTAAGGGAAATACTCAGCCCATCATTGATTTTCAACTGATATGAATGCGCATTTGCCTGTAAATGTCGGTTTTGTGGGATATGTCGATTAACTATCGCTAAACGCAAGGTAACGATACCCTTGAGTGAAGGAGCATTCTCTAACTAAAAACAGACGCTCCAGATCCTAAACTCTTAGAGATATTGGTTGTTGGTTGACTGTATTATGCTATGATTTACAGTTCCGAGTTTGGCTCCATCTGTGTAGCAGATAGGTTTGGTTCGTTGTTTGCTGCACAAGTGGAACCAAAATAAATAACTAGAAATCTTACGAAGAATACCATACGAAGAACCAAACGTAGCTCCACGAAGAACGAAATATTCAGAAGTGCTCATAAGAACCAAGATTTATTAGAGTGAATACAAGGCGTGTACAATGTGTAGGCCTTTTTTCGAATCAACGTAGTTTGCTATACCTCATACGGTCACCTGCTGCGCCAATTTACATGGATAGGTTTATTTTCTCAAGGAGTTGATACATGACTGCTTCACCTGTTTCTGCTAGGAGAATGCAATAATGGATAAAGTACCAATATTCTAGTCAGATGATCTATACAAGGCCAGGGATGCAACGAACCATAGGACTGTTAGAACTGTTTTTACTTGTTTCGCCTCCTACTTTATTTACATGCTTTCATACTTATTTTCGTCACAGTAATTATTGAGGATTAATAGTAAGGATGAGACTACGGTGGACCATAGACGACATGCTATATTTTTTTAGTTTTAGTTTATATTTTTTTGACTTCTAGGTTTCATTTTTGTTTGCATTAGGTTTCATTTTTTTGTTTTAGGTTTATTTTTTAGTTTTCACCCGGGTGGAAACGTTTCCACCTGGGTGAAAACCTTCTTGAGAAGGGGTGACCTTCTTGACCTGGGTGGAAACGTTTTCACCTGGGTGAGAAGGTTTTCACCTGGATGAGAAGGTTTCCACCCAGGTGAAAAGTCACGTGATTGTGCCCTCGTCTTCGTTCCCTTGCACTGACATTGCGGCAAAATGGAGGGTGCTTCGTTCAAAAGAATAGATGATGTCAAACTGAACTTTTATGTTTGCTAATGCAGTCGATAAATGATATTTCACGTCTTGCATGTTTTATATAAGTTGTATTTTCAAACCAGAGCCCTCTGCGAGCACACGAGCTTGTCATGTCTGAACAGAGAAAACTAGGCCGTGTATAGCTCCAACTGGAACCTAATGCTACATGGCTGTCAATGACAGCCATGTTCCATTGGGTTCCATGTTGGAGCTAGGTCATGTATAATCTTGTGCACGGGCATTCTGCTGCCGGGTGGATTCGAGAATCGCCATTTTTCCACAAAGCCAGTTACCGTCATTTAGAGTACCGTCATTTCAGTGTATCTGCACTGAAGAATTGTATTGCTCCGCATCATTCAGTGATTCAAGTAGTTCGGTAGCTAAAATCGATCGCGCAAGTCAAACCGCCTAAGACGAATCGTCCAACGCCCTGTGTCAGATCGTCCAATGTAGATTTTGGTGTTTATTGAGGCTGTTTTTTTTTATTTAGTTGGGTGAGGTTTAGATTTGTCCTGATACCTCTAATGAATCCCACTTTTCGACGGTCGACCGTAGTCTTCCTGGTATTGAGAAACGCGTCGTAAATGTGGCTTATGCTGTGCCCGAACAACAGATACCGTAGATGTATCCAGTTAAGTGCTCGAAATCGTCAGATACTTCGCTTAAACATGGTTATGCTGACCCCACTAATACCTTCTGATGAACGGTCGTTATCTTTATCTTTAGACAAGGTCTTACTACGTCAAGTTCGAGTGGGTCAAGGTACAGATGAGAACCTCTGAGCGCAAATGTTGTTTATACTTGCGACGAATTTACCAGTTACACGGTCATATAGGTTACAATGCAATGAATATACACGAATAGCGTTCACCTGTCCCCATGCTGATTGGTCTGGCGGTTCTAAAGATCAAGTTCAAGTTTATTTGCATACACCCAATACGGGAAGTGCAACAGCAAAAATGCTCAATACAATACAAATACGAAGCTGCGCATCTGAAAACCCCTCGGCTATGGGCGCCAGTCATTCATAATGTATTCAATTTGAACCAAGACTTCAGGAACACCAAGCAGTCAAGTGAGAAATATACAGATTATGAAAAAGTTTGCAATTAGAAATGGCCTCTAAGGTTTCCGTCCAATCAGAGAAACTAGTATTCATTACATAAGTGTCTTGATGCAACGATGATGTATACCAAATTTTACATCGAGCATTTGAAAGTTATCAGAGATAGAGATCATTAATGATTTCGCATGAATTAAAGATGGCCGCCCAGCCTCCCCACCACTCAGAGAAACTGATGTGGTTATTCATTGGAAGTCTCTTGATACATCGATGCTGTATACCAAGTTTCATATAGAACACTGAAATGGTATCAAAGATATACGTCATTAAAGATTTTGCATAAATTAAAGATGGCCACCAAGGTTTCCGCCCGATCAGAAAAACCAGAACTGTCATTCATCGTAAGTCTATTGATGCATCGATGATGTGTACCAAATGTTACTTCGAGCACTTGAACGGTATCATAGATAGAGATCATTAATGATTTCGCATAAATTAAATATGGCCGCCCATCCTTCCCGCCACTCAGAGGAACTGATGTGGTTATTCATTGCAAGTCTTGATACATCGATGCTGTATACCAAGTTTCATATAGAACACTGAAATGGTATCAAAGATATACATCATTAAAGATTAAGCACAATTAAAGATGGCCATCAAGGTTTCCACCGAATCAGGGAAACTGGTTTGGTCATTCCTTTGAAGTTTCTTGATGCATCGCTGATCTATACCAAGTTTCACACTGAACAGTGAAATGGTACCTGAGATACACGAGATTAATGTTTTCGCATAAATTAAATATGGCCGCCAAAGCAATCAGAAACACCAGAAATGTCATTTATCGTAAGTCTATTGATGCATCGATGATGTATACCAAATTTTACTTCGAGCACTTGAACGGTATCAGAGATAGAGATCATTAATGATTTCGCATAAATTAAAGACGGCCGCCCATCCTTCCCGCCACTCAGAGGAACTGATGTGTTTATACATTGCAGGTCTCTTGATACATCGATGCTGTATACCAAGTTTCGTATGGAACACTTGAATGGTATCAGAGATATATATCATTACAGATTTTGCATAAATTAAAGATGGCCGCCAAGGTTTCCATCGAATCAGGGAAATTGGTTTGGTCATTCCTTTAAAGTTTCTTGATGCATCGATGATCTATACCAAGTTTCACACTGAACAGCGAAATGATACCTGAGATACATAAGATTAATGGTTTCGCATAAATTAAATATGGCCGCCAAAGCTTCGAACCAATCGGGTCCAGATTCAATAGGGTTCTGGATCATGAGCATATGGATGTGCAGTGCAAGTTTGGTGTGCCTAGGTTAAGTCATTCTGAAAATATCTTGGTAACGAGAAAGCTGTGATGGTTTCGCATAAATTAAAATGGCCGCCAAAGTTTCCAACCAATCAGGTCCAGATTCAATAGGACTCTGGGTCACGAGCATATGGATGTACACTGCAAGTTTGGTGTGCCTAGGGTAAGTCATTCTAAAGATATCTTGGTAATGAGAAAGATGTGACGGACAGACGGACAGACGGACGGACGGACGTACATGACGACGACGAAACCCTTCGGCCAAATTTTGGCCGAAGGGGTAAAAAGCAATCTCAGCAAATCATATAAATCGGTATATAATAGCGGGGAAAATGTGCCTCATTCTCCACAGCATTTAAAACATAATGTAGACCGACTGTGGTGGCATGCCTACCTTATTTCATAAATAACATATGGCAGAATATTCTACCTAGATTGATAGCCGTTCCTACTTCACTACGAATCTGAGCAAAAGCACATCTAGGTTATTGAACAATAGTGCATGTATATAGCCTTCTTTATTACAACAACATTTTGTTATATTTATTACATGATGCAGAATATTCTGTCTGTTCTAATTTGTTGATGAACAGCGATATTTGGATTTTAACAAACTCTTGACAAAGGCGATTACACCCCACTGTGTTTATTGTAACCATTCGTCACTTAGAGACTTTAAGAGTAACCAATATTTACCGAGATAACATCTAAGTATATACCATAAACTGTGCGATGGAAACGATCGATTTCCAAGTCATGGTATTAATGACGTGGGGTCAAATGATATTTGTCGAAATTTGATTTTTACTGGGTTCGTTCAAATGGCATGTATGCGGTTTATTGGGTTACTGTATCTATATCAATTACGCTTATCATTCGAATTGTAACTTTCATCCTACACAACATATTCCACGTGCATTACACATTTCAATGTATTATTTTCTTTATTTGGTAAATTATGGAAAAGGAGTTCATGAGAAACATAAACCTGGGCACTAGGTTAGATCTGCAACATATATATATAAATAAATCAAATGTGTTTGCTTATCTGACGTCTGCTCGTCGCGTTGCTATATTATCGGAATCGTCCAGTCGCTTAGACGTCTTGCACGATAATTCAAGCACATGTAGTATTGAAAGCAGCTGAACAGAATATACATTTTTTTCTTCACGTACAATACGAATTAGGCCTGAAGTCGACAGGCGCTACGTGCGGAGATATATTCGCGACCCCCAAATGGCATTCGGCGGTTTTGGCTAACCCAAGAAATAACTTCCAACACTCTGACTTGCGAGAGCTGTTCGATGAGATATGAATCGTGTCTTTAGGTCCAGTGTTTCCTGATTTGAAATTTGACTTCTCTAGACTGGAATAAATTCTTGCTTCAGAACTGGAACAATGCGGCAACTTTGATATATATAGTTTAATAGTTCCCCTTATAGAGTCATGTTATCATCATTTTCTCTGCATGGAACTTTACTGAGTTTGAAAGAGCTTCGCCGCTTGGGTATCAAAAGATGATGTCAAGCAGGTATCAATGTTCATATATAGATACAGATCATAGGTATTGTGAACTATACTTTCTAAACTGTGACTATACACTGACACTGAATCCTGCATGACGTCATCATTTGAAACCCAGGTCACTGTAAACGACGGTGAATCTCTATAAAAATGAAGCGTCCCTTCTCTCTCGTCGACTTTATGACAAAAGAGATGATTGCATTTTCGACATCGTAAACTATCCCTTTCTGGACAGTAATATTCCCGTGGGACCTGCATATGGCGTATACATATCTCGACTGGTAGCATTTGCTAGATCCTGTGTTAAATGTGATGACTGTAATCAACGTCACAAAACGTTATTGCAGAAACTTATAAAACAGGGCTATACCACCAAGCGCCTCCACGCATACTTTCTCAAATCTGGCGATACATATCGCATGCTGATATCAAAATACGAGCGTAGCGTGCAAGATCTATGGCGATACGTTTCGTAACTTGTGACTAATTCCGCTTAACCCGAGGCTAGGGTCCGTATGAACCCATGCATGTACCTCAAGATCCCCAAGGTGCTCATATGAACAGCCACAACCAAACCGTGACTGAGATACATCATTGTGTAGATGACGACTTTACAACGAATATCATATGAATTAAGGATACTGATCAGCGATACGGATTTGATATTTTTGGAACATCATGATGTCTTGCCGGCATCATTGAAAACTGTTGACCGCTTCTCTCTTGCCCATGTTTATGTAGACTATAATTCTCTTTTTGGACTCGATGCTAATGCTGTTATTCGTATTATGGACGCGGATAATCTTTAACGGACGACGGCTGAATTATGAATGACGGACCAGACGCTTGTGATATTTCTTTCGTCTCTTTTCTTTTTGTTACGTGCATAGAGTAAGACGTTATGACATCAGTGAATCTCAAGTTATCGGAAGTTTCTATGTTACATTCGAAAGAAAAATTAGGGACTGAAACAACAACACATTCTATTCAGCATCAAATAATTTGAAATTTTTAGGGACTGAAACATTTTTAGTATACAAATGTCGGACAGATTGATAGCCTTAAAGGCCCAGGATTAGTACAATAGATTATGATGGATGGCGAATTTTATCATTATTGACCAAAATGCTATTAAACATGCAGACCTGAAGTCTGTGCAAAAGGATAAAACAATCCAAGTATTCTATCAAGCAAATATTTCAAGCTATCTGTATCAGATCATCAATGTAACCATATATCAGATCTTCCATCTAGACCGGAAAAACCTAGGGAAGAAATATGGAATGGAGCTGGTTTGCATCATATTAGAGAGTTGATAATGCATGGTTAATAAAAATATCAGAGGTAGCTATGGAGTGCAACAGAAAATGAATAACATCGACCTGTCGGGACGAGCATCTTTGCACTCAGACTATCCGACAGTCTATCGTTTAATGGTGCTATGTTTTTTTTTTGCAATCACATCGCATAGCTATAGCCACGCCAAACCATGAAGCGGTGATGGTACAATATAAACATTCCGAAACATGCCGAAACATTCGCAACTTCCCGGAAATATTTGGAGGAATATATTCCCTTGAAGGAAATTAACTCCATTGAGACTACCTAAATGATGACATCACCGGAATTACATTACTAGTTTGAATCCGGTATTATAATAAAACATGGTTATCGAACCAATTTGACCCAAATTAAACATTGTGGTAGTGATTTTAAAACATATATACAGATCGTGCATCAGCGTAAAGTGATTCGGCTTTTCCGGCGTGTCATGTCTGATAGTCAATCAGCTTCGTTCGTGGTTTTCCATTTGACAGTTACGAATGGTGCTGATAATATACCCCCACAGTGTACCCACAGACAACCCCAAGGCTGACCGATTTTCATGGTGAAGAGTGAATCGCTTGGTCGGTGTTAGGCTTCACAGAATTATGTTCTGAATAAGAACTTGCATTCTACTCATATTTCCCCAGTTTTTACCGTTTCTTCAATCTAACGATCACGTAGTTTAATAGGGCTATTACATCATTGTTTTCGTTTATTAATACTGCTCAAGCCGGTGATACGGTCCATGTGGGCATATCATTCATGATGTCCACATGAACAACTACAGAAAACATAGCTGAGATGCAAATAAGCACGGTGAGTTTTGGTATGTTTAGATATGCCTTCAGAATATTGGCTAGTGACGTCATATGACTACGTGTCAGTACCTCGGCATCTTTTGCCGCCCATGTTATATGTTGTGTTTAATTAGATTACGGTCAATCTTCAATTGATGTGAAGTGAAACTGAAATGTAAATTTCTTGACATTAGCTCCACCCCCCCCCACACACACAACCCCATTAATTCCATCGCACACACCCCCTCAAGTTTATGAGAGCCACCCTATAGCGAATGACCGCTTAGCCTCGACGGATACCATAAGGTCATATATTCGGAAAGCTTACGTCGTCCTACAATTATATGATACTGTGGTACTGATCCCAACCTGATTGTAATGATCCCTATTCCCTATCTCTTAAATTAGGTCTCACTCCATTCCATGTTCTCCGGAAACTTACACAGTGGCACACTTTTAGAACCTATCCACTCGTCACCGAGGTGTATCCCTTGTATCACATTGAAATGATTTTTTTTACTTTCGATTAAAGTTTTTAAATTTCAATGCAGACTTTCAATTGTCTATTGATATTTTCAAATTTAAATATACAACTTCAATTTATAACAAAAAATTGAATTGAAAAATTGATTATGCATTGCCTTATCATTTTCGACATTCATATTTTAATTCCAGAATGCAATTTAATTCCAGAATGCAATTGTGATGGGTTAAGGGTTTCCGCAAATGTCTCAGAATCAAATTTTCGCACAGCAGGACCAATCAATAGCGATATAGATAGCTCGAGATAGATTCGATCCAGTATTTAACGAATACAAAAGTGAGATTTTGCAAGTTTCATGAAGACACAGAGCACATATCTTATGATGCAAGGCAACGATGCAACACTAGCCATGCACCGTAATGTATGCTGTATATTATCGGATCTTCAGAATGACGGTATGGTTGACGGTAATCTACCACATGCTGAGAAGCACACTGGAATGACGATCGCGCTGTATTTGTTATTACCTCCGTCGATCAACTGAGGTCTAGGAGAGCAACGTGAAATATCCCGTCAAATAATTGTGGGATTAAACTCGTGGGATTTCCAATAGGGATTGTCATGGTTCCCGGCGAAATTTTGAAGCCAAGTTGTTTGACACTATTGAAATAATGGGGTTCCCCATTGCAATGCATTTCAATAGGCCTTGCTTCCGTAGTCGGGCTCCACCTTCCATCGTGCTTCACGAGTTACACATAGCTTCCATCGAGAGATTAAACAGCTTGTAGAGATGGACAATGCGATTTTTTGCCGTTTTTCTGGTAAGTTTATTGCCGCGATTTCATGTCAATACAATACAATGATTCCTAGTACACCACCCGTCATTTCTATATATCGTAAAGTATTTGTCGGCTGAAGCCAACCAAATAGTCCAAGTTGTTGTTGTTGCATATCAAATGCACGGGAGGTCATTGTACGCAGTGACTGGAAGACAACAGCACAATCGACGATGCCCTGATTTTTCTGATACTTTTTTTCTTTCAGTTGATGATATTCACCAGCCTGGTTGTTTAAAAACAGTTATTCTAAATTTTGCTGATAAATTATATTTCCGAGGGGGGGGGGGGGCTATCCATTTTGCAATTTGGCAGTTAAATAATGGTTCAAATTGATTTACCTGCGTGGGTCTGTAAACTTATTTAATAAAGATGATAAATAATATACATATACTTGTACGCACTGACTGGAAGACAACAGCACAATCGACGATGCCCTGATTTTTCTGATATTTTTTTTCTATCAGTTGATGATATCCACCAGCCTGGTTGTTTAGAAACAGTTATTCTAAATTTTGCTGATAAATTATATTTCCGGGGGTATTTATTTTGGCATTTGGCAGTCCAATAATGGTTTGTTTTTGCAGAAGCATCAAATTGATCTAGCTGCGTGAGTCTGTAAACTTATTTAATAAAGCTGATAAATAATATACATATACTTTTTGTTTGAACAACAATGTAAACCATTTCTTTTCATTTATCCTAACGGTTTAGTGATATCCACATTGCGTGCTGTGACACTTGTTGATTAAAAATAATTTGCTTGTTAAAACCTGATATTCTGAAAACTTATTCCGAATTGTAGCTGAAACAAAGGAGTGTCTAAATTCCACATGCACGCCTACATTATTGCGATTTTTGACTGATAGCATGGTAGCACTGATAGCATGATAGCACTGATACCTTTCCCAAATATATATATATTTTTTTTAGTTTTAAGCCCTAGACATACCACTGGGCATTTATTTGCCATACGATCACATTTCACATGCTTTGTTCAGCCGCCGTGATCTCAAACCAAACAGACACTATCACTAGATGCAAAAAGGAGATCATGATATACATTTCAGGTTTTACCGATGCCAAATGACTTCAACAGAAGACAATTAGACAAAAAGAAAATCAATAAATATATCAATAAATAATAAATTACATAGAAAATGTTCTTGTCTATGCAAGGGGGGCATCAGACACACTGACAACACAGACCATTCATTCAAATTTTGCCTTCCATTGGGGAGACAGAAATATTCCTCAAACACAGTATACGTTTTCTATTTTGTGATTAATTTTCTTTTGTCAAAATATTACTCCATAGAGAAGTTACTGATAAAAACAATCCTGTTCTAGATTATGATATACTGGATTCTTATCGTGCTCATGCCACTAACATGAACTCTTCAGTGGTCAAGATCCATCATCGTTCCTCAGAATTCATATTATTGATCACTCATAGATTGGATTAAGTTCTCATATTACTCAGTTCTCATTTCATACTTTTGCAAATTCTTGTAACATGGCCAGGTCCCAGTTCTATTAAGTACACGTATGAAAGGTGCGAACTGGTATAATGGATTTCATCTTCTTGTGTATGACGAAAGAATGAAATATAATGAAGGCCATCAACATTTTCAATGAAGTGAGTTTTGATATTAAATATGTATACAATTGATTCCAACCTGCAAGTCATGGATTCAGCACTTCTGATATCAGATGCAACAGGACTGTTACACAATGGATGTACTGGATGAAATGGAAAAACCAAAACAGACTATTGATTGGTTCAGCTGTGTCAGAAAGGTGTGGAATGACAGAGGTGGTGAAAATCAGTCAGTGATTGGCCACAGCCCCCCCCCCCCGCCCACCCATTGGATATCATCTGATTCCTCAGGAAATAAACATTACACATGTAATGACCCCCGGCAGAGTGACACATGTGTCAATCGGTCAGACATTCTAAGGATGCCCAGTTCTAACTTAAACCTACCATGCCGGACTGCATTCCTTCTCTCAGAATAATTGGACCTAATTTTTACAAAACCTGCAGCTCCCAATAGCTTCTGGATCTAGAACACATAAATGAAGGGATCTAGTTTTTCGGTGCTATGGGAAAAATAGCATGTAGAATGGGATTGTGTGGATAATATCAGATTCATGAACGTTGAAGTCCTGCAGCATGCTCCAAAAATATCATCAAAGGTCATAAAACTTTCTGCTCTGCACCAGTGTGGATCTATACTTGTTTTAACGAAATTATCTCCCTCGATCAGGTAAGGAATTTAGTGTCCTTGATTCCTTTATTGTCTTGAGAGTCCTTGATTCTTTTATTCAAATTTCAATTCCGCTTCTGGTATATGTACATGTGTAACATACACACAGAATGAACTGCATACAGAATAACACAAAGAACCGGTATATATGTATCTCATTACATTCTTAACCAAAGATCAATACCTGGGTGATATTACAACAATTCCATGGTGTGATATATTGTTATGATTGGCTTAACTTTAGCTGCTGAAGATATTTCTAATTTGAGGGCAATGGGCAATCATACTAAATTTATTTTAATAACTTCATTTATTTTCACAATAATCAACATAATCGAGATTAGCAAGTGAAGTTTTACAACATAATATAATACGCATCATGGGTCTCCTTCAGTTTAGTGTATACATATATACCCTTGAATATCTGTTACCATGATTCAGTCATAATATTGTCTGTATTATGTTGATGTCGACAAGGAATAAACATAATTATTTGATAGTAGTATTAATTGTATGTTGTTTATGATTAACATTAACTTTTTACTCGCTGGAATCCAGCCATTTGTTCCATATGGGCAATATTCTCATCAGCCATCACTATTCAATATGAATGCGATACATGTACAAGTTCATGGTAATTGATACATTATGGTGAAGGTGACGTGTAACACCAGTATACAAAATTATTACAAGCGCATTGAATCCTCGTCACATGATGCTGAGACAGATCAGAACGCAATGTCGGTAAAATCAGGCGTGTTTTGTAGAGGATTCTGTCAATGAGAATGCTATACTGTACACATACAAAATATTAAGTGTTGATGTGTATGGCTTATAGCACAAAATCACAAGCAATTTGGTAAACTAAGCACACAGGGTCTCATTTCTGCCGCTAACGTGTTGATTTGGGTGGGGGCGTCCTCTCAGGGGGAGGTGGGGGTGGGAAGGAGCCTAATGTCTCAAGCAGTATTCCAGGTTTTCCATAAATATACTCTATTCCATACCCCGATATTCCAAGCACGTGAAATCAGACAAAAATTAGGGGAATGTGCCTTCCACATGTAGCTGGACATGCTAGTGGGGAACCCTCAATCCCAGGTTAATTACCATTGGTGAAGTTAACGTCCAACAAATGCAAAATTGAGCTTGGCATCCGGTCCTGTGTTATTCAGTGATGTATTCCCCTACGAACCCTGTTGACTAGACGGAGGTCTTTGCGCTCATCCAGCGCTTGTTTCACAAGGCGCGAGAGAAGCGTGATTTAGGCTGATATATGGCACAAAAAACAGATTCAGAAGAACTGAGAACTGCAGTTAATCAATCACCAGTACGACCTAACATTTGTCGGCGAAACCCCAATAATACCTATTAAATGCGTACATTGCCTAGAGCTATATTGTGATATTGTATATTTGATGCTAAGGCTGTTATATGGAATATGTCTCCTGATTATGGACGCGGAATTTCTTTAGTGGACTATGACTGGATATTGAATAACGAACTAGACGTTTGTATTCAGGTTAATCATGGTCAATGGGTTTTGTTCCTTCCAGCAATCCCCAATCGTCCTTTTCGATTGTTCATTTATCTCCACCGAACAAAATCTAGTCGCGGTCTGGCCTTTTCTTTTGAGACGATTCTCTCTATTTAACCCTATCTGGTCTGGGCTATATAGGGTGTACCGCAGCCTGGGGGGGGGAAGTGTCCCCCCCCTATATATTTTCGCTATCGCGAAGGTCAGAGGGATGAAACTTGCCACACAATATCTTTGGGTCAAACTCTATAAGAATACGTAAAAAAATCCAAATTGGCCGACATGATGACGTCATTTTCAAAAAGAGCATTTTTGGACGATTTTTCGATCAGAATTTTCGATTATTTTATTTTTGGTTTTTCCTCGAAAAAACTGCATGATAAATTAGTAAATAATAATCTGATATGCTTTGCTCACTTTTCCATGCTGAAAAGCAAAATCTTTGAAAAAATCTGACGAAAACATCACTTCTGGTACCCACATGACCACCATTTTGAATATACCCATGATCCTCTGCTCAGGTGGTGGGGGGGGGGAGCTCAAAATGACCCTAACAGGATAATCTAAATTGTCACGGGGTTTTAGCTCTCAACTTTGTGCCGTTCCGGAGATAGGAACAAAAAAAAACAACACATGGGGGAAGTGCCCCTGTCTGGGGCCTAATCGTGTATTTGCGCCTAATCGTGTCAGCGCCAAATCGTGTAACAAAATTGCGCCTAATAACGTGTTGCGCCTAATCGTATAGGAAATTTGCGGTTAATGGTGGAACTGCGCGTAATCGTGTACGAAATTTGCGCTTAATTGTGGAACTGCGCCTAATCGTGTACGGAATTTGGGCCTATGTGTGTAAATGCGCCTAATCGTGTAAGGAGGCTGCGTCTAATCATGTAACTGCTCCTAATCATTTGAACGATCTTGCGCCTAATTTTGCGTCGCGCCTAATCGTGTAGAAAAATTGCTCCTAATTGTGGAACTGCGCCTAATCGTGTAGGAGATTTGTTCCTAATTGTGGAAATGCGCCTATTCGTGTGAGAAATATACTCCTAATTGTGGAACTGCGCCTAATCGTGGAAATCATTTTGCGCCTAATTATGCGTTGCGCCTAATCGTGTAGAAAATTTGCGTCTAACTGTGGAAATGCGCCTAATTGTGTATAGAGGCTGCGCCTAAACGTGCACAACGTGAAGACATAAGTAGTATGTAAAGGACGGATAAAGTCAACTTGACCTTTCGTCATTTTTGGCGAGGTCACGTGGAGATCACGTGATCAAGAGGTCAAGGTCACTATAGTTTCGGAACTTCCGGTCACGTGACCTTTGGCGCATATATTCCTCCGCGGTGATGCGGCCTGGCGGTGATGCGGTCGCGGGGAAAAAGCATCGGCGGACAGAATGTAGTCCCAAATACGTGGGAGAAGGAGAAATTCTCCGGCAATCTTCGCCAATCTTCGGGACATTTTGGGGGCGAAAGGAGCTCCTACTCAACCGATTGGGTCGAGTGAGGTGTCAAAGTGGAGCGCTCGTCCAGGGCGATCAAGTCATGGGTGGGTGCCTGCGAATTGATCATTTGCCCCAAAAATATGAGAAGCGGAACACGGACTTTGTCCCTAAAATAGGGGAAAATTCGTATCAACAAGGTCCAAAAGGGCTAATATCAATCTCCGGTTTATCGGGCCTGCCTATCAAGTCATGGGTGGTATGTAAAAAGAGGACTTGTCTCCGAAAATATAAAATGCGGAACACGGACTTTACCTCAACAATAGGAGAACGATTCGAACATTTGCATCTATAGAGCAAAATGACTGTATGGAGTATGGGGGTGGTCATTGTTTGTGGATTTTACTGTGGGTTGTGGGGTCTTGTTTTCTTCGTCTCACCATGTAAAACACGATGGGAATGGTCCCGGAGCTAAGCGGTGAAATTTTTCGAAAAATCCCGGTACCGGGTAGGTCTGTATTTTGGCCCATACTTGCTCAGTGGATAGGTCTATACTAGAAAATTTACTCCTGGACATTGCGATATGGGTTGTGGGATCTTGTTTTTCACGTCTCACCACGTAGAACACGATGGGAGGGGTCTCGAAAATGAGCGGTAATTTTTTTTTTAAAAGTCCAGGTACCGGGTAGGTCTGTATATTGGCCCATACTAGCTCAGTGGATAGGTCCATACTGGGAAATTTACTCCTGGACATTGCGATATGGGTTGTGTGATCTTGTTTTTCCCGTCTCGTCAAGTATAACACGATGGGCGGGGTCCCGAAGCTAAGCGGTGAAATTTGTTTAAAAAGATCACTACACGTTTGTGTAGTGGGTAAATAGTGCTGGGTGGACGTTTTGGGGTCTAGGTGAGCCCCTAATGGTCCGATGGTGTCGTATGAGGTCTTATTTTGAAGCCCTCGTAGAGAAGCATCCGACTGGACTAGTGTATCGTCCGGTTTCTTTATTCTGCGCATGCACAATCTGGTCGTAGTATAGAAAACAGATATTCTTGGGGTGCGTGGCGGTGTGTTTGGGGTAGAAATGGACCACTATTGGTCCAAATGAGTCGTGTGATGTGTCAAAGTGAAGCTTTTGTGAGGTGGAGTCAGAATGGCGTGCTTTTTATTGCAAGTCGCGTCAATCCGCGCATGCGCATTTGGGTGTAGTAAGTAAAGTGGTCATTTTGGGGGTACGTGGAGGTGTGTTTTGGGTAGAGAGGGACTATCCTTGGTCCGAATGCGTCGTGTGGGGTGTCATTTTGTAGCTCTCGGGGTGTAGACCCCGACTTGAGGCGTGTCCACGTCATCTGGGACATCATTGGTGACGTCATCAGTAGAAGTATTTGTGAAAGCGGGCATTTTGGGGTGTGTAGGAAAGCGTTTGGGGTAGAGATGGACAACCCTGGTCCGAATGCGTCGTGTGAGGCGTCACCTTGTATCAACGCCTGCCAACGTCAACCTTAACGCTGCAACGCCCTGGTGAATTAGCCCTGAAGCTCTGAGTTTCTAGATAGTCCTTGAAATTGACACTAATTCATCGAAATGCGGTGACACCCCCTCAATCCTATCTGGCCTGGGCTTTTTGGGACCTGTCGTGGCCTGGGGTGGGGAACCGAAATGGACCCCCAATTTATTTGTCTTACCCTTGAGCTAGAGAGCTAAAACTTACCACACTATACCCTTGAGTCAAACTCCAACAGAAAATGTAAACAAATCCAAAATGACCGCTTTGATGACGTCACAGTGACGTCATTTTCAAAAACGACATTTTTTGGTCGATTTTTTCGGTCAGATTTTTCCGAATTTTTTATTTATGTAATTTCTCCGCAAAAACAGCTTAATAAATTAGTAAATATTTATGTGATGTGAAATAAAATAGTTTTTGCCCACTTTTCATCGCAGAAAAGCAGAAATTTTGAAGAAATATGACAAAACATCATCTTTCTGGGACCCCACATGGCCGCCATCTTGGGGTCATGCAAATAGGCTCAAAATGACCCCAATATGATAAAATATAAAGTCACGAAGTTTCAGCTCTCTATTTCTTGTCGTTCCGGAGATAGCGCAGAAAGTTTGGCAGGGCGGAGATTCGACCCCCCCCCCCCCCATGCCAGGTAGGGTTAACGCCCATGATGTAGACCGGCGAGAGAACAACAACAACAACCAGGGTACAGGCCAATCATTTTATTATCCCCTCCAGTACATCAAACCCAAACTGGGCGAGCTGTGTTGGGTATGTTTACAATACAAGCTGCCTCTTGTCCAATCAGAGGCCGCCATTTGGCGCTGCATCTGTCATATTCGTTCATGCCCGTTAGATGAATTCTCGGTTGCTCTTGTCCAACCAGAAGTCCCCATTTTAGAAAGTTCCATCTTCGGCCATGTTCGCTCTGATCCGTTTGTTCTAATCGTCGTCGAGCAGGCCAGGATACCGTTGTGGCAACATATCCTCAAATAGTTGTTTGCGCATTCTGAGTATCTATCAGTGCATGGGTGAATACATTCATCCGATGGGGTGGTCGGTCACTTTGGTAACGAAAAACGTGACATTGGTCACCCTCTCTACGACCCGTTGGCCCATTCCAACACATCCAATTGGTCCACTTGATCCCGCACGGGCTCTAGCGACGCCCTATCCGTGATGGTAAACGGTTGGTCAAATAGCCGGATGTTACTGATCGGGTAAAAGTATCGGACTTGGTCTGTCTCATTATGCTGCAGCACATAACCAAACGCTAGATTCAACTTCAAGGCCGTAGTTTGATCGTTGAAGATGGCTTCCACGTATTTGAAGAGCCGACACAGGGACTCTAATCGGAAATTGTAGATGTCTAGTAGCAGGCGATGACGGTGGAAACATCGTCGGATCATAAACCAATGGTCCCTGTAGATGTCACTTAATGGATAGGCGTCCGGTAAGTGTTCACTGGGGGCATCCACGGGATCTTCCTGGAAATGCTCGAAGTCGTCAGTCGTCAGTCACCGGTGTCCGGCTTGATATCTAGGCCCGCTTTCACTATAGGCAAAAGCAAACTGGGCATGGGCTCGGTACTCGGCAAGCGTTGGGTGGGTGGTGTCTGCATACGTTTCATCTCAGTGGGATCCTCTTCAGTGGGAGTGACCTTCCTGGGCTCCTCTTCAGTGGGAATGACCTTCCTGGGCTCCTCTTCAGTGGAAAGTTGTCGCCCATGCCGTGGTGATGGACAATGAATCAAACGCTGATGTCGTCTTAACTGATTGAGCCGTTTGAAGAGTTGACCACATTCATTACGTTGTTCCCTCGCGCCCTCGTAGAGTGAGGGTTCGTGGCGCCGTAAAGCATCTTCCCTATTAAATGATCGTGCCGTCGCAAATCTTCGGGGCCACTAAATGGCTTCAGGCAGGTCAAACAAGAGAACATTTCGGCTGCGTATCAGAAAATGCTGAACATTCCCACCTACCGCCTCTTTTATAAGCACGCAGCCCGCAAGAACTGCCCAACAATCAGCTCATCGCTGCCCTGTACACTCGGGTGCGCTCTTGTGACATGTCTAGCATTGCGTTATACAATATATTTCCTATATTATACAGTATCTGCCCTGTATTATACCATATTTGCCCTCTATTATACAATAGCTCTCCTGTATTATACCATATCTTTGCTATATTATACAATATGTGTCATGTATTATACCATATCTGTCCAGTATTATACAATATCTGTCCTGTATTATTCAATATCTGTCCTGAACTATACAATATTTGTCCTGTATTATACAAAATATGTCCTGTATTATACCATATCTGTGTTGTATTATAATATATCTGTGATATATTATACAATATCTGTCCTGTATTATACCATATCTGTGCTGTATTATACAATATCTGTCCTGTATTATAGAATATCTGTCCTGTATTATACCAAATATGTTCTGTGTTATACCTTATCTGTGCTGTATTATAATATATGTCCTGTATTGTACCATATATATCCTGTACTATACAATATATGTTCTGTATTATACAATATTTGTCCTCTATTATACCATATCTGTCATGCATTATACCTTATCTTCCCTGTATTATACCATATCTGTCCTGCATTATACTAAATCTGTGCTGTATTATACAATATTTGTTCTCTATTATATCATATCTCTCATGCATTATACCACATCTGTCCTGTATTGTACAATATTTGTCCTGTATTATACAATACCCATGTCCAGTTTGCTTGTGTCAACAGTCGAGGAGGGTCTAGATATCCACTGGTTATACTGTTCCACATACGCCTGACGACATCGAGCATTTTCAGGAAGATTCAGTGGATGCCACCAGTGATCTCTTACCGGACGCCCATCCATTAAGTGACAGTCGATGTTTCCACCGTCATCGCCCGCTACCAGACATCTACAATTTCCGGTTAGAGGACCTGTCTCGGCTCTTCAAGTATGCGGAAGCCTACTTCAACGATCCTTCAACGGCCTTCAAGTTGAATCTGGCGTTTGGTTATGTACTGCAGCATAATGAGACAGACCAAGTCCGATAATTTCACTCGAGCAGTAACATCCGGGTATTTGACCTACCGTCACGGATAGGGCATCGCTAAAGACCGTGCCACATCAAGTGGACCAATTGGATGTGTCGGAATGGGCCCAACAACAACGCGCCAACACCCAATGGGTCGTAGAGAGGTTGATCGATGTCACGTTTTTCGTTACCAGGCTGACCGACCACCCCATCCGATGAATGTATTCACCCATGCACTGATAGATACTCAGAATGGGCAAACAACTATTTGAGGATATGTTGCCTCAACGGTATCCTGGCCTGCCCGACGACGATTAAAACAGACGGATAAGAGCGAACATGGCCGAAGATGGAACTTTCTGAAATGGTGACTTCTGATTGGACAAAAGCAACCGAGAATAGATCTAACGAAAGAAAGAATATGACAGATGCAGCGCCAAATGGTGGCCTCTGATTACTTGAGGCTACTTGTATTATAAACATACCCAACGCAGTTCCCGCAGCTTGGGTATGATATACTGGAGGCGATAATAAAATGATTGATCTGTCATCATTGTTGTTGCTGTTTTTCTCTCACCGGTCTACATCATGGGCGTTAAGGCGTAACGACAGGCGCTGACGGGCGTCACCGCATTTCGATGAATTATTGTCAATTTCATGGACTATCTTGAAAATCAGAGCTTCAGGGCTAATTCACCAGGGCGTTGAAGCGTTCAGCATGCGTTGATACTCCTCACATGACCCATTCGGACCACGGATGGTTCATCTCTACCCCAAACGCTTTCCTACACACCCCAAAATGTCCGCTTTCGCTAATATGTCTACTGATGACGTCACCAATGACGTCACAGATCACGTGGACATGCCTCAAATGGTGGTCTACATACCAACAGCCACAAAATGACACCCCACACGACGCATTCGGACCAAACATGGTCCCTCTCTACCCCAAACACAATCCCACGCACCCCCAAAATGACCACTTTACTTATTACACCCAACTGCGCATGTGCAGATTGACGCAATTTGCAATGAAAAAAACACGACATTCTGACTCTACCCTACACAAGCTTTACTTTGACACCTCCCACGACTCATTTGGACCAATAGTGGTCCATCTCTACCCCAAACACACCTCACGTACCCCCAGAATGTCTGCTTTCTATACTACTACGAGACTGCGCATGCGCAGAATAATGAAAACGGACGATAAATTAGTCCAGTCGGATGCTCCTCCACGAGAGCTTGAAACTAAGACCTCATACGACACCATCGGACCACTAGGGACTCACCTACACCCCAAACTCCCACCCAGCACTATTTGCCCACTACGCATGCGCGCAGTATCTTTTTCAAAAGATTTCATCGCTTAGCTTCGGAACCCCCATCGCCCATCGTGTTCTACGTGGTGAGACGTGAAAAACAAGATCCCACAACCTATATCGCAATGTCCAGGAGTATATTTCCCAGTATGGACCTATCCACTGAGCCAGTATGGGCCAATATACAGACCTACCCGGTGCCTGGACCTTTCAAAAAAAAATTCACCGCTTAACTTCGAGACCCCTCCCATCGTGTCCTACGTGGTTAGACGTGAAAAACAAGATCCCGCAACCCGTATCGCAATGAACATGTGTGAATTGCCCAGTATAGACCTATCCACTGAGCTAGTAGGCCTACGGGCCTATCCAGACCTCCGTGAACTTTTCGAAAAATTTCACCGCTTAGCTTCGGGACACCGCCCATCGTGTTCTACACGTGGTGAGACGTGAAAAACAAGATCCCACAACCCATATCGCAATGTCCAGGAGTAAATTTTCTAGTATACTGAGCAAGTATGGGCCAAAACACAGACCTACCCGGTACCGGAATTTTTCGAAAAATTTCACCGCTTAGCTTCGGGACCATTCCCATCGTGTTTCACGTGGTGAGACAAAGAAAAATCCACAAACAATGACCACCCCCATACTCCATACAGTCATTTTGCTCTATAGATGCAAATGTTCGAATCCTTCTCCTATTGTTGAGGTAAAGTCCGTGTTCCGCATTTTATATTTTCGGAGACAAGTCCTCTTTTTACATACACCCATCCATGACTTGATAGGCAGGCCCGAAAAACCGGAGATTGATATTAGCCCTTTTGGACCTTGTTGATAAGAGTTTTCCCCTATTTTAGGGATAAAGTCCGTGTTCCGCTTCTCATATTTTTGGGGCAAATCATCAATTCGCAGGCACCCACCCATGACTTGATCACCCTGGACGAGCGCTCCACTTTGACACCTCACTCGACCCAATCGGTTGACTAGGAGCTCCTTTCGCCCCCAAAAGGTCCCGAAGATTGGCGAAGATTGCCGGAGAATTTCCCCTTCTCCCACGTATTTGGGACTACATTCTGTCCGCCGATGCTTTTTCCCCGCGACCGCATCACCGCCAGACCGCATCACCGCGGAGGAATATATGCCCCAAAGGTCACGTGACCGGAAGTTCCGGAACTATAGTGACCTTGAACTCTTGATCACGTGATCTCCACGTGACCTCGCCAAAAATGACGAAAGGTCAAGTTGACTTTATCCGTCCTTTACATACTACTTATGTCTTCACGTTGTGCACGTTTAGGCGCAGCCTCTATACACAATTAGGCGCATTTCCACAGTTAGACGCAAATTTTCTACACGATTAGGCGCAACGCATAATTAGGCGCAAAATGATTTCCACGATTAGGCGCAGTTCCACAATTAGGAGCATATTTCTCATACGAATAGGCGCATTTCCACAATTAGGAGCAAATCTCCTACACGATTAGGCGCAGTTCCACAATTAGGAGCAATTTTTCTACACGATTAGGCGCAACGCAAAATTAGGCGCAAGATCGTTCAAATGATTAGGAGCAGTTACATGATTAAACGCAGCCTCCTTACACGATTAGGCGCATTTACACAAATAGGCGCAAATTCCGTACACGATTAGGCGCAGTTCCACAATTAAGCGCAAATTTCGTACACGATTAGGCGCAGTTCCACCATTAACCGCAAATTTCCTACACGATTAGGCGCAACACGTTATTAGGCGCAATTTTGTTACACGATTTGGCGCTGACACGATTAGGCTTCCCCCCACAGCCCCCCCCCCAAGGTCAGGTAGGGTAAAAAAGGAATAATTTCGTACAGAAAGAATAATCACTGCCCGAAGCGATCACGATGTCATGATTGGAACTCTGACGGTGTTTGGAAACGCCTTTAAAGTGACGAAAGATGTTAAAGGGACAGACTACAACGGAACTGAGACATGCTGAAAATATCCAGAACGAAACCTTTTTATTCTATGTTGAACCTAAATTTGGTTCTTCGTCTGCTAGATAGAACAATCAAAAAGAACTGACATGTTGGACTCAAATTTGGTTATTTGTCTACTAGATGGAACAAGCATAAGGAGCTGACATCTCAAGAACAACACAATAAAAGAACCAAATGGTCCAAAATCTTTGTTCCAAATATTATGAAGAGCCCATAAGAAGAAAGATTTAAAACAACTCCATTTCGTGAGATTAGTTTGGAGCGCTTTCACAGAGAGATGTTTATTTCACCGAGAACTTGATAGGCTACACATGTGTCTGAATAAAGCGGTTCGGTACTTTGTTGAGATGACTTGAACAGGGCAAGGGGTACAAGGGACCATATCGCAGTGGCAACTTGTTTGTGTTCCTAAAACAAGAATATGTTAGCCCTATCTGGCCTGGGCTTTTTGGGACCTGCCCTGGACCGGGTTGGGGGGGGGGTGGAGGCGAAATGGCCCCCTAATTATTGTTCTTACCCCTTGAGCTAGGGGGCTGAAACTTACCACACTATATCCTTGGGTCAAGCTCTAACAGAAAATGTGAAAATATCTCATATTGCCGCTTTGATGACGTCACAGTGATGTCCTTTCACAAACGAATTTTTTGGTCGGATTTTTCGAATTGTTTATTTATTTCTCCCCATGATAAATTAGCAAAAAATAATGTGATGTGAAATGAAATAGTTTTTGCCCACTTTTCATCGCCGAAAAGCAGAAATTTTGAAGAAATATGACAAAAACTCCATTTTCCTGGTTCACCACGTGGCCGCCATTTTGAATTTACCCATGATTTTCTGCTCGGGGGTTACACAAGTAGGCTCAAAGTAACCCCAATATGATAAACTATAAAGTAAAGGAGTTTCAGCTCTCCATTTTTGGTCGTTCCGGAGACCGCGCAGAAAGTTTGATGGGTTGGGGGGGGGGGGAGGGGAGGTGATTTCCGTCCCTTCTCCCCACCCCCAGGCCAGGTAGGGTTAAGTTGAATAGTAAATGTGGTATTCAACTGCAGTGAGATATCACTTTTGTGAGTCAGAATCCTTTTATTTTCCTGCTATTTAAATAACGGTCATATTGGTAAGATCCTATCACATAAAATGAATTGTGATATTTTTTCGACCGACTGTAATGGAAAGTTTCCCTCGATCGTTTTCCCTTCACTCATGATTTGTCTGATATTTTCTCCATTTAAACACGAGAAATAAACGATGTCGCCCTTTCGTAAAAATGTTTCCCTTGTGATATGGTTCCCGTACAGACCTGTCCCTGTTTTTTTTTCCTGGGCGCACAGGAAGCGGAATTTGGGCTTATATATGTCACAAGGGCCGGGAGTAGTATATAAAAGACGGATTCGGTCCCATTGACCTACTTATTTGTTCCCCCGGGTAAAATTTAAGGGGTCTCAAGGTCATCTGGCGATCACGTGACCAAGGCATGTACTGACATGTTCTGCATTGCATCAGCATTGGCTGGGAACCAAGTGTTGACCACTATAGGTCTGGCAACCTTTGACCTTTGTATTCCTCCGCGGTGATGCGGTCTGGCGGTGATGCGGTCACGGAAGAAAGCTTCCGCGGAGAAAAAGTAGTCCCTAGACTTGAAATACGCTGCATGGTCCGATGGGGTCGAGTGAGGTATCAAAGTGAAGCATTCGTGAAGGGGCATTTGATGGGCTGGGTGTGGGGTTGAAATATCGGCATTCTGCGCATGCGCGGTGGCCCAAGGGTATGGAAATAGCGGTTTTGGAGCTAGGGGAGTCCCTAATGGGCCAATGGAGTCGTATGAGGTATCAAAGTGAAGCATTCGTGAAGGGGTATCTGATGGGCTGGGTGTGGGGTTGAAATATCGGCATTCTGCGCATGCGCGGTGGCCAAAGGGTATGGAAATAGACGTTTTGGAGCTAGGGGAGCCACTAATGGACCGATGGGGTCGAGTGAGGTATCAAAATGAAGCATTCGTGAAGGGGCATCTGATGGACTGGGTGTGGGGTTGAAATATCGGCATTCTGCGCATGCGCGGTGGCCAAAGGGTATGGAAATAGACGTTTTGGAGCTAGGGGAGCCCCTAATGATCCAATGGGGTCATATGAGGTATCAATGTGAAGCCTATGTGAAGGGGCATCTGACTGGACTAGTGGCTCGAGCGTTGTCACTATTTCTGCGCATGCGCAGATAGGGAATTGTGGAAAAAGGGTATGGAAATAGACGTTTTGGAGTCGAGTGAGGTATCAAAGTGAAGCATTCGTGAAGGGGCATCTGATGGGTTGGGTGTGCGGTAGGAATACCATTCTGCGCATGCGCAGACGCAATGCGGAGCTCTCGTCCAATCCGAAGCGAATATTTCAAATCCGTCACAGAGCTGTCGTCCAATCAGAAGCGAGTATTTTGACCCGGTGCATTCTGGGATATATCCAAGATGGCGGCACGTATGTTCAAGATGGCGGCACTTCCGGTGTCGAAAGCTGGCCATTTCGACGGAATGTGGTCACCTAGTGTCGAAAACTGGACCCTGTATGGGTCCCGCTAGACGATTTGGAGCTAGGGGAGCCGCTAGTGGTCCAATGGGGTCGAGTGAGGTATCAAAGTGAAGCATTCGTGAAGGGGCATCTGATGGACTGGGTGTGGGGTTGAAACATCGGCATTCTGCGTATGCGCGGTGGCCCAAGGGTATGAAAATAGACGTTTTGGAGCTAGGGGAGCCACCAATGGTCCAATGGGGTCATATGAGGTATCAATGTGAAGCATTCGTGAAGGGGCATTTGACTGGACTAGCGGCTGGGGCGTTGTCACCATTCTGCGCATGCGCGGTGGCCAAAGGGTATGGAAATAGACGTTTTGGGATCTAGGGGAGCCCCTAATGGGCCGATGGAGTTGTATGAGGTATCCATGTGAAGCCTATGTGAGGGAGCATCTGACTGGACTAGTGGCTCGAGCGTTGTCACCATTCTACGCATGCGCAGACAGGGAATTGTGGGAAAAGGGTATGAAAATAGACGTTTTGGGATCTAGGGGAGCCCCTAATGGGCCGATCGAGTTGTATGAGGTATCAATGTGAAGCCTATTTGAAGGGGCATCCAGTCATGGGTGGGTGCATGTAAAATCTTTCCTGAAAAAAAAAACCGGAACACGGACTTTATCGAAAAATCGCGGAAAATGCCTTTATGGGGTATGAGGGGTATATAGGTCGCCGGGCTTAACGGGGCTGGCATATCAATAGAGTTATCTCCCCCTAGTTCCAGGGTGGGTGTATGTAACATTTTTCCTGAAAAAATACGGAACACGGACTTTATCCTAAATTACGGAAAATGCCTATATGGGGTATAGGGGGTATAGGACCATCCTGGGAAACCTACTTCTCGACATTTGCGGTATAGGTTGTGGGCTCTCGTTTTCTTAGTGTCGTCAAGACAAACATGATAGGAAGTGTCGCGGAGCGAATCGTTGAAATTTTTGGAAAAAGTTCAGGGAGACCCATATAGTCCTATACTAGGGGTATTAGACCAATGTTTGTCCCACTGAGAAACCTACTTCTAGACATTTGCGGTATGGTTGTTTGGATTTGTTTTGCTAGTCTCGTCAAGACAAACATGATAGGAAGTGTCGCGGAGCGAATCGGTGAAATTTTTGAAAAAGTACCATACAGCCCATATAGACCCATATAGTTCCATAATGGGGTATAGGACCAATGTTTGTCCCACTGGGAAACCTACTTCTATACATTTGCGGTAGGGTTGTTTGGATTTGTTTTCTTAGTCTCGTCATTTAGAACACGATAGGAAGTGTCCCTGAGCGAAACGGTGAAATTTTTGAAAAAAGTCACCGAGACCCATACAGACCCATATAGTCTCATACTGGGGTATAGGACCAATGTTTGTCCCACTGGGAAACCTACTTCTCGACATTTGCGGTATGGTTGTTTGGATTTGTTTTCTTAGTCTCGTCAAGACAAACATGATAGGAAGTGTCCCGGAGCGAAACGGTCAAATTTTTGAAAAAAGTCACCGAGACCCATATAGACCCATATAGTCCCATACTGGGGGTATAGGACCGATGTTTGTCCCACTGGGAAACCTACTTCTATACATTTGCGGTATGGTTGTTTGGATTTGTTTTCTTAGTCTCGTCAAGACAAACATGATAGAGAATGTCCCGGCACGAAACGGTGAAATTTTTGAAAAAAGTTCAGGGAGACCCATATAGACCCATATAGTCCCATACTGGGGGGTATTGGTCCAATGTTTGTCCCACTGGGAAACCTACTTCTATACATTTGCGGTATGGTTGTTTGGATTTGTTTTTCACGTCTCGTCATTTAAAACACGATGGGAAGGGTCCCGGAGCGAAACGGTGAAATTTTTGGAAAAAGTCACCGAGGCCTGGGTAGGCCCATAGGCCTATACTGCATGGCCAGTTTTCGACACCGGATGTGCCGCCATCTTGAACATACGTGCCGCCATCTTGGATATATCCCATAATGCACCGGATCAAAATACTCGCTTCTGATTGGACGAGTGCTCTGTGACGGATTTGAAATACTCGCTTCTGATTGGACGAGAGCTCCGCATTGCGTCTGCGCATGCGCAGAATGATATTCCTACCGCACACCCAACCCATCAGATGCCCCTTCACGAATGCTTCACTTTGATACCTCACTCGACTCCAAAACGTCTATTTCCATACCCTTTTTCCACAATTCCCTATCTGCGCATGCGCAGAATAGTGGCAACGCTCGAGCCACTAGTCCAGTCAGATGCCCCTTCACATAGGCTTCATATTGATACCTCATATGACCCCATTGGATCATTAGGGGCTCCCCTAGCTCCAAAACGTCTATTTCCATACCCTTTGGCCACCGCGCATGCGCAGAATGCCGATATTTCAACCCCACACCCAGCCCATCAGATGCCCCTTCACGAATGCTTCACTTGATACCCCACTCGACCCCATCGGACCATTAGTGGCTCCCCTAGCTCCAAAACGTCTATTTTCATACCCTTGGGCCACCGCGCATGCGCAGAATGCCGGTATTTCAACCCACACCCAGCCCATCAGATGCCCCTTCATGAATGCTTCACATGGATACCTCATATGACCCCATTGGACCATTAGGGGCTCCCCTAGATCCCAAAACGTCTATTTCCATACCCTTTGGCCACCGCGCATGCGCAGAATGCCGATAATTCAACCCCACACCCAGCCCATCAGATGGCCCTTCACGAATGCTTCACTTTGATACCTCACTCGACCCCATTGGTCCATTAGTGGCTCCACTAGCTCCAAAACGTCTATTTTCATACCCTTGGGCCACCGCGCATGCACAGAATGCCGATATTTCAACCCCGCACCCAGCCCATCAGATGCCCCTTCACTAATGCTTCACTTTGATACCTCACTCGACCCAATCGGACCATGCAGCGTATTTCAAGTCTAGGGACTACTTTTTCTCCGCGGAAGCTTTCTTCCGTGACCGCATCACCGCCAGACCGCATCACCGCGGAGGAATACAAAGGTCAAAGGTTGCCAGACCTATAGTGGTCAACACTTGGTACCCGGCCAATGCTGATGCAATGCAGAACATGTAAGTACATGCCTTGATCACGTGATCGCCAGATGACCTTGAGACCCCTTAAATTTTACCCGGGGGAACAAATAAGTAGGTCAATGGGACCGAATCCGTCTTTTATATACTACTGCCGGGCTTATAGGACTTGAACGTTTTATACGTTGGACTAGAATGAGCAAGATCGCGGATTTAATAAAATTCATTTTCACAAATGAACTAGGGGATTTTAGTTCTTTAGTCTGTCCATTTTAATTAGTCTTCTACTTTGGAGCTTCTCAGAAATAAGTAGTTAACTCTGCAATTTTCTTTCTGGCATTGCTTGGCATACGGTGATAGTATGATCGCTCATTTGTCATCAAAACCCCAATATTACCCTGCCGATTAAATGGTGATTGTGTACATTGTACAAGGCATGATACGCCCCAGTCTCCATATAAATATATCCAGATTACTCGAATTCTGCCACATTACTTGTCAGATTCCTCAATCGCTTTTTTCGATTGATAATTCTCTCCAATGAAAAACGCCTAGTAGCATTTCGGCTATTTTATTGGAGAAAGTTATCTTGCATTAAGACTCGCTCACAAGATCACACCGTTTGTTGGAAAACCAATTCCCTCGATCCCTCACAGTTCCCGACTTTGATGAATTCGTGACTAAACCTATAACGATGTTTGAAACGCTTTTCAAGGAAGAAATATCTAAAATGAACACAAACAAGCTGAGCCACTTTACAGAGAGATGTTTATGCCTTCGGGCACCTGTTTCTGCCATGGCCTCAACAAAGATAACACGAACTGGTAATTTGTTGAGATGATCTTGAAGGGGTTCAACGAAACATATCACAGTGCGAACTTCTCTCAATTGGCCCTGCTCCTAAAACATCAACTTCTTACGTCGGAGCAGTTGACACAAGGACAAAATATCAGTTATTTTCGCATAATGATGGGTTTGTAATCTTAAACGATGTTAATAGTTTGGGTTGGTAAACACTCCCCAAAGGAAGGCTATTAAGGTTCGACGAAAAGTAGCCTATCCTCAGTGTGGATTATATGCCATCAAATGTTGTCCCAACGGAAGTTTATTTTTCTTTCTTTCCAACAACCGATCCTTAATTATAAACACATGATCAAGCCATGAATTTGCGAAAATAATTAGCGAGCATAATTTCACACTTTCCGTGACACAAGTACCATAGCAGCTGTCGTCCATTTTTTTTTACCAAAATTAAAAGTACACCAAAAAGAATACATCCATTTTTCGGGAAAACAAACAGCCCACAGTCTTCGTAACATTTTATACAAAAATAGCACGTTGCGAACGATGAGCCCAGTAAACTATCTAATAACGTACTTCTTCTGATCTGAACTAGTATTACATCAACTGATTGGTACAGTTTCACGGTTCTAGAACGAGTTATTAGTTATGCAACAAGGAATATGTTTGATAGAAGGTTGTCTGAGATGCGAGCGTTACACATTTCCCGTTTTTCGCCACGTAAAACACTATAGCTTTATATGAAACATACACATGTTATAGCTTATCCGGGATTCAATATGTCAATAACACATGAGGCTCGGAGGGCTGGCAGTGAATGTGAATATCGTAAATTATTGTGAAGGGAAGTTTCGATGGAACATAACTAAACATAACTGTACTTAACTAGACAACGAAATAGAACCTCTCAAAAGTAAGCAAGTGTGTCATTTAGTGCTCGCGATTGAATAGATACGTATGTAAGCCAATGTTATTTATCATAGGAATACATATATATTGTGGGTAAGGCAATTTTTAACTTATATTCTTGAACTAACCTAATGACTTCAACAGAATTGATGAGAATAAAATGGATGATTGTATAATTACATTAAAACAGTTGCAGATTGTTATATAATAACAGGTAAACAAGAATCAGTGCTTTTACGTTTACCAGTTTGTGTATATTTTTTGTGGTCACATGTTTGCAAGTGCTCAGCGGAAACCAGAGAGAGTTTGATGTGCACTACCATACAATACTAATACATTCACAAAAAGTATATACAATGTTCGCAAGTCATTAACTGCGTTACGATAACAGTAATAAATATCACAACGGTTTCTTTTAACTCGACACTTCAGTTTCTTGGTTCGTTTCTACAGTACTGTGGCCTTGGACAAGCGGACATACGGAGCCCAACGTTCCAGATTACGGGATGGTTTCTCTGCTCCTACTCTAGTAGCTTCTTTGGCTCCTCTTTTAGGCCATGTTCCATAGAGGTGGGTTCAATCGCGATTGAGATAGACCACGGGCATAGGGGATCGATATTCTGGTATTTCCACGGGTAGGCAGAGAAGGCTGTTCGTAGATTTCAGGGCTGTCTATAACGAACAAAGCGGTCTTGAGGCCTTAAAATTTCGGGAATATATTTATCTAATTCTAATATCCTTTCACAAATGTTGTCCTTACGGCATTCCTGCTAATTGCATGGATTGCAAAAACTATAAACGATACAAAGGTGGTCAAACTGCTTTTTAAATACGATCTTCTCACTGTGAATCATCGCTAAATGACGTAGTGAATGATATATATTCACCTTCACTGGATTTAAAGGAAACAACATATAGCCTTACTCACACTATTTAGACATTTATTTCTGCTAAAATGAGGCGAGTCTTCTCTCGTCGACTTGTTGGCTAGATCACAATGTCGACATATAAAATATGTTACTAATTATGTGCACTAATATTTAAGCGGGAGTTGCCTATGGTGTATCCTTTATAACGTTACGATTTTAACCCTACCAGGCCTGGGTGGAGGGTGGAGGGGCAATTATGGCCCACCCATGAAACATCCTCTCCTCCTATCTCCGGAACGACAGAAAAATGAAAACTGACTTTTTAGTTTGTCGCATTACGACCATTTTGAGCCTATTTGCATAAGCAGGGGATCATGGTAGAGGATCATGAGAAAATTCAAGATGATGGACATACCAGAATATCGATCCCCTATGCCCGTGGTCTATCTCAATCGCGATTGAACCCACCTCTATGGAACATGGCCTAAAAGAGGAGCGAAAGAAGCTACTAGAGTAGGAGCAGAGAAACCATCCTTTAATCTTATTTACCAGAAAAGTGATGTACTCGTCATTTTCCTTCAAAATTCCTGCCTTTATTCGAGGAAAATTTGGCAAACTCTATTTTATTTCACATCAGACTATTATTTACTAATTCACCATGCAACTATTGCAAAGAAAACACATGAATAAAAAATTAGAAAAATCTGACCAAAAAAATCGAACAAAAAATGCGTCACTCTGACGTCGTCAACGCCACCATCGTGGATTTTTTTATTTTTTGATAGAGCTTGTCCCAAGGGTACAGTGTTGTAAGTTTCAGCACTCTAGCGCAAGAATAATCAAAATATTCATTATGCTACTTGCAGCTAATCTAAAATACTGCTGGCGTTTCTGGAACCGTGACAGCTACATGTATTCATGCATGAATACAAGAACATCATTGGAAGTGATTAGCTCTGCCCGTAAAATGATATTATAACTACACTCAGCATAATTTTGTTTTGAACCGGCCACTGGCTGATGAAGCCTGACATGAACTGAAATGATCGAAAAAACTGTATCTAGTCTAAGCGTGTACCGCAACTTCGGGGTGGGGAGCTGATTCAGCCCTCTTCCTATTTTGTTGTTAGCCTTGGGGCTAGAGAACTGAAACCCACTACAATGACTACAGTATTTCCCTGTGTCATGCTTCACCAGAAAAGATACACAACGCCCAGAATGACTGCTCCGATGATGCTATTTTTTCCAGAAGAGATTTTGCGACTGTTTTTACCCCAGATTTGTCAATTGTGTATGTATGCAATCTTCCATGGAACGAAATGCATGATATAATTGTGAATAATTACCTGATGTGAAATAAACAATAAAACAAGACGAAATTATAACTTCTCTGATACCCCAAGATCATCTGCTCGGAGGTTATGTAAACTGGACACAAAATTACCCCAGTGTGATAAGTTACAAAGTCACAAAGTCACAAAGTTTCAATTTCACAATTTCCTCCGTTTCGGAGCATAAACAAGTTCACATTGCATGGCGGAACCTTCCCGCACACCCCACGCCCAGGCCAGACAGAGTTAATGAAAAAACAAATACAAAGGGTCATATTTTTTTCCGAATTCGGAATGAATGGTAGTGGTTCTCAACAAGGGAAACACCCTTTCGATGAAATAATTTAATAATATTGGCAAACCTTATCTTTTGAGAGTTTGCTTGAGAAAGCCTACAGGAACCAATCCTACGTCGTGTCTGGAAGGCAAGGTATACTAAAATAGATGACCAAGGTCATTTGTATAGGTTAATACACGAACGTGTCGACTACCTTGAAGGAGTCCACTTGAGGCGTGCTTTATCTTGGTCCATGCTCTCCAAAGGTACTTAAGAAGATGTACCCGTAGCGCCTGTCTATGACACAGCAGAGGATAAGTTTCGCGGACGGTACATGAGTGATAGGAAGCATGTTGCTGGAGTAAATCATGAACCGATCAATAAAGCTACTACACATACTCAAGAAGATCTCAATCGTAAGCCTAATAACGATTAAACATTGTTTTATTGGAACGCGTGCGTTCGATATTCACACATTTCGAACACAGATCATTATTCTAACTTCCTAATCATGTTCAAGGTATAAGGTTTCGTATATGTTTCCTATAATTTCAATATAATTGCCCATGTCTTGTGCGATTTATGGTGGAACATAGACGACTACAAACTCTTACTTGGTTGTCCTTATGCCTTAACCTCGGGGTTTATTGTGTTGATTATTCGACTTTTTATCTTGCCGAAGATCATTTCAAACATTGTCGGTTAAAAAAGGCGAGGCATAAATGAATCATAATCGCATCGAATCGATAACGACGTATTTCTAATTACATCAATCTCGGCGTCCTTATTACTGGTATGCTTTGGAGCTGAAGGGTCCAAGATCCTAACAGGCTCCCAAACTTTCGCATATTATACAAATAATCAACATCATAGACTGGGGAAAAAGTTATCAAGTATGCTTTACACCGAAAGTTACGCCTTTAAGATGGACAGGCAGACAAGATTTTTGGAGACACCCATTTAATACTGGACTGGTCGTCGGCCACTGCAGATGATTCTACTCTGTTTATCCAAAACATGATGATCAATTGATCAAGTAATTAACTTTCTTTATTTTTTAAACAAAAAATATTTTTAAAAATCGTACATTTACGGAGGGTGATGCAATCTTTTAAGTTGGTTGGAGAAACTATCGGTCACCAATTGAAGAAAATTGCACCTCATTCTATCCCAGTTAATTGAAGTTTGAAGGCATGGCTTTAGTCATTATCTCTCTGATAATTGAAGATTGAAATGATGGCGTTTTCGGGGTTTTGTTCGAATTATTGAGCGATTCAAATTATTTTGAGAACGAAATTATTGGGTTTTAATAATCTATGGTAAGTATCTGAACTATTTCCGATTAAAAGTATCGAAATTAATAGCGAGGGAGTGAAGACGATCAATATTCGACAAACCGCTCCATTTAACTTAGCATAATACAGCGGTGGATTTCCGTTACACAAAAACTAATGACCTGAAGGAAAAGCTTTCAGAAAATATATAACTTGTTTTGATGCGTTCATTTGGAAAAATTTAATTGAGCAAAAACTGATCTAAGAGTAATCGCTAGGGATATTGGATTCTTCAATGTATGCAAATATATCCAAAATAAGTTTAGTACGATAGATTATCAAGTTGGAATATTCTGCGAACTCACTCTCTTGAGGTCAGAAGCGAATTTATGTCAAGAGCTTGGGTCTGTAGATTCGTTGGAGAAACTGTCAAAACAATCCCGGTTATGTAGTTTTGAAAGAACATAATCTATATTATAAAAAAGTGAATATTCTGAATGACCCTACATCAGGCTTTCATTTAGGGTACGTGAGGTTCGCATCAGTGTTCATGCATGGTCATTTATATATAGAATTTTCGTGATTTTCAAAGAAAATAGTTGATACTAGCTGCATAAAGGCTTCCTTTCCTCCATATATCCACAAGACCAGCCAAGATAAACGAGCAAAGTTACATGGAGGACTGGCGCTGTATGGCATTGGAGTATTGATAATGAATGACTGAGAAAATAAAATCTCGAAAGTAGCGATAGGAATTGATTTGAATCGATCTGTCGGATCTATTATTGTTTCACTGCAGAGATCCAGGAAAGGAAACTATGGCGCCATTTTCTGTTTCTAAAAGAAGTATCCGATCGTCCATAGTTTATTGTTACTCTGCACTATGCTACTCACATTACTGAAACAATGTGTAGGCAAATGTAGTAGGATAATATAAAGGCGTATCTGGCCAACCCCCAATATAACGTCTTCTCTCACTCTCGGGTACTGGGATTTATTTATTTCGCATAAACTCCGAGTACCGATCCACCTAATTAGTAGATATATTCAGGAAAAGCACATAATAAAGCATTTACAGATTGCATCCAATACCTCCGGGATGTTTCTTCCTTTCCAGGGTGAAGTATCAATGTCAGATCCGACATTCATTATTCAGCCGTCGTCTTCAATAGAAATCCCACCTCAATAACCGAAATATCATTCACAAAGGGTCATACTGTATTGAATTCGGAATGAATGATAGTGAAACTCAGCACAGGAGACGTCTTTTGGGTTAAACAATTTAATAACACTGGACAACCTTATCTTTACAGATTTAAAAAAGTAATACAGGTAGCAGGCGTAAATTTGTACCGGAAATAAGCTCATTCAGAATGAGTGATAGGTCCACTTGAGATGTGCTTGATCTTTCTCAGAAGCTTTTGGAAGCAATATTGGCCCACCCTCTCCAAAGTATTTAGCAAAATATTTCCAAGAGTGTTTCTCTTTGACACAGTATACGAACAGTTTCGCCGACAGCACTCGAGTGAAAGGAAGAATTTTGTCGGAGGGGATAATCTTAACCCTCACGCTCTACTGTAGTAAGCTTGGCCATATCCCGGTACACTCGTACATTCCGGAAGATTACACGCATTCATTATATCCTGTGACGTTTCTCTGACGTTCAAAGCACTGTACCTGACTCACATCTTCCAAACTAAGCCTCATCCTAGGCATTACCACAGATATCCCGGAAGCTTGAATTTGAAATTCCAAGTTAAATTACAATTTTCGAATTTCTTATTCAATTTCAAAATTTCATTTCTAATTTCAATCTCAAATTTCAATTCGAATTTTTAAATTCTGTTTTAAATATTTAAATGCCAATTTTCAAAGATGAATAACAACATTCAGCTAGTTTTTCGAACTGATATAAATTTAGAAAACTATATTATTTTCCAATATTGGATGAAACTTTGTATTCATTGCCTTCGAAATACATGACGTACGGGAGAGGCCCATTGTTCTGACTGCAATGTTGATGTAGTTCTAACGATGCTGGAATAATTGCACCTGCCTGAGCAAACCGCCTTTAGGGGCTTGATCTCCATGTTTAGTAGAAAACTGGTGATGTATGGGGAATCCTTGTGTCGGGATCTAATCCGCGACGCTCCAAGTATGGTCCGAATTACCAGCAGTAAAAACGAACGTTTAAACCACTCAATCACTCAATAATGTAAAAGAGGAAGCTTATAGCCAGCTTGTACAAGCAAACTTTCTTGTCCAAGAGAAGCGGTGTCGCGATATCTCGCAATACGTCACGATATCTCTGTAGGTCGATCATTTATTCCTAACCTTACCTGGCCTTGGGGGGGTCAAAATGGCATTTCTAAACTTTCTGCGCTATCTCCGGAACAACAAAAAATGGAGAGCCGGAACTCCGTGACTTTATAGTTTATCATATTGGGGTCAGTTTGAGCCTATTTTCATGACCCCCGAGCAGAGAATCATGGGTAAATTCAAGATGCCGACGACGTGGGGTACCAGAAACGTTAAGTATAAACGTCAGATCCGCAGTACGGTATTCAGCCGCCGTCCACAAAATAATTTTTCGCGACAGAAGATTGACAGTTTGCACCAAAGTGGAAATAAATAACACCCAATATTGGCTTCAATATACGCCCGTTCAGGATTAAACCAGATTTTGATTAGGGAATTCAGTGACCCTTGATCCGTTTATCCTCAGCAAAGTGCATATTCTATCGAGATGATAAGGTATTGTGTATATCCGTTTGAACACGACCTAGAACTGAGGTGAGCACATCTCAAAATAAATAGTTTTTTTGGTTACTATGGCTTCTAATAAAATTTGGTCGAATTCCACAGTTATCGTGACTTTTAACCCATATTTTGGACTCATCTCTTCTTAAGTTATCCACTCACGAACAAATTGCAATGTTTAACGATTTCCTGATTTTGGGGTCACAGCGACTTTGACATCGACTTTGGTTCGCAAAATAGTGCGACTGCAGATAGAAAACGGTCAGATAGACAGTTTCAGACAATGTTTCAGACAATGTTGTCCGCAAGACATCATGATGCTCCATAATGAAATCCTTAATTCAAGTGAACTTCCAAGTCGCTTTTGACTTACTAGCCCAATATATCTCATTCACGTTGTTACTACACTACACCACATATGGAAACCAAAAAATCTTAGAATACACGTGTTCTCACGGCTCCTAAACCCGACCTAAGCGGAACTAAACCTAACTTAATTCAACTTTATTGTGACCTGTGTTTGAATTACACAGAACAGGGGCAGACAACTCTCAAGTTAAAACAATGGACAGCTCTAACAAACAGGGAGACAATTCCCAACAAGGAAAGTCGGGAAGGTTGTGCCACGAATATTATCATACTGCCTTTCAGAATAGGATAACTATTAACATTAAGTTATTCTTAACATTTAACTGGTAACGCAGATCCTCGTTTGGGTTCCAAACATAGACCCCCAAGAGTATGACTCTAATTCGCCAGCAACAAATACAAGTGTTGCAAACTGTTCCCCTGTCGTATATGCTGGCCGATGCGACGTCTAGATGTCATAAGATTGAAAGAGGAACCTTAAAACAAAACATTTGAAACAAATCAATGGGACGGAATTCGACTATCAAAAGGAAATGTATTTGGGTAGACAGAAATTTAGTCTGGATCGCGTTTGCATTGCCATCTTTGAATGGCTCCAATCAGTTTCTTTTTTGGTTGGTCAGATTGGCCTGGTTATTTGATACCGTCAAACAACGAATAGTTAACCGATGGCTCTTTGTTTGGCTGAGGAAATAGTCAGGGCTATGTACGACGGACAACCCATTCACGCAACCCAATACCCCATTATCATTTTACAAAACCTCATCAAATCCATATCCTTTGATAGTGATTATATTGACATGTGCCAAATAATCAAAGCCATCCATAGCCAATGTTACACCTAATCGCAAACGACCTCAAAGAACAGCCAATTGACTCCATTCGCAGAAGATAGAATAGAATTCGTGTGAGAGCCTGTATGGCCACGCATAGACAGTGTTTACAGCTAAAGAACATTAGTTAATCTTATCTGGGTTTTATTTTTCCAAATTATTGAATTTAGATATTTATAAAGGGTGGAACTAGAAAGAACGACGCCTCTCTTTTATGTTTAAACAGTATATTCTGAAAGTGCAAATATGTCTGATGAAAACTTCGGAAGTTCTTAACGCAAATAGCTCCATATAAACATATCGTAAGACGCAACAAAAACAAAATTATCACACTAATGTTTTCCAAAATTTAACGGAAACTGGCTTGGAAACATTTTCAAAATGGTCTCCGATGTATTTCTGACAAAAAAATGAACCTTTTAAGCAGTGAAAAGAGTTTTAGTTCTTCCGTGAAAGTGAATGTTGAATACATGCAACCCTACTTGTTATACCTGCTTTCAATTCAATGATGGATTCGAAACTATATTTGAGATAGCTTTGTATCTGACAGAGTCCGACAAAAATAGCTTCAAAAGGTCGGAAAAGCTCTAATGAGACATAACAAAATGTCATATTGTTCGAATCCAGAATGAATGGTAGTGAAACTCAAGACAGGAAATGCATTTTCGGTGAAACCATTTAACAATTATAATATTGGTCAAGCTAAGCTGCAATAAAAGCGAGGACGAGATATCTAGGCTACGTCTTAGAATTCTTCATATTCTAGTCCGAATGTGAGGTGCCGAGGGAGGCTTTTCTGTGGAGTCATATGCTTGCTTTTTAGTCACCAGTCGTGGTAAATTTGTTCGACCTCTTACATATCTCACCAAGTTTATCTCTAGAGATTTTGTCTAAGAAAGCAATTATCAGACGTACATTGTATCTGAAGTGCAAAGCATACAAGGTGAGTAAGAAAAATGTCTCCATGCGGTTTTGTTAATTTATCTAAATTTGAACGCACTAAGATCCCTTCATAAGCGTCATTGTTTTTTGCACATTATATGTATATTTCTGCCCACAAAATGAAACATACCGTGGGCGGATACATACAGGGGTGAATTACTCTTACACGTGGTAAACTCGTTACACATTAAGTTTATGACTTCAGATGAATAAAAAAATACCAGACGTGCACGTTTTTTTTAAACTGACGCTGTACTAATATAGATAACCAGGGCCATCTATGAAGGGTAATTCAATAACGTGTCAAATGTCTCCAATGGTGTACACTTGTGGTGCCGGTCATCTTTTTCATATGATACAGGAAGTAATATCAGTTCACCATCTCCAAAGATGCTTAACAAGATCTGCTTTTCGTCAAACGGCACTTCCTAAAAAATCTGATGAAAGTTATTAGTGAGAAAATAAGACTAAATGTGACTAAATTTTCACAAATAGCTCCGTCTAAATCCAGACATTGTAACAAAAAGAACATCATTGCTTTCCCAGATTTGAAGGAAACCAAAAGATTACAGTTTCGACACGATTTTCGATGTGTTTCTGGAAACTAAAAATAAACCAACTGCATTTTATAACAAATAAGGCATAAATCGTTGTTTTTAGGAGTTTTTATATATTGAATTTTAATTAGACAAAACCTGGTACGGCACGCAAGATCTTACAGAAAACTCATAACTTCCAACGGTTTTTTCTACAACTATATTACTGTACATTGTAGCTTCATTTGTTTATTCAATCGATGGAAATTACCTAAATCATCTAAGGACATAAGACTGTGCTAAGAGCTGCTCGCCCGAAAGCGAAAATAAATCCCGAGAGGATAATCGAGTATGCTGGTGAATTATTCTATCGAGCTCATCAGTCGATATATATTTCTCTTCTTAGTTTACTTAATAATAATCGTTGTTTTAATTCTTTTCGATCCTCTCTGACCTCGCCCTCCAAAGACTAATGCTGTCTTATTCTGTAAACTCACGCCAAATAAACTATGTCTGTATCTATCTTTGAAAGGCTTATATATCATGAATAACATTTTTGTTACATCTGATTTAACTCTATCTGGGCTGGGCTTTTTGGGACCTGTGTTTTTGTTACCCCTTTATCTAGGGGGCTGAGCTTACCACACTATAAGCTCTACCAGAAAATGTAAAAATATCCAAAATGGCCGCTTTGATAACGTCATAATGACGTCATTCTTCAAAATGGCATTTTCTGGTCGATTTTTCGGTCAGAATTTTCGAATTTTTCATTGATGCAATTTCTCCTCAAAAACTGCTTGATAAATTAGTAAATATTAATGTGATGTGAAATGAAATAGTTTTTGCCCACTTTTCATCCGGGAAAACCAGAAATTTTGAAGAAAAATGACGAAAACATCATTTTCCCGCACCCCGCGTGGCCGCCATCTTGAATTTACCCATGATTCTCTACTCGGGGGTTGTCCAAATAAGCTCAAAATGACCCCTTTGTGATAAGCTATAAAGTCGCGGAGTGTCAGCTCTCAATTTCTCGTCGTTCCGGAGATAGCGTAGACAGTTTGGTGTGGGTGGGGGGGGGGGGAGGGAGCATTTTGGTCTCCGCCAGTCCTGTTAGGGTTAATATAATACGTGTAAAATAATTTAGATTTTTTTTGTTTTACTTTTTTTAACGAGCCTGACAACAAAATATTGTCGTCCCGGTTAATTCTCAAACTATGGACATACCGTTCAAGAGTTTATATTTGCTCTCACTAACAATCTTACGAATAGCAAATACTGAGACAGCCTATGCAGCATAATTATAAACAAACGGTTTACGAATTCTCTTCTATATACATAGTTGTGTGCATCAGATACTAAGACAGTTTATCAGAACTCACCAGCAAAATTAGACCCCACAGATGATTGTTCATTCCGATTTCGTCCAGCTCGTCTGAGGCATTGTTTTCAGTTCTGAATTACATCTCCTTTAAACAGAAACATTTACCTTGCTGGGGTCCTGTATGTCACTTGATAGCAAATAGACACAATTACATCATCTCCTTCTATATTTACTAATATGCGTGTTGTCATATATTTTGTCTTGCTTCAACAAGCATTTTATTCTCCAAATTCCTAGAAAAAGATGAAATATGGATTCTTTCACAATAATACAGAGTGTACACATAGCATGGTTGTGTAATCTAATTTTACAGATGGAAGGGTTTGAAGCGAAAATTCTGTACCTAATTGGACATTGGAACTATCTTACAGTTTTATAGCACAACCGTTTCAAAAATGGTTTTGTTTCACGTGGGATAATTATTTCCTTATTCATACTGCAGTATTTGTTTCGCAGAAAATAGCACAAATAAAAAATTCGGAAGAAATATTCACCAAAAAATGCATCTCAAGGAAATTACGTCACTGTGACTTCATCAGAGCGCTCATCTGATATCTTCCCACATTTTCTGTTAGCGTCTGGCCCCCAGATATTTTCAGTTTCAGTTACCTAGCCGAAGGATTAAAACATATTCATGAGGAGGGGTGGTATCTACGAAACACTCAGGCCAGATAGATTTAAATCTCAGAATTGGTCGAATTCTCAGATAAATTACTGCGCGACATTTCAATATACCATTACAAGCGTTTAGTCCGTCATTCATAATTCAGCCGTCGTCCATTAGAAAATATCCGCGTCCATAATCCAAAGACCTATTCCATATTCCATATAACAGTATTAGCAGCAAATTCAAAAAGACATTCATGGTATACATAAACATAGGCTTGTTTCCTGCAAGAGAGAAGCGGCCAACAGTTTTCAATGATACCGGCAAGACATCATGATGTTCCAAAAATATCAAATCCGTATCGCTGATCAGTATTCTTAATCCATAATATTCGTTGCGAAGTCGTCATCTAAAGAATGATGTATCTCAGTCACGCTTTGATTGTGTCTGTTCATATGAGTACCATGAGGATTTTGAAGTACATGGGTTCATACGGCCTCTAGCCTCGGGTTAAGCGGAATTAGACACATGTTACGAAACGTAGCGCCATAGACCTTGCCCGCTACGTTCGTATTTTGCTATCAGCATGCGATATGTATCGCCAAATTTGAGAAACTTTGAGTGAAGGCGCTTGGTGGAATAGCCCTGTTTTATAAGTTCCTGCAGCAATGTTTTGTGACGTTGATTAAAATCGTCACATTTAACACAGGATCTAGCACATGCGACTAAGCGAGGTATGTATACGCCATATGCAGGTTCCACTGGAAAATTACTGTCCAGAAAGTGATAGTTTACGATGTCGAAATTGTAATCATCTCTTTTGTCATAAAGTCGACGAGAGAGAATGCCCGCTTCATTTTTATAGAGATATAGATCTAAATATGATGTGTCTGTAGGGCTGTCTGTAGTTTCCTTCAAATCCAGTGAAGGTGGATATATATCCTTCACTGCGTCATTTATATAGCGATTATCTACAGCGAGAAGATCGTCTATATAGCGTTTGGTGAATGAGAAGTTATAGAGTGTGCCCCGCTCAGGCACCAGAGAAATAACACAGAGTTACATCTAGAAAGAAGTTGTAAAGTACGTGTATAATAATAATGCTGGCCCTATATTTGTAAATGGTCTGGCAAAACCGAGTCATTCAGGAGAGACCCCTAAGCTTGTCTCGAATTTGCGAGATTCTTCAACAGATCAGAGTTAATAGCGTTTAAAACTTAAAAATATAATCAACCTCGAAAATCGATGGATTTTGTAGATTCTTTCCTGTGCATTTTTCAGCAGCGAAGTTTGCTAAAGCATCGTATGTATTAAATTTGATGATAGTTGGATCGCCATAAACAACGAATACAAGAATATCTTGTCAGAAAAATTTGAAACTCTGCCCGCTTCGACAGATTTTCTGTTTCGCCATTGAGCGTGTGTTGTACGCGGAACGGAAAATGACGTAACTGCGTGACGTTTGAGTGAGGTAGCGGCGCTCATGAATTTGAATGCTGAACAGCTGCATCAATGGGATAACGTCATGGCTCGTGCATAGCATACATTGGTAGAATGCACCACACGTGTACATACGTGTTGACACGACCGTGGAAAAATAAACGGCATGCAATGCCGTTTATTTTTAAAAACCAATTCCTGCTTTTTTCTCGTGAATGGTAGAAACAAGTTTTGTTTGTTGTGGTCAAATGTGTTTCATTTTGTACCTGTCGTAACATATGTCACTTTCGCGGAGTTTGAGAGACATAGATTTCAGCCTAGATTTGAGGCTGACTACATCTTTAAACCTATGTACCTAGCGTTTAAAACTTAAACCTATATACCAATCTACATAAGCCTATTGAACGAACGAATGAAGAAGCAGAATCTACAAAGGCAACAGGCAATGTGATATTTTTGTGTTCTCATCGAAGAAAGACAGGTCTTCTCGGAGTCGTGGTAAGTTAGGGTTACACCCAAGTTCTTCACGATCGATATATACAAGATTATTAAAACGTCAAATCTTCCCCGACGCATCATTTGGGTTCCAGGCCCTTATAGTTGGGATGTACTGTTGATGTTTGGACTACGTCATCTAAACCTGGCGATGTCCTATGGAAAACTTCTCTTCTCTCGACTTTCGATATTTAGTTCCTTAACTTTTCAACGAATTGATTGATTCATCTCAAATTTCATCGGGTTATATATAATGTCACGCTAATGTTGCGTACTAAAACTGAGGTCAGTAGGTCAAATGTCAACGTCACTGTGCCCCAAAAATCAGAAATTACATTATTTTGGGTAGTGTATATATGAGGAGAAAACGTAGTATTCTAATACAGGATTGAGATCAAAGGTCGATATCACACATTTGAGAAAAAATGAGGAATCAGCGAAATTCAAATTAACTTTTTGAGTGGTTAAATGGGTCAGATCCGTCAATCGTTGGGCAGCCGTAGTACATTGCCGTGTCGTATCCGAAACGATATTGGTGTGACTAAAAAGAAATAGAATGTTCTAATTGATATCTGCTAATGAGGATCTCAGTCAGGCTTTGATTGCGACTTTTCATGTAAACACTACTCAGATATATTCCACATGGTGTTTGTACGGCCCCCAGCCCCGGGTTAAGCGAAATTAGACAAAAATTGCCATACATAGGGTAAAAGGGTTTCAACACTTTGATTGTACTTTGCAATCAACAGATGATATATATCACCGATATATAACCTTGATCTAAGTTTTTGCGTTAAATTAGAGCGATATGCAAGAGGTGGGAAAATTGAAGACGTTTGGCGACTAAAAAGCAACCCTATGACTCTACAGGAAAGCATCTAAAGGTCGAAAGGTCAAAGGTCATGGCCAATGGAGATACTTATCTGGACACCATAGAAAATCACACTTTCGTGGGTGGGTGCATTAGTGGAAGCGAGGTGTCGGTTATAATGATTGAGTCACAAGTTCAACGGTCAAGGTGACTGGCCACCAAAACTCATTGAAACCTAAAATAGTTGCATATTTCGTTTTAACGACGTAAATCCTAGTGCCAATTAGATAATTATTTTGATTTTCATCCAAAATTGGCGAGTATCCAAAATTTTGTAATTTGTCGGATTTTCTGAGTATCGAATTTTAACGGCGATAATGGCCTAATAAGCATGGAAACAAAACTATCATCTCCAAACATTGAAGATGATAGAGAGTGGAACCACATCGTTGGCTAGCAATTATGAATGAAAAAACAAATGGGCAACCATATTTATTACAAAAATTGAACTCATGTCTTGCAGTATAGAAATCATGCCACCCGAAACAGGTGTTGCGAAGATATCGTGGCCCGGTTCCAATAGACCTGGAGATGACATCATATTCCGTTATTGACCCAGTACAGCATAAATTTCTTGTTCTTATTGTTTTCCGTTAACCATAAACAAAGATTCGAAACATTAGTGTTCTATCAGATAAATAGCTAGTGTCAAGGAAGCTTAGCATAAAATGCTAATTTGTATTTAGTTCACTTCAAATCTCAACAGGTCCAATGTACCCAGTAACTAAGACGATAACAATGTTACAAAGATATCTTTATGAATAACAATATTAATCTACAGTAAACTATACTACATAAATAAAACAAATACGTCTGGTATGAATCTAAAATAATGAACGCGATCTAAATGCTGAATAAAGTTGTCAGGATAGCACCATACATAATAATCTTCACATTGCCTTTAAAATAAACGAAAAAATCGTTGTAAAAATCGTCATGTTGCATTATGTTGTTAATTACTGTTACTGTGGATGTTAACCTACCAGGCCTTGGGGGACAATATTATCATATTTGGGTCATTTTTAGCCTATTTGCATAACCCCCAACACAGGAGCATTGGAAAATTCAAGATGGCGGGCACGTGGGATGACAGGAAATGAGATGTTTTCGTCATTTTTCTTCAAAATTGCTGATTTTCCTCGAGAAAAAGTGGGCAAAGCGATTTTATTTCACATCAGATTAATATTTATCATGCAATTTTTGCGAAGAAATTACCCAAAAAACAAATCGACCCTAAAAATCAGCACACTCTTTCAACGCATTTCTGAAACATTATCATATCCACATGACTTGCTGGGATTACTATACTCCAGTAGCTGGCAAACTTCAACGACGGATAACACAATAATTAAGACAGGGTCGTTAACGGATAGATCAAAATCAACTTCAAGATAGTCACTAACAGTTTCAGTGTTGTAGACAGAAAGAATTCTCTAAACATATCAGCCATATCGTCGCAGTATTATAGTTAGGTTTAAGGAGTTGGAACCTTCGTTTTTCTTCCCTTTGACGAAACTCCAGAAGTGTTCAGGATTGTCATCGATCTTGTCCTCAATTGAGAAGTTATAATCTCAATATTTAACTTTGTACGCTATTTTCACGTTCGATCTTAAGACAGAGAATTCTTAGTAAAATACAGCATTTGTATTTTCTGGGACTGACAAATTTCCTTCCTGATGCAACGTTTTCTTTTATTAAACTGATCAAATCACAATCATACCAAAACGGGTATCTTTTTTTGACTTTAATAGTTGGGATTGCAAAACGTGGACCGTAAAAGTATGACACAAGAACGTGAAATATTTGTTCAAATAATCTTTCACATTAATGTAAATTGATTCATTGGTGTATAATATAACGATAAGCAACGTGTTATAATAGACAACAATATAACTTATTCAAATTTGATTATGTACCACATCTTATTTTGTTAATTAGATTTCGCATACTTTTATAATTTAATATAGTCGCGTTCTGTTCCTCCCACAACTATAAATTATATACCGATCAGATTCAATAAAGACGGTATATATATTAACGTAAACTAGAGATGGGCGAGACATACTGAGTCTGATAAATATATAGACTTTATCATGGCACTGTGTGTTCCGGGAAGTCGTATCAGTTCGAATGCTCTGAGGTCCAATCGACCGAACCCACATCACAAGACTCAGGTTTCCAATTCCTGAAATTCATCGGAAACCTATTGGAAACTGCAACGCTACAGTTTCCAAAACAGTTTCCAATAGATTTCCGGAAATGGAAACTTGTCTCTTTATACAATGCATATACCTGTATAAATATTAGCTTTTTGTCCGTCATATTTAGGAGTGTTTTTCATAGGACCATGTTGGATGATGTGGTATTTAAATCTGGGGTAATGCACAGGCCTCACCCTTCATCCCAGTTTTATGCGCAGAAACGAGTTAACAGTCAGTGAAGCAGAAGCAACGATCACAGGCAGAAAGACAGAAATTAATTTTTGATTGAAATAAATTACTTATAGTAGCTGTAAATGACATTCTGTCTATCAATAAATATAGTACCAGAATTTATATAAATTATTGAATATACGGCAATATTTACATGGGAACAAGGTTCCTCATACCTAGGCCAAAGTATATCCATACGCCATACGCCACTCAAACAACAAACGTGTGGAAAATTCATTTTGGAAACGAGATTACCTATTGATTTCTTCGACCAAAAGTGAAAATATCATTTACTTTAGTTATTATTTATGTCGAATTATTTGACGGAAGAGATTCAGCAGACTGGCAGACCATTATAATCAGGATGCAGTTGTGAAACTTTGCGCCGTGAAAGATACGGCTGTGGTCGTCTGAGATTGTGACAGAATATTCTGATACATGAATGTTTTGGTCCGTCAGTAGATCCGAACTTTGGAACAGAGGGTCAGAAGTGACCCTTCTGATGCCGTCAGTTTTCTGTACCTTTTATTTCACATTTCAGCAACGATCTTCAGACTCTTCTGGGTCGGAGTCAGACTCATCATGTTTCACATGAGATTGACCATACACCGGTGCTGTCGCCGTTGATGTTGTTGTAGCTTTTGTTGTTGTTGCTTCTGCAATCGCATGATGCATCGCCATGTCGAGATCACAAGGCATGTCCCGAATCGAACCATCGATCCTCCATTGTGCAGAATATGAAATTGTAGTATTACGAAAGAGCAGGAAAATGAGTACAAGAAATAATAATGAATGAATGTATGAATATAAACACAGTTTTCTAAATATATATTTCCTGTTTTCAATTTTTTTATTTTCATTGTAAACCTGGTCGTTTGTATAATATTATATTATATAATATTATTGTATTGTTTATCTGTGAATCATTGGCTATGGTCCATCAGATCCATTGCCATTTTCACCGCTCAAATGCAGCTAATCACACAGAATTTCAACGTGTTAGGAGATCTTCATGATGTTCACATGAACAAACTCAACCAAAACGTATTGATATACAATATTCAAGAAAACGACGTAGAAATCAATTCTGACCTACAAAACAGTGATACTGATTTGACAAAAGGAACAGCGTCCTTTCCTGACGGCATCATTGCAAACTGTTGACCGCTTCTCTCTTCAATGGTATTGTTTAGTTTAGTTTATGATGAGTGGAGTCTAGCGCTAATATGGTATTACGCATTAGGTTTTCCGATTAGCGACAACGCAGATATTCGTCTTGTGCGACGACTGGCCTGTAATGTCGGATATGACACGTGCTATTACCTCAGTACTAGGTTGTCAGATCCAACACTCCAGAGGTATCCATGGATAAGAATCATTTCTGTTCATCCAATCACTTTATTATCACACGAGCTTTAATATATTCATTTTCGTTTGTAGTTCTAGAGAATGGCGATGATATTAATTTCATTTCCGTCTAGCTGGAGTGGCGTTGTCGATAACACGTCGAGCAACACGTAATAATAGTGTTTAATGTTCCGCAAAACAATAAATTCAACGGAATTATCCAAGGAATGATTCAAGTAATATTAGCAAATTGGGTAATATTGTTCTCAGATAACATGAAACTGGAGAGAATGGCAAACATTTTAACGTACGAAATGTTTAGAATCAAATAAAGGCACTTCAGATTTGAATCATTCATCAAGTCGTTATAGCGGCGGGAATGATATTTCTTGAGTAAATATTAATATAGCTAGCTGGTCGATGTTATCTGATATCGTCAGATTCTATAATTCGTTGGCATGTCGGATACTGTGTTAATCGAATACACTTATACGAAGATTAGAGTGCTATATTCTCATAATATTTGTCCGTGTCCCGTAATTGAAACAAACAAAAACATATATGGAACATATACAAATGAGAGATTCTAAAAGCGAAGAGCAAAATGGCCTTCAAATGGCGAAAGTATGCAAAGTGTGCATGGCAACATTGGTTGATTTTGTATGCATCCTTTTGTCTGAAAAGAAATACGTATCATTTTTCAGTTGCATGTTTAGTCCAGATAACCAGTGAGTGAGTCAACAGGATTTAACGTCGTTATCAACAATTTTTTAGTCATATCACGACGGTTCCAACATGTGTCAGAACACGAGAGTGCCCACATTTCATATTATCCCGGACATTTCAAGATAATCAGACATATGTACACATCACACCGTCCAATTCTCGTGCGGTGAAAACGTTTTTCATCTCATTTCTCATATTCACTATAAGAGGCAAGATAATGCTTTGTTATATTTACGGCATTTTTTGCCTATCAAATATACATCAATCAGATTTACATTTTTGTAATCACAACAATAAGTATATTCTAATATGTTTTCCTGGTGTATAAAAGGAAAATCTTCCTCAGTGCCGCTCACAGTCGAAAATGGATCAGGGCCGTTAAGCCTGCTGAACTACTGGACATGTTTAAAAGGAAGAGGAAAATACACTATTTCTTGAAAATTAATCACAACCAGGCTGGCTGGGCATTTAGAGGATTGATTATGGCTTTTCTATTGGTATATCATTGTGATATTGGCTAGGAGAAAGCGAACTGCTTTGAGTTATTTCCATAGCCATCATCAACACGACTTTCTCGTTAATGCATGTGCACAGATTCATCTTTCCAGAGCTTAAATGACTAGAAGGGAATCAGCCATGTGTCAGTTAGCCCTTATGTCAGTTAGCCCTTGCTGGACAATGTTCGTGTCAAAAATCGAAAAACCTATTTCGTATGACAGTTCGCATCAATTCCAAATGTGTATGAAATAAAAATACAACATGAGATGGTTTCCCACAAGAGAGAAGCGGTCAATATTATTCAATGACGTCAGCAAGACATGAAGATATTCCAAAGATAGAATCCTAATCAGTAACCATTATTCTGTATTCAATTTCACTGAATAATACCACATGGCAGTGTGACTAACGTCACAGGACCTACGAAGTAGGGTGGGCATTTAGGACTCCAACACGCACTGAACTCTTGGAAATCCCCCCGCCCCAAGTTGAAATCCTGCCTATATTAAGATGGGTACGGCCCAAGTCAGAATCACCAGTGATTTTCATCGAAAATCACTAGAAATTTTCATCAAAATTAGGCCAGCACAGAACTTGCTGGTATGTCCCCTAATGCACCTTCATGCAAAATATCAAGGTTCTAATGTCAACGGCTCTCCTCATTTTGCGGACGAAAGGATTCGGATGGAGTCACTGACTAACTGACTGACTACCGGACAATTTGCAGATGGTACCCTACTTCGTAGGAAAAATGAAAATATCAAAACGGATAATAAAAATGAGACAATGTATTCTTGGTTTAATGGGACATTTTTCGTGAGTATTTCTCAAACATAACGGGATTTAGGCTCTAATGATTATTTGGGCAGGAATAAGTAAAAAATGAGATACAGCGAAAGGTCCCAATGCCATTTATCTGTCTACAGCTATCAGATTGCGTTGTGTTCTTGAGACGCGCGCAATTCTACCTGACAGACGCGGGTAAGTGCGACTATCCAATTGTATCTTTGTTAGGGCTTCCAATACTCATTGACTGGCTAGATCTCATCAAGAACAAGGTAGTTGAAACAATTCGCCATATTGACGGTAGTACCCTTCCCCAAACAAGACAAGTACTGAGTACCACAATTCGCAAGAGGTTCTAGCAAATGTCCAAATGTTACAAAGCTCCAAATAACATAATATTCATATGTAAATATTACTATTACCAGGTGCTGGTTGAGGAATTGAATATAAGCACACCATCGCCGAATACGTTTATTTACTCCCAAACAGCATATTCTCTGGAAGATTTACCACCACAAAACGTTTCTCAAGGAAAGAGGTATTTGTTTCCAACCACTCATAACGATATACCGAAAGTGAATTGACTATCAAAATGTATAACTAGCGTCTGGTCCGTCATTCATAATTCAGCGTCGTCCGTTAAACAATATCCGCGTCCATAAACCAAACTTGAAAGCGGTCAACAGTTTTCAATAATACCGGTAAGACATCATGATGTTCCAAAAATATCAAATTCGTATCGCTGATCAACATTATTAATCCATATGATATTCGTTGTAAAGTCGACATCTAGAGAATGATGTATCTCAGTTACACATTGGTTATGGATGTTCATATGAGCTCCATTAGGATCTTGAATTACATGGATTCATACGGCCCCTAGCCCCGGGTTAAGCGGAATTAGACACAAGTTACGAAACGTAACGCCATAGATCTAGCACAAAACGCTCGTATTTTGCTATGAGCGTGCGATATAATCCCATTCAAAGCTAGATTCATATCTGGTTCTAGAAGCTGCACGACCCAGCTTATTTCAACCCTGTTGACAAGAGCCCTTCAGGAGGTAAAAACATTTTGGGAAAAATATTGCTCCAACATTTCTAAGTACTAATGGCATTGAATGCATGTGGATATTGAAAAATTCAAAATGTGTTACAGAAAACTTGATGCGAAATGACAAGTTCCCTACATTCACATGGGATTTCTCGACTCCCAAAACGCAATCGCTCATCAGGACCTTACTGACCGTCTCATTTCTTTAACAGTATCGGTGTTCAAGAAAACTCACCACCAATATATTAGTGTCAGAAGCCATAAAGCATTCTTTCATACATACAAGGGGTATCATTCATAGGATGTTTTTTGTTTATAGGGTTACTCGAGTTTCTCAAAAATAAGATCTATGCGAGATTTGGCAATACAATATAACAAAAGCATATAGCTATTCCAATGGGTATTAATTGTGCACCCCGTTTGACTGACCTATATCTGTTGTCTTATGAATTCGACTATATGCAAACGCTTTCAAATACAGATAATTCCAAAGCCCGTCCGTTCTCATTCACCAAATGCTATATAGACGATCTTCTTGCTGTGGATAATCGCTATATAAATGACGCAGTGAAGGACATATATCCACCTTCACTGCATTTGAAGGAACTCACTTGAAGGAAACTACAGATGGCCCTAACGGCGCATCTTATTTAGATCTATATCTCTACAGAAATGAAGCGGACATTCTCTCTCGTCGATTTTACGACAAAATAGATGATTACAATATCCACATCGTATCCCTATGTGGACAGTAATATACCAGAGGGACCTGCATATGGCGCATACATATCTCGTCTTGAAACATTTGCTAGATCCTGTGTTAAATGTGACGATTTTATCAACGCCACAAAACATTATTGTAGAAACTTATAAGACAGGGCTATGTCATCAACCGCCTCCACTCAAAGTTAATCAAAGTTGGTGATACCTATCGTATGGTGATAGCAAAATACGAGCCTAGCGTTCAAGATCTGTGGCGTTACGTTTCGTAACTTGTGTCTAATTCCGCTTAACCCTGGGCTAGAGGCCGTATGAACCGATGTATTTCACGATACGCATTGCGTTTATTTGATCAGTCACAATCAAAGCGTGACCGAGTTACATCAGACTTTAGATAACGAAAATCAGATGGATTAAGAATACCGATCAGCGAAAAGGATTTGATATTCTTGGAACATCATGATGTCTTGCTGTCATCATTGAAAACTGTTCACCGCTTCTCTATTGCGGGAAACTTGCCCAGTTTTTTGTTCATTATAGCTTTTTGTACACTATGATATTTTTTCATTTAATTTGGTGCTAAATCTATTATGCAAATTAGGTATTTGGATTATGGATGCAAAAAATATTTATTGGACGACGGCTGAATATTGAATGACGGACCAGACGCTTATAATTCCAGTAATACCCTATGGGCTTTGTATGCTTATTCAAGAGCGGCAGATTAAATGCATCGTGTAACTTGCTGGTGGTAATATCAGGAAATGATCATTTTACGAGGAAAGTTATGTTTGAAACACAGATGTTTGATATATAGGCTCTGCATGCTGATTCATGATGAAAGAAAGAGGCTAAGGGAAATCTTGAGCCAAGATCATTCTACAGCGGTCATATGTGGAACATATGCCAGTTTGCTTGCATGGACGCAATGGAATTCATCTAAATTTCCCCTATTGCTAAAAACAAGCATCAATCTCGTCATTTAATGTTCAACCGTCGCACATTTAAGAATTTTCGCATCCATAATTCAAGGACTCGTAGAACAGCATTAGCGTCACATTAAAAAAAGAAAATCATAGTATACCTAGACATGCGCTAGTTTCCAGTCAGAGAGAAGCCGTTTCCAATGATGTCGGCAAGACTTACGAAGGCACTGTCTTTCTCATCAGTTCCCCAATAGCAGGAATACTATGTGTAGGCAAACATTACGATAACGCAGAAAGCATCTAAACGAATTATTATGCAGGACATTGAGACCATTGAAGACTTTCGTCATGTAATTTCTCGAAAATTAAAACTACTCAGACTCGAGCATCGATCGGGTGGAACTATTGAGATAAGTAGCAGATTCGTCCCACGAACATTACCAGTTCAAGATATTAGTTTGTGTTTACCAAGATATTTAGCAAAAAATGTACTGAATGACATTATGTAGTCTGAAATATGTGTCATTATACATATATGTTCTGCACATGTATTCCTAATTCCCAGGTTAACTTACAAACATCAGTGCAAATTATTTTTTGGTAACAAACAGATCATGTTATGTTCTCTGTTACATATAAACACAAAAAACTGATCAGTGTATACCGCTATAAAGGAATAAAAGGTGTTAGTAGATGCAACAAATTATTTATTTAAATGCTGCTCAAAAAATCTGTGTTTCGCAATGCTGAAGTTTTATATGGTTAACGGTTAGAGTATAAAGTGACGTAGAACAGCGCCGACTGACTTTTGAAATTCGGCTATAGACAGCTTTGTCATTGTCGTATATATTTTACCATGGACTTTTGAATATATCTAAATTATGACATTTTGAATCAAAACGAATCTAATGTTTCTAGCACCGATAATTTCATATAAACTTCTCTTTGAGAATGTGGACAGCAATGACCATGCACAGAACACCAGAGTCAAAGTGATCATCTGGCAGAACAATCTAAACTGCATAGACTTTTTTTAGGTAGAACGTGTAGTATAATTTTGGCGATTCCCTGCATCGCTACGTTCATCTAGCAATTATTTTATAAGTGATTAGTTGCATCTAGATTTCATTGGTAAAGTTTTGTACCCGAAATTTATAGAATCCGATTAAATTCAAAGAAAATCGCCATATTTTCGTCCCTTTTCGGAATAATATACCATGCAGAAATGTTTCGAAGTGGACATGTTGACGTTGTCGTTTCTAAAAAAAAGATTTTCAGTCATTTTGGACGCCTTTTCCCGAAGTTGGAGAATACTAAGAAAATAAAACGTTTCAGATGCAGACCATATATAGATCTCCATATTTTCCGAAACAATATCCCTGTAAAAAATTACAGAGAAAAATACGCGAAATTTGTGATATTAGGACGTTCGTTCTGAATTTATTTAATGTAAAAAGTGACGAAAGTAATACTAGTTTATGTTTGAACCATACCAGGCAGTCAATTGAGACTTTCGTTGAAAAAAAATATCAGACCGATCATGATCCGTATTCTTGTCTCTACGGGAGGCTATCCCACAATTGTGTGTCTCATTCAAGTACGCGATAACGAAAGAAACTTGACCGATATTATTACTGACTTTTTTTGTCCGTATCAGTACCAAAACCAAAAAATTTCTGGTGTACTGAGTAGTATCTCAGACAATAAGACTCCAAATAGTGCTAAACTGATAAGCTATGATGTGAATTAGTTCAATTTTGACAATATCTTTAGAAGTCTAATGTTTTAGAGGACCTCATAATGGCGGCATTTTGAATTTAACCATTATGGTTTGCGCTAAAAATTTCATATCTTACATATTTGGAATTGACGCTTTCGCACGAAATAGTCTTTCAATTATTGACCCGAAAATTCTTCGGTGGACGACAGCAGAATAATTACGCCTACAAATAAGTTGAAAAAGGTCATCTTTCCCTACTGGAGTATAGAAACTAAACTATTTTTGGGGGGAAAATTTTGAAACCTTCGATATAATAAAACAGTTATTGCGCGATGCTCGTACTCCGCACTTGTTGGATATCACCTGTCCGTCATTGTCCGTAGCTGAGAAATTTTGATGTCACACCCGACGCCGTGCAATTCTTGCGTAGTTAGGGGTCATGTCCAAACGATCGATGCGTTTTCTCGATAAACGAGTAAAACCGATAAATATCTCGTCTCGAAGGATATCGATTGTTGTCTCGGTTTGCCGTGGTTTTCACTCGAAGTACAAGACCATCTTGAACCCCCTCGAAATCACTGGATGTGCCTCGAGAATGGAATCGAGATGCCTTCAAATAAAGGTTTAACGATTCGGTATATATAAGAAATAAAACTACACAAAATGTAGAGTTAGAGCTAAACTGAATATTGCTCTGCTAAACCGGTTCCGTCCATTTTATGGACTTTTCAATAGCAATAATATATTTATTCATATGTAAGGCTATATATACATATAGTTGCCTTGTAGTTATATATACACTTCACTGTGGTGAGATTAATCCCGGAGAGTGCATATGCAGCAAAACTCGGATAATAAATTACATCAAACATTAATCATTTAACAGTATTTTGTTATTCCGTCTAGAGATATGTTGCGTACTTGCTCTGACAGTGCAATTTACCTACACGTTATGTATGGAAAGGAAGAAACATCATCTACTGAAATTGTATAAGCTGACTCATTATTATTAGTGTAACTTATTTCGAACCTGTTTTAGAATCTGAATCATTGGATGACATACGTCGACGAACTGCGCATTGAAATAAATTCTGCACATCTAGAATAAAATTCCATGTGTTCCTCTGAAAGTATATCAGAATGAGAGATCAAAGTGTATCAGAACGACAGATCTTCATTGAAATAATTATTTGATAGCATCTTATGGTAACATGTTTCGCCAGAGATTTCCCGGTAGTCATAAATACAGTGGCTTTTGAGACCACAGGAGGTGATGGTAATACACTGGAAACCGAAGAATATCAATAAAGATATAAACGCTCGATCGAGGTGTTTGAGTATTTCCTATCAGCCTTTCGTACAGACAACAGGCAGTGTTGTTGGTAGTAAAATGCATGTAATCGTTGGTCTAAAGCGAGATGCACTCTGAATAGGGCAGAAATTACTTTCATTGTTTGGTAATATTTCTAGACACATGAAATCAGCAATAAATAAAAGAACGTGAGTATATTATCAAGCCTCGCCAAAACTGTAGTTCCATTTTTTTTTTCAAAGAAATTAACCACTGCTGTTTCATGCCGACGGTTTTTCACAGACCGACTGTGGTGTGAATTATCAACACCTCTAGTTCCGACTATTTCCGTTAGCCTCTCTCAGGCAAGCTAATTTCAGAAATAAACTTTGTTGATATAATCTCCTTACCTCAACTATATCACAATTCTAAAAATCTCTGCAATGAAACAAATTGCACACATGATCCATGTTTGCTTCAAAATAATTTTATAGAACAATAATTAACGCATGTTTCCACACTATTATTATTCATGTCATATTCATCTGATGTGTCATTTATTCCGTGTCGGATACTAGTCAGATATACAATCATTTATCGATGTGAGAGAGTTTTCTTTTAATTGGACTCAGGAAACATCCGGACATGAATATATCGCCTGAAAGTTGAATAACATGACAAATTAAATTTTCAAAATAAATCTGTTGTCGGGATTCTATTTTGAGTACACAACATGTGCCCCCAAGATACGGTATCTACCAACATATAGCAATCGGAACCCCCTTCGAGAATACCGATCAATTTAGTATCCATCTCGAAAACCGGGAGGTTTCGATCGAAATACAACCCGTACCAATCCGAGAAATGTAGCCAGGGACCCAGGTTTTGTCCTCCCGGTTTTAGCCGAGAAATTTCTCGATCCATCTCGAAGGCATCGAGAAACTGTCTCAATTAATTGGGCGTGACCCTTTATAGGTTTTGACTGAATATTAACTGATGTGGACGAGTCCTATTTTTGTGTGGCGAGTGTGTGGCTTGCAAGCTCGTCTTCACATTTTCGTCACACAGAAAAGGACTCGTTAACATCAGTTGATATTCAGCAAATAAACTATTTATTATACATCTAAATAGATAAAATTAACATCTAAGAACACCAGAAATAGTTCCAGGGCAAAACAGGTGATAATGAAATCTCAGCAGCATACTGTGACATTCGTAGTATAATCTATAGTAACGTGCAATAATGGTGGAAGAATGTTTGAACGGTGAAGCGGTCGGGAAATATTCTGTTAGAGCGCGGTGAACATTTTGCAACAGTCGTTTCAATACGAAGAAAAAGCCTCATTCAGAGCGACATAGATGTTAAAATTAACAGTTTTTCTGCAATGCCATTTGAAACCACTGGTAAGGTAAGCCAGGAATATTTCACCCGCATATGTTGTGTGGAAATAGGGCTATTTTGCAGCAGATGTACATGTAACAGGTGAAATTTAAATCATAGCCTTGAAGAGTTGCCACGCTGTTTTCTCTCAGCCTAGAGGAACTTTTATCTAGATGGTTGACTGTCAAAGACACAAAAGGTTGTTTTCCTTGACACAAGGTGTTGTCACAAATGGGAAGAGATATATGGTAAAGTCTGTGCCATAATTATGAATTTGTGCAGCGGGGATATTTTGCTGGCGGCTTCCTCGTATGTAAATAGAAATATGTCCGGGAAATTCATTTTCTCCCGTTGCTAGGAAACACTGCCCAATAAGTAGGCGCCCGATATGAGAGAGTATTAGAATCGAGTGCTAAAGGTGCAAGAATGAGATCTAAAGTTGGTTCTGATTGCCTCGACATTTGTGGCGGGTTATTGTATACATGTAGATGTACAGATCAGTGGCAATGGCCCATCGGATCAATTGCCATATCTTCGCTCAAAATACAGCTATGCACACAGGATTTCAACGTGTTATTAGATCTGCAAGATGTTCACATGAACGAATTCAAGCAAAACGTGATGAGATGCAATATTATAAAAAAAACGACATTAAGATCAATTCTGACCTACAAAACAGTAATACTGATTTGACGAAAGTAACATCATGCTATCTTGTCGGCACCATTGAGAACTGAGAACTTCTTCCTTTCAAGAGACTAGCAGGTGTTTATATATATTATAGTTTAGTTTATGATTGGTCCTAATATGATCTTACGATTTGGGTTTTCCGATTAACCTCGTCGCGAATGAGCGACTGGCCTATAATGCCGGACATGACGCGTGTTATCACCGCAGTGCTAGATCGTCACATCCAACAGTCTAGAGCTATCCATGGACAAGAGTCAGTTTTGTTCATCCAACAACTCTTTTGTTACACGAGCTTTAATAAACTCATTTTCGCTTGTAGGTCTACGGAATACGAAATGATGTTTATTTTATTTTCGTCTAGCTGGAGTACCTCTGTCGATAACAACACTTCATCATAGTGTTTAATGTTCCGCCAAACAATTAATTCTACGAAATTATATACTGAATAATTCAATTGATGTTAGCAAATTGGGTAACTCTGTTTTTTAGCATCCAAGGAGACGGAGAGAATGGCAAACATTTAAAAGGGCAAAATGATTAGAATCATGTTAGGGACACTTCAGGCTTAATTTCTTCTCAATTGAAGCTGTGTCTTGCATCATTCATCAAGTGGCTATAGCGGCGGGAATTATATTTCTTATATTTATGTAGGCTTGTATGTTTATTTGAGCAGTCTAGTTCTATTTGCTATGTTTATTGAGTGTGTTGGGAAAATATTAATATAGCCAGGTGGCCTATGTCATCTGATATCGCCAGATTATATAATTGCTATTTGGAATGTCAGATATCATGTTAATCGAATACACTTATGCTGCCTTGCTAGTTCAAGCTGTATGAATATAATAAACAAAGATTGGATTGTTATAGTCCCATAATATAGCAGATTGTTTGTGGCTGTTCTAGTGGTATGCCACAGTGACCCTGGATAATAGAAAGGGAACTGCCTTCATTGGTTTCGCTGATCATCCAAAATTCACACCAAAACGGCTGTCTCGATAATGCGTGAAGGACATATGAATGACATACCAGAGACTGGCTATTGACCGATGGACTGAGAAGAAATTGTCATTAAAATAAAATACTAATCTGACATAGCAACCATACCTTATTACTCAAACGAATTCATATTCGCTAAGATTCTGGCTATTGACATGGTAGGTAAATCTTAACTGACGGAGTATAGCATAAAAAGTTTTAAAATGAAAAAAGAAATAAAAAAAAAATAAAATAAGAGTTGATCATTTAAAACTGATTATCTTCCCATAGCAAGCATACAATTATCCGCACGAGGTGATTTTCGTTTTGCAGATATCTTGTGGACGTACAGACGGACGTACGTTATGACGACAATATGTTACTTTCCCAGAGTGGTTACGAAATCAACGGAAACCCACATAATCGCAGCACGGGTTCCTGAATTAGATTCAGAAATGGAGAATAGAATTCAGAATTAGCATTCGAATTTTTCAACAGTTTTACTGTTTTTTTTTATATCATATGAAAGTGTACATTGTGAGTTCGGTCAATGGTTCAGTCAAGTGGGACATTTGTCTTAAGTATTTTTCAGAGATAACGGGGTTTAGGGTCTAATAATTCTTTCGGTAGAAATAAGAAGAAATAAGATATATTAACTGCAGCGAAAGGTTCCAGTGCCATTTATTCGTATGCAAATATCAGGTTGCGTTGTTTTATTGAGAAGCGCGCTGTTTAAGACTAACCGGATAATGGCCCAACATGACAGAGGCAGAAACGTACGATTGCCAAATTATCTCTGGGCTTCCCGCAATACCCTATGTGCTGACTGATCTATAGGCTTTGTATGCTGATTCAAGATGGAAGTTCGTCGTGTAACTTACTGGTGGAGATGTCAGGAAATAACCATTTTACGAGGTACGTTATGCGTGAAACACAGAAGCTTGATATATAGGTTCTGTATGCTGCTTCGTGATGAAAGATCGAAGCTAAAGTGAATTGCTGGCGGAAATGCCAGGAGAAGATCATTCTACCGCGGAAGTTAGATGCGAATCATGTGCTAGCTAGCTTGCTTGCATCGCCGCATTGAAATTCATCTGGATTTTCACTATTGCTAAATAAAAGCGTCAATTTCGTCATATCCAGCCGCCGACCATTTAAGAATGTCTGCATCCATACTTCAAAGACATGAGTCGTATGACTGCATTAGCACCAAATTAAAAAACAATCATAGTGTACATAAACATAAGCTAGTTTCCTGCCAGAGAGAAGCAACCGACAGTTTTCAGCCAGGGAGAAGCAGTTTCCAATTATACCAGCAGGACATTACGATGTTCCAAATAGCAAAGCTGCATCGCTGTCAGTATTTTTACATAGAAATGATTTTCGTGATAACAGTTGTTATCGCTTCCTCACACAAGAGCTGTAAAAGTGGGGCTAAAACTTATTAGTTGCATTGCTATTAGCTTAATCTTCAGCAATATTCCGTTGACCGAGTGGTACTGGGATACGATACAACTCATCAGCAAGTTCAGCATTCCTAATATTAGGTACAAGTTACTGACATCATGCCTGTCGCTTAATTACAACGGTTACCTATTACAAGCGTCGGGTCCGTCATTAATAATTCTGCCGTCGTCCATTAGAGAATATCCGCGCCCATAATCCAAAGATCTATTCCATATTCCATATAACAGTATTAGCACCAAATTCAAAAAGACAAGCATAGTATACATAAACATAGGCTTGTTTCCTGCAAGAGAGAAGCGGTCAACAGTTTTCAGTGATGCCGGCAAAACATAATGATGTTCCAAAAATACCAAATCCGTATCGCTGATCAGTATCCTTAATCCATAATATTCGTTGTAAAGTCGTCATCTAAAGAATGATGTATCTCAGTCACGCTTTGATTGCGACTGTTCATGAGGATCTTGAAGTACATGGGTTCATACGGCCCCTAGCCCCGGGTTAAGCGGAATTAGACACAAGTTACGAAACGTAACGACATAGATCTTGCACGCTACGCTCGTATTTTGCTATCAGCATGCGATATGTATCGTCAAATTTGAGAAACTTTGAGTGGAGGCGCTTGGTGATGTAGCCCTGTTTTATATGTTTCTGCAACAATGTTTTGTGACGTTGATTAAAATCGTCACATTTAACACAGGATCTAACAAATGCTATTAGGCGTGATATGTATACGCCATATGCAGGTTCCACTGGAATATTACTATCCAGAAAGGGATAGTTTACGATGTCGAAATTGTAATCATCACTTTTGCCATACAGTCGACGAGAGAGAAGGCCCGCTTCATTTTTATAGAGATATAGTCTAAATACGATGTGCCTGTAGGGTTATCTGTAGTTTCCTTCAAATCCAGTGAAGGTGGATATATATCCTTCACTGCGTCATTTATATAGCGATTATCCACAGCGAGAAGATCGTCAATATAGCGTTTGGTGAATGAGAAGGAACGGGCTTTGAATGGATCGATTTTTGAAAGCGCCTGCATATAGTCATATTCATAAGAGAACAGATATAGTTCCGCCAATAGGGGTGCACAATTAGTACCCATTGGAATACCTATATGCTGTTGATATATTGTGTTGCCAAATTTCACATAGATATTTTTAATGAGAAATTCAAGCAACTCTATAAACAAAGAAACATCCCATGAATGATATCTCTAAAGAATGCTTCATGGCTTCCGACATTAATATATCTACGATCAGTTTTCTTGAACACAGATACTATTAATGAATTTAGACGGCCCATAAGGTCCTGAGAAGGGATTGTGGTATAGAGAGTCGAGAAATCCCATGTGGATACATGTCTATACGGTATGTGACCTTTAGCATCAAGTTCTTCCGTAAGACATTTTGAGTTTTTCAATATCCACATACATTCCACGCCAGAGTTTTTTTCAGAAATAGTGACGCAATATCTTTCCCAAAATGCTTTTGCCTCCTGTAGGGCCCTCGTCAATAGGGTTGAAAGAAGCTTGGTTGTGCAGCTTCTAGAACCAGCTATGATCTAGCTTTGTATGGTGATTTATGCATTTTGGGAGTCCAGTATACTTTTAGTGCATCGTTATGTTTGGTTGGAAGACAAATACCTCTTTCCTTGAGAAACGTTTTGTGATTGTTAAATAAATCTTCCAGAGTAAATGCAGTTTGAGAGTAAGTAGACGTATTTGATGACGATATGTTTACACTCAATTCTTCAACCAGCACCTGATAATAGTAATATTTACATATGCATATTATATTATTTGGAGCTTTGTCTGCTGGGACTATGACGAATTTACTCTGGAGATTTGATAGAACTTCTTGCGAATTGGGGCTTCTCAGTACTTGTTTTGCTTGGGGAAGGGTACTTCTGTCAATATGGCGGATTGTTTCAACGACCTTGCTCTTGGCGAGGTCCAGCCAATCATCGAGTACTGTAGGTTCAACTTTTTTTCGCCTAGTCATATTTGGGGCAAACATTGCTACTGATACACTACTGAATTTGGTCACATTATACAAATCAGCCACAGAATATATTAAACAGAATCCATTTCAAAAAGGGAAAATCCAAAATTCCCTTTTTTGGCTTATTTTCAGCAAATTGAAGTCCATTTGACTATATATTGCTAATTGAATCCATCATTTTTTGAAAAGTGGGGTTGAATAACTTGGTTTCTCTGAAATTGAGAGAGTAACGTTACTCTCACAGAGAATAATCAAAATAATGGCCTCCATGATGAGTAATGATACTCCCAGTTTTCAAACCTTGAGCCACTGGTAAAACTGTTGCGAGTAACGTTACTCACACAGAGAGAATAACAGTGATATTGGCTCTGCAAGATAGGTAGCGCTACTCTCATTTTTCTGATATATAGAACTTGTGCCACTTTTAAAAGTGTTGAGAGTAACGTTACTCTCAGGGCTTGATTTGGAAAGCCTACACGTCTTGCCTTCCTATTACGTTATCCTTTGTGAGATCTGATGCTTGTTAGAACAGCTGGGAGTAACGTTACTCTCTGGATGAGTCCTTTCAGATAAATTGGAATAATAGTCTATATGAACCTTCCAGTTTCAGCAAGTGCAATCTCACGGCCTCAATCACTACATAATTTTCCAATTCTGCCTTATCTTATACATGCAGTATTCGTACCCAATAGACAATATATCCTCCTCAATATTTTGATAATTTCGATGTTTCTGTAAAATTGCTATTATTCAGAGTCGTGTACAATCAACTCAGATAAGTGGCCTCTTTTGGAGTTTCAAGATCCTCTATATGAATACAATTCATAATTATTATTCATACGAATTAGGCTACCATTTGCAAATTGTCCGGTAATGAGTGAGTGAGTGAGTGAGTCAGTCAGTCAGTCAGTCCATCCGAATCCTTTCGTCGGCAAAAGAAGGAGAACCGCTGACATTAGAACCTTGACGTTTGGCATGAACGTGCATTAGGGCATTGTTACCAGCAAGTTTTGAGCTGACCGAATTCTGATGAAAATTTGATTTATTATAATTATTTTTTTTATTATTTATTGATGGCTCACCGAGTGCACAGTCATGCCCATCGGGAATCCTTGGCTGTATGTTTCACTGCGACTTTTGAATCACGTTAGACACACCGGTTCTCGTAAAATCACCGAAGGTAAGCGACTTTGTGCCCGGTCAAGACGGGTGACCTCGTGCTGTACTGCTGGGCGGATAAGTGTCCAGGGTAATAAGGAACTGAGGGCGATAATAGTTGCTACACTAATGACTCACTAGCGGTGACATCTGGGAAAGTTAACAGTACTCACTATCAATTAGAAACTGCTATATAAATTCTCTCACGGTAGTACATAGGGCCCCCAAGTCATCTCCCGAGTACACAATTAAATCATATCAAACCCTACTTCGTAGGGCCTGTGACGTTAGTCACACTGCCATGTTAACCAGTATCTATACAAATTCAAGGAGTGAGTGAGCGAATATGATTTAATGTCGCTTTCAACACTATTTCAGGCATATCACGACGTTGGATTCTATTCAAATTTGTCTTTGCTGTGAACAATGTTTTTAAAGGCGAAATTCAGAGCTTTGGTAAAGAGTAGAATTGGCGAATTCTCTATTAACCCTTTCACCGATTATTTCCCCTGACAAAAGTGACCTGCTGACGATCAATTCCCTGAGAACTGTTAAAATTTGTATATGTTGTCTTTGGAATGCTAGAAATTGCGTTTGCGTCCGAGATTTGCAGAAAAACATAAGAAACCTGTCTCCACAAGACACACTCCAGTGTTATTTGCTCTAGTTTTATAGCAAAATAAATAAAATAGCATACAAAATTAGGTTTTACTGCGAGAGAATGCGCTTTCCCCGGCTTTCTCGACTTAAAAACATCAAAATCCAACGGAGAAATCGTCTTTTTTCGACCGCATTTGACAGCGTTTTTCTCGAGTTTTACTCGGCCAATTTTCATGTTTGATCTCTCATTGGAAAGAGCGACCTTTCACCTTTCTAGACAGGAAATAACCTTGAATGGATGGCAAAATAAAACGGAGGATACGATTGGATTATAAAATGATGTCATTCCATCCTTCCAGCCACTGTCTACGCTCGTCTCAAATCTGTTGGCTGCTAGAGGTCATGTGGGCAAAATTACGCATACCGATTGGCTCGTCGGCTCAATAACGCAGCTTGCTGCCGACATTTTGAAATGTGTTCGACAAACTTTGCGGATCAAGACTCGTAAAAATATGGAAATAAACTTTGCCGGTCGTCGTTGGCAGTTTCAGTCGTCTGGGGAATATTCACCACGCTTTACCAGTCATGTAACATAAAAAATACAGGAGTTAGGATGAGGTTTTCGATGATTTTTTCCATTTTTGCGGCTCGCTGCCGAGATGCCCGTCACACGGTATGTGGGGAAAAATGCATTTTCATTCCGATTTTTTTCGTTCAACATCTAAATTTGTTTTATTTATTTTTCAAACAAGCAAACAATTTCGAGAATCAAATTGATCAGGGTTTCGGCTTTCCAGAAGTATACAGTGTTTGATAGGTTTCCGTTAAAACGAATGCAAAAAAATAAAAGTGCTGTACCCATCGTGATGGCCAACAGGTTTAAAGCTAACCCGATCAACCGGGGATGGTCGTACGGGTGGCACTCTCGTTATCCCCGTACACCGGGTTTAATCGGTGAAAGGGTTAATTCATATAATCTCTTATATACATGGCAGCGTGACTAACGTAAGAGAGTGTACCTTGACCTAAGACATGTTTCTGTCAATTTTGGGGTTTATAGGTTACCTAAGTAGGTCAAATTTTCATCAGAAGTATATCAGCTCAGAACCTGCTGGTAACAGTCCCTAATGCACGTTCATGTCAAAAATCAAGGTTATGATGTCAACGGTTCGTAGGAATATGGTAGACGGTCGAGAGATGACTTCGGAGCCCTCTGTCCAGAAATACAGACGGTCGAGAGATGACTTTGGGGCCCTCTATCTAGAAATAACCTGAAATCCTCTCAAAATTTCGTGGTTTATAGGTCACATAAGTAGGCTACGTCAGCTAAAAAATTGCTGGTAACAGACACCTAATGCACGTTCATGCCAAAAATCAAGGTTCCAATGTCTACGGGTCTTCTTATTTTGCCGACGAAAGAATTCGGATGGACTGACTCATTACCGGACAATCTGCAAAATTATGAGAGCCTACTTCGCAGGAATAATTTGGTTAATCGATCTCATCTGACAGTTATGCATAATATATCTATATTTACATGTATATATTTTAATAGCGCATGTTTGTTAGAAAGCTCAACACAGCAATTGCGTTATTATTCATAGCTTATTATGGGCAGAGAGATGAAAAGTTATCAAGGAACATAATCTATTTTATACAAATAGTATACACGGAATTGTATTGAGATTGAAGTTCACAACATATCAGTTTTCCATACCTGTTTTTTAGCCTTGGCTGAGACTCTTGAACCCAGAAGGCTGAGAAGATTATTAGATTTACAGATCTGCCATGAGCCATTTAAGAAACACAACTTACTTCATGTTTGGACTGCTATACAGACCAGTGTATTTAAACTTCACAGGCAGAATTATGATATAGGTCAAGTTGTTTGCTGACCACATCCTAGCTGCCTGCCCAGGGTGACCTAGCCAAACACTGGTCAAATGAGTTTCACTCTCCCAGTGCCGGGTCAGCTGGCTTGGTTCATGTACAAATATATTTGAAAATCAATGCAGTTAAGAATCCAGCACACACATTATTATTTTGAAAGGGAAGATACATTTGTACCCCGGAGATATGAAATCTGGATTCTGTGTGAAAAACAGTTTCAATCATAGTGAACAAACTAGCATGGAAGAGCGGGGTTAATCAGCTAAAAATTAAGTACGGTAACTACAATCAACCGAAATGAAGGTATAAATTTAGAAACATGACACATAATCAAACTCTCTGAACCAAGTTTACATGTAGAACCACCATTCATTTTTGTGATGGGTAATAATAGTCATTACCATATGAGACACTGGCAATTGTTCCCTCTGTCCATACCTCATTTTGTGCGTCAACAATTCATTTTCTTTTCCAGACGATGACATATTAGGCGTCAAAAGCAGCAGCACTGACTAATAACCTTAATTGACACTTGAGGTTTATAATTCCCATAGCCTTGCAGAAAATCATATATAAATGCTGCACGAGTGATATCAGCCTATTATACTCACAGTACGATGGAATGCCGAGGTACCGGTACATCCATCTCTTCATTCACTACTGGTTACTGTTAGTGGTGAATTTGAAAGTTGGTTCGATATGAAATCAGAATATAATACAGCAAAGCTAGTGGATACTGACTGTATCAAAGTGATATCATTTAACGTTAGGATATTTTAAGAGCTGTCACCTTTCAAGATTCTACGTCATGTTACCCGAATTTCTTGAAAGTCTCTCTGAAAATTGAAAAGCCTGGCAAATTATTGTCCCGGGTGAAAAACACCGAGTTCGAGAAAATAAACAAGGAAGATAAGATAAGAAATTTGACGATAACACCGCAAACAAATTCAGCGTTCTAAGTCCCCCATAGATAGAGTTTTGCTCCTGATTTCTCCCATACTTAAATTATCTCTCTCAGTACTGCATGGTCTAAACCAGGGGACACCCTAGTTCAAGTTCCAAGTTTCCTAAGTTCCCTAGTTCCAAGTTCCCAAGTTCCAAGTTCCAGCTCGGTAATTCCAAGCTCCAGTTCCCCCAAGCCCCACCTCCAAAGTTCAAAAGCTACAGTTCAAAAGTTCCCAGACCCAAGCTCCCAGATATGATACACATATGGTTGTTTAAGAGGCATAACACATATGCCATTGTCAATGTTAAAATGTTACTTATTAGGCCTATAATGTTACTGTCTAGCCTGTTCAACACATGTTTTGAATTGTTGTGGAGCTTACTGATTATAGATTACAGATTAAAATAAGCCGCATCTAACACCTACTGGAACCAATATTGTTTTTTGGGGGGGATTAGAAGTTTGAAGATTAGAAGTTCTAATTAGAAGATTTTAAGGAAAACATCCTAGAGGATAGCACAGATCGCCCATGGAAAATAACTTTAAATGGAAGAAAGTCCTGTCCATCCTCTGTAAGGAACTTAGATTACACACTTCCATCTTATAATTTTACAATCGATCTGTTTCTTTTGTTGTGAAACTTCGCCGGGATAGCTAGGAGGTCACAGAAAGTGACCATCCTTCTCTCTCAATACGCGTCAGGATAGCTGGGGGATCAGGGAAAATAAGTAAGGAGTAGAGGGGGAACATTACCATGCCTTTATGCAGAAATAATTGGATGATTTGCTAAATATTCTGTTGAAACAGAACTTTTCGAGCTATGTGTGCAGTAACAAATGTAGTATCGTGGTATGATTTGACTGGGGCTATTCGGTCAACACATCGGCAATAAGCCGATGATAACGCGACTAAACTTTCTTTTCCAAACATGACAATGCGACCGGTCATCAAATTTCTTGTATTCATCATATACCAGTCTTGTTCCCCTTATGATTCGGACTGTCGCATTGACCCCCTTGATCACTAGATACAGGTACCCTATATATATCGAACTACCGCGATTCACTTGCACATCAGCAGCCAAACTTAGAGGTATGTATGAAAAGACGGCAATTAGTTTCATTTCAAAGATTTCTCAGTTATGTAATTCATAAAATCGTCAGCATTGTTTCGAGTTTTTACCCCTCGTGATGGACTGACGGACGGACGTACATGTATACATGTATGACGACAACACAATTTGGCCACCTTTCTCGTTACCCAGATATCTTTAGAACGGCTTACCCTAGGCACACCAAATTTGCAGTGCACACCCATATGCTCGTGAACCAGAGCCCTATTGAATCTGGACCCTATTGGTTGGAAACTTTGGCGGGCATCTTTAATCTATGCGAAATCGTTAATGATCCCTATCTCTGATACCGTTCAACTGCTCAATGTAAAATTTGGTATACATTATCGATGCATCAAGCGACTTGCGATGACTCGACAGATCTGGTTTCTCTGAATGCGTGAAAATCTTGGTGGCCATCGTTAATTTATGCAAAATCTTCAATGATGTATATCTCTGATACAATTTAATTTTAAGTGTTCTATACATAACTTGGTATACAGCATCGATGTATGAAGAGACTTGCATTAATGAATAATCATATCAGAGTTGCGAGAAGGATGGACGGCCATCTTTAATTTATGCGACATCATTAATGCTGTTTATCTCTGATACCGTTCAAATGCTCGAAGTAAAAGTTGGTATACATAATCGATGCATCAAGAGACTTATGTAATGAATACTGGTTTCTCTGATTGGATGGAAACCTTAGGGGTCATTTCTAATTGCAACATTTTTGATAATCAGTATATTTGTCACTTGCCAGCCTGATGTTCCTGACACCTTGGTTCAAATTGAATAAATTATGAATGGTTGGCGCCCAGTGCCGAGGGGTTTTCAGATGCGCAGCTTCGTATTTCTATTTGTCGACTTTTGAAAACTTGAATTGTTTTATACAGAGCCATGGACGTCCACCTATTGGTGGTTGCAACCGTTGATTATGGCTTTCTGTGAAACCGAACTGCATCAATAAAATTACATAATAGTTAATTACCGTTTGTGGCTGATGTGATGATTACAAACACGCCATGTAGTTCTGGCAGGCGTGAAGTTGACGTCCCTCCCCCCCCCCCCATTCCCAACACACACACAATTGGAGCCCCTGTATTATCAGAATTACACACATTGACAATAACTGATTATATTCCTTGAGCAGATTACCGTGTTTACACACGTTGTGGGCGACCTAGTGAGAATATGTACATAAGATAAGTCAAAGACTGCCTGGTATCTAAATCGCTGCACATGAAACAGAGTGATAATCCAGAATATAGACACAACATAACTTTGGTTGCGTAATAGTGACGGATATATGACAGTGCAGGTGGGGAATCCCTGAGAAGTAGACTCTGGACAGGAATTATCTAAATCAAATAATGGAATTTGACTCATCAGAATGGACTGGAGATAGGGATGTAATAAAATTGCTTATAAACAGGATAAGGCTGATTTCTGACTGAATCCAGGGAAAGGTGCAGTAGTTTGATATCCGTGAATCATCAAAAGGCTTCATTTTCTGAAATTACGCTGGAACTGAACACAAGGGATGTTGCAGATGTATAAAGGGTATAGCAAAGGCTAACAAGAGGAAACATAAGAGATGGATTCCGACTCCAGGTTTGTATGATTTAATTATCATTTCTGTATACCAGCATTGAGAGCTGAAAAATTTATATTCGAGTCATTTTAAGTTTTTAGGGGCAAATGATCATGTCAACTTTCAATTATTGGCCAGCAGAGGTCTCATACAGAAAGGATATGCGACGTTTACAAAGAAATGTGTGTGAGGTTTAATAACTGTTTTAATCCATCTTATTTTTCTTCGAGTTTACATTGTGGACTGTCAGCATCAAATATTGCCAATTGTATATGATAGATCAAAATGTTCTGCTTGCCTCAATTTCTATGCACACTTACCGCCGAACGGTAATGACCGGTACAAAAAAAAAAGATCCGCCGATGCTAAAAATTTACCGAAACATATACAAATATTGTACCGAAATATTATTAGGAGAAATGCCCTGTATTACGAGAGGTTTAGTGGATGGATGGATGGAGGGATGTACATGTACTTGGGCACTCCATCGCACCGCGATGGGCACAGGTCGTGCGAACACGCCGTGCAACCCGTTTCCCCCAACCCGCCCTACACATGATCCCTCGTAACAGTGTCACATAGACACTGTTTAATCCCCACATTCTTATTAAACAATATACCTTCTCTTAATTCCCATAACTACAGGAGTATCACATAATATTTCCATCTGTCAAGCCCCCTCATTCTCTCTTGGCAACTTTGATTAATTATCACCATGGACACTCATATTAAAATCTCCCAATAGCCACTCATCCTCCCCATTCACTCAACATTTAATATATCACCCATCGAATTTCTCTCTAACCCACTTTCCTTTGTAATTGTTTCTGCCCCCAACCCCCTAGTAATCCTTGTCCTTGTGCCCTAAATTTTCAAGTATCCTATTTTTCCCCGTCCTCGTCATTTTGCCTATTTCCCGAAATCATAAATCCAGTGCCATGGAAATTTCACCCAGTATTACTAGATGTTGAATAGTACCGGTAGCGATCTTCCTAAAACCATGGAGCTTGTCATTTATTACCCCTCAAACCTTTTTATCTGGGAGTACTTGGGTCTGGGAGCTTTTGAACTGTAGCTTTTGGGGGAACTGGAGCTTGAAACTTCAAAAGGGGAGCTTGGGGGAACTGGAGCTTGGAACTACGGAGCTGGAACTTGGAACTTGGGAAGAGAACTTACTGAATTTGTTGCTATAATCTTGGAAGGCTGTATCCCTGTATGCATTTGATTGTTATGCTGGAACAGAGCGAAAGTTTCCCCTAGACCATACTGCATACATTGGAGTAATTTCTCTAATTATTCACGAAATACATGGTGAGGTGGTTTTAAAATCCAACAATACGTCTATGCCATAACATCCTGATTGCCAGGATCTCTCAGTGTAAGCTAACACAAACATATATTAATTAGGAGACACCCCCATGTCATTTCAGCCCTTTCATCAAGCGCGTTGTTCATCCAGGTTTTTCTCTTCACTAATTCGGCTTGCGTCGGAATACATCAAGATTTCACGAGGCTGGATGCACCGAGTTTTCCCCGAGTTTTCAAAAAAGTTACTTTCACAGTAAACTAACTTAAAACGTTTTCTTCCAAATTTACACGAGTTGTGCATTAATTTTGCATCAGTAGACTAAATTATAGACTTCTTAACTTAACTTACCATAAAAGATACGGGTTATAATCAGTGAATCACAGACCTGTGCTAATAGTTTCATTACCAGCGGTGCTTATTCGGATTGGTTTGAGAGTAACCAAAATATGTTTGGTTGATTTTAACCATGCTCTTCCAAGTTAAATCATCATGTTTGTTCATGAATGTATCACCCCTCTAAGTTCTGTATAAGGATTTTTAAGCTTAGCTGAAAGACTTGTACAGACCCAATACATTTCACACCAGCTATGCAGGTCAGCTGGTGCAGCCCTGTGAATTTACTTGACCTGGTCAAGATTGTTATCTAGGCCATCATAGAGATACAGGACCTGGTTAACATAAAACTTGAACCAATATCCTGAGTCTGCCTTCAAACCTGTTAAATACTGCTCAACACTAAGAGTGATGTTGGTCTGCATTTCAAGACAGCCCATGCTAAATGTAAGTTGTCAAGTGACAATCATTTTGCTATTTAAGTATTTTTAATAATCGTCAGCTCATGAAGTTTGTTTTCTGTGATATGTTAATTAATGTTTGAACTTTACGGAGGCTATATGACAACATTTCTGCCTAGAATATCATCAGGCATATAAATCCTATTAACAGGATAAACATTGATCATGTTGAAGATGGGGGGTACAGACATGTGAAGAGGTAGCAATATTCAGGTCTGCAAACTTCCATGCACGTTGTTTATATACAATTTAAAGTAAACTTAAGAGCCACTTTTGAGCTTCGTAGGTTTATATTGTTTTGACTAAATTGATTAGACAATAAATACAAGTATGCCATAATGATATTCAATTTCCTTTTAAATAGAGTATCTTGGTTGATAATTTGGAGCACTGATGCTACAAATTTCACTTTTAAAACTCAGAAAATGTACATGTAATTTACCAGTAATAACCAGTTCTTATTACTACATGTTCTTAGATTAGTTTGTTAACTTGTATTTTGCCAACTCATATCCTGTATTGAGTCGTGCAATAAACATTTGAATTGAATTAAATGCCATATTGAAACTATAATAGTATCCAAGCTAGATCAAATAATGCAAACATTCAAACATACAATTCATATATAATTCGTTTTCTATTTTGAAACTATGTGATTCTTATTTAGACATGTATATGACAAACTAGCAAAATTTATGTTCAATTTAAAGATTATAATTTCCGACAATCAAGTTGACTTTGAATGTTGTCCACATAACCAGTGTGTGATATGAGAAAAGAAAGAAAGGAAAAATAAATAGCAATAAATATGTCAATCAACAGTTTATGATAAAAGTGTCAACCTGCAAAGGCAATGATTTTGTTCAGTTCTCACTTAGGCATACTTCGATCTAGCGTAGCCCTCTATTCCAAATGACCATGGAGACTATAGTAGTCTCCATGAAATGACTGAGCAATACTGTCCTACATGATTGACTTAAATTCGATTTTTCAAATTATACAGCTTGGTAGAAGTTTTGAGAAGGATCACACAAACACTGTGGAAGCCCGCTGAAAACTTTAAACATTAAATTCAATTGAAATGCTATCCTGATGTTTGAAGTCCCCCAATAATTGAAGCAGAAAAACACAACACTATACTATAGTTTCAATGGGTTTCGGAGAAAATGAAAAATGTTATACCATAATCCTGCTATACGAATGCACTAGAACACTGCTTTTTGCGACCATTTTCTGTGAGGGTCGTCGGCATAAATCGTATGAACTTCTTTAAAAAAAAGGACTGTTGAAAGAGTCTTGATTCTAATCTTGTAAAATGGACAGGCCCATGCAATCGATCCAAAACATGAGAGTCGGGTCGAACATTTTTGACTTTTTTGACAATATACTGTCAAAATGCACCAGAAAGCACAATTTTACATCTAGATTAAAAAAAATACCCTGAACACAAATAGGAAAATGAAAGTGATTTCCGCTGGAGTATCTTCACATATATCACTCAGTAAAATTACTTTGATGACAAAATATTCCATCAAAATGCGCCAGAACATACCATTTATTAAATTAAAGTAAAAAAAAAATCCCAGGCGGGACCATATACCTAGAAAGTATAAGTTCCACTTCGAATTACAAGCGTCTAGTCCGTCATTCATAATCCAGCCGTCGTCCATTAGAGAATATCCGCGTCCATAATCCAAATTACAAGCGTCTAGTCCGTCATTCATAATCCAGCCGTCGTCCATTAGAGAATATCCGCGTCCATAATCCAAAGACCTATTCCATTTCCATATAACAGTATTAAGACCTATGACCTATTCCATATTCCATATAACAGTATTAGCACCAAATTCAAAAAGACAATCATAATATACATAAACATAGGCTTGTTTCCTGCAAGAGAGAAGCGGTCAACAGTTTTCAAAGATGCCGGCAGGACATCATGATGTTCCAAAAATATCAAATCCGTATCGCTGATCAGTATTCTTAATCCATAATATTCGTTGTAAAGTCGTCATCTAAAGAATGATGTATCTCAGTCACGCTTTGATTGTGACTGTTCATATGAGTACCATGAGGATCTTGAAGTACATGGGTTCATATGGCCCCTAGCCCCGGGTTAAGCGGAATCAGACACAAGTTACTAAACGTAGCGCCATAGATCTTGCACGCTACGTTCGTATTTTGCTATCAGCATGCGATATGTATCGCCAAATTTGAGACACTTTGAGTGAAGCGCTTGGTGGAATAGCCCTGTTTTATAAGTTTCTGCAACAATGTTTTGTGACGTTGATTAAAATCATCATTTTTCAGTGTTAAAATACATGTCTCGAGAGTCGGAAATATGCTGTCAAAATGCGCCATTTCATGTTCAGATTTTCAACAACTTCCGTGAACCTCAAATCAGAATCAAAATTACAAGCTATAACGGAGTGGTGATTTGCGATCACGTCCCCAGCCGCCTAAAATCCGCAGATCTGGGGCCTAGGCAGCCGCTGGATCCTCACATTAAATGCTGCAATAGTAGCCCCCAATCAAAGAGTTTGCCAAAAGAGCTTTACCGGTATGCATTGTACATTTGTGAAGTTATCATTGAAAGTTGTTTCCTTATGGTTGGAAATATAGTCCAGTGGACTAACGTGCACGAATCGAATTGTCATGGATCTAGGTACAAATCCTCCCCCAAAATTTACAAAGAAAAAAAATAATGTGGCTGTTTGTATTGACGGCAATTGGGCTTGCTACCAATCGACAGTAAGGGAATACATGGCTGCAATCACCACCAAATGACTGCAGATTTTTCGGATGACATAAAATTGGTTAATAATCTACGCATGTGAGGTTATTCCTTGACTCAAAGAACATATGACCATAGTGATAACATCATCTCATGCCGAGATTTATATAAACTCTTTATCTCAATATACAGCATTATATGTCATGGATACATATATGTACAAAATGTATATGCTTATCAATAGATTTGAAAGGCGAAGTCAAACTCGAAGGCGACACTTCTTTTGAATCAATAATTTCACACTTTTAGGCTTTCGAATCTCTCTGGCCCTGACATTCTGCCCCATGCTCGGAATCCATACAAAGTTGTCTAAGATTTTTAGGGCGTACCCGTATTGTTTTGCCCCCCCCCCCCCCTTCCAGTTTAACATTCTTCTCACCCTAGGACTGGAGGATGAAAATATATTTTGTAGTCAGAAAATATTTTAAAAAAACAAGATGGCTGCCAATATGTCACATTCTGAAACTGCACTGTTTTGACGATTTTTGTCAGATTTAGTTACGCATATTTTCAGAAAAACATATATTGTAATATAAAATAACTTAGGGTACTTTTATAAAGATCAAATTAGACATTTTTTTCAGTCAGACCCTCATAGCCATCATTATTAATTTACCCATGATCCTCTGTACGGAGACTTTATGTAAGTAGGTTCCAAATTATTCCTGCATGATTATATATAGTGATAACGTCACGGAGTGTCAGCTTTCTTCTTAAGTGACAGCCAATGAATCTACAACAAAAAATATTGGTTCACCATCTTCGTGTTACGTTGCGACACAAGCCGAATTAATAAGGAGAAAAACTTGGAAGTACAACGCGTTTGATGAAAGGGCTGAAATGACATGGGGGTGTCTCCTAATTAATATATTTTTGTGTAAGCTTACACCGGGAGAGCCTGGCAATCTGGATGTTATGGCATAGACATATTTTTGAATTTTTAAACCACCTCACCATGTATTTCATTAATAATTTCGATAAATTACCCCCAATGTATGCAGCAGGGAAACTTTCGCTCTGTTCTAGCGTAACAATCAAATGCATACTGGGACTGAACCATCCAAGATTATAGCAACTGTCAATGCATACTGGAATAGATTATTGAATTGCGTGGTTAGTTGTGCAATCAAGTTTAAATTTCGCATCAAACTCATCTTGCTGTAGCAAGATTATCATTGTACCACAAATTCAGTAATTTGTCTGGTTTAGAGTTGAACTCTTAAACTTAGAAGACACAGAGTGTTACCTTTAGTCAAATGGAAGAGGACCTACTTCGAAGAGGACCTACTTTGTGGGTATACATGTAGTGTCCAACAGTATTTGGAGACATTTAGGTCATTGGTCAAGTTTTGAATCTGATATCCTGGGGTAAATCACAGTAGAGTGACAAGTCTAACCAGGTCAAATGTCTGTAAGGTTCAACAGCCAGAGGGAGCCTTCAGCCTGGACAACTTTTCATCAACACATTTACATGCAGACTTTTAAAATAAACTGAGTATTAAGCCCTAAATGTATACAGCTGTAGTATTCATAAAATGGAACAATTGGTTGCCAGTTTTTACTTTTAACTCTTATCTCAAGTAACTAGACCTATTCACTCTTTATTTAGTGGACTCGATCATTTCAAATACCTGAAGTCAAAAAAGAAACTTGCCAAATAAATATCAGAAGGCCTAATATTAATTGTATCTCGACTTCTTTTGTGACAAAAATGGAGCGTTAACTTCATCTTCGTTTTGGTAATTCGATAACATCATTAACAAACCAATCATCAGCTAAATCATGAACCTGCCTAACTTTCTCTGGTACGCATTCAAGTACTGGTAGAAACAAAAATATCATTGATTGTCCGTCACTGGTGAGATATGAGAATAGGAAATCGCTAGACATATTTAGATCATACATACTGCTGGAGAACTATGATTATCGTCTTCTAAACCACGTGAACTAGTTAATACCAATTTGAAAGTGTCAAAACTACCGGTACTGAGGGGGGCTAATTTAAGTATGGGAGAAAACAGCATCAGTCTACATGTAGGTGAAATTATCTATGTATGCCGGGTGATTTTGAGCGCTGAATTTGCTTGCGGTTTTATCGTCTTCCTGGTTTATTTTTTTTAACCCAATGTTTTTCTCCTGAGACAATAATTTGCCAGGCTTTCGATTTTTTCAATTTTCAGAAAGACTTTCGAGAAATTAAGATGACGTAGAATCTTGAAAGGTGACAGCTCTTAAAATATCTTAATGTTGAATGATATCGCTAGAATACAGTATCCACTAGCTTTGTGCTGTATTATATTCTGATTTCATATTGAACCAAATTTCCAATTCAGCACTGACAGTAACCAGTAGTGAATGAAGAGATGGATGTACCGGTACTTCGGCACTCCATCGTACTGTGAGTATAATAGGCTGACATCACTCATGCAGCAAGTATATACAGTTTTATCCAAGGCTTTGAGAATTATAATCCTCAAGTGTCAATTAAGGTTATTAGTCAGTGTTGCTGCTTTTGACGCTTAATATGTCATCGTCTGGAAAAGAAAGCGAATTGTTGACACACACAAATGAGGTAAAAACATGTTACCATTGCTTGGTGATAATACAGCTCTGATGCATCACTGTTTATCAGTAGCATAATACAAAGCATCTTCCACTCTTGAGAGTTGCTCATTACCCTCATAAGTAGGGTGCACTGCCTTTGATGTATGGCATTAATACAGATTCCACACCAGAGGTATGGGCGGAGGGAATAATTGTCAGGGTCTTATATGGTTATGACTATATATTTCTCATCACAAAAATGAATGATGGTTCTAAACTTGATTATGTGTCATGTTTCTAAATTTATATCTTCATTTTGGTTGATTGTAGTTACCGTACTTAATTTTTAGCTGATTAACCCCGCTCTTCCATGCTAGTTTGTTCACTATGATTGAAACTGTTTTTCACACAGAATCCAGATTTCATTTCTCTGGGGTACAAATGTAGCTTCCCTTTCAAAATAATAATCTGTGTGCTGAATTCTTAACTGCATTGATTTTGATATCCATCTGTACATGGACCAAGCCAGCTGACCCCGCTCTGTGAGAGTGAAACTTATTTGACCTACACCATCAAATGTTTGGCTATGCCACCCTGGCCAGGCAGGTTGTATGTGGTCAGCATACAACTTGACCTATATCCTAAGTCTGCCTGTGAAGTTTAAATACACTGGTCTTAATTTGACATCCTCGCAAGCCAGTGTATCTGTGTTATAGTGGTGGATCGATACAATGGCTTGGTTAGTTACTCATACGAGTTCTGGATATAAATAGATCAGTGGGATCCCTCTAAATAAACCGAATCAATTGGAATTACAAGCGTCTAGTCCGTCATTCATAATTCAGCCGTCGTCCGTTGGAGAATATGAATATCCGCGTCCATAATCCAAAGATCTATTCCATATTCCATATAACAGTATTAGCGCCAAATTCAAAAAGACAATCATAGTATACATAAACATAGGCTTGTTTCTTGCAAGAGAGAAGCGGTCAACAGTTTTCAATGATGCCGGCAAGACATCAGGATGTTCCAAAATATCAAATCCGTATCGCTGATCAGTATTCTTAATCCATAATATTCGTTGTAAAGTCGTCATCTAAAGAATGATGTATCTCGGTCACGCTTTGATTGTGACTGTTCATATGAGTACCATGAGGATCTTGAAGTACATGGGTTCATACGGCCTCTAGCCCCGGGTTAAGCGGAAGTTACGAAACGTAACACCATAGATCTTGCACGCTACGCTCGTATTTTGCTATCAGCATGCGATATGTATAATATCGACATCCTAATTCAAAACAAGCGCGGGGGGATGAAATGTACAAGATCGTATAATAGGCGTCGTCCGAAGAACTCCTTCGAATCACCAAAAGGATTTACCTGGACTTGCGAAGATGGCATTTGAAATCAGCCGAAACATGAAGTAAGTTGTGATTCTTAAATGACTCATGGCAGATCTGTAAACCTCATAATCTTCTCTTGAAACCTTCTGGGTTATAAGGAGTCTTAGTCCATGCTAAAAACCAGGTATGGAAAACTGATATGTGCTGATCTTCAATCTCGGTGTATACTATTTGTATAAAAATAATTTATGTTCTTTAATAACTTTTCATCTCTCTGCTCATAAAATGCTCCTATAAATAATTACGCAATTGCTGTGTTGAGCTTTATAACAAACAAGCGGTATTAAAATATATATAAATATAGACATATTATACATAACTATCACACGCTAAGAAAAAAGGGTTCTTCAAGGGTTCTTCGCGAACATTGAGGGTTCTACTTAGAACCCTTTTGTACCAAAGGGTTCTTCGTGAGTTTTGAGAGTTCTAGGTAGAACCCTTTCATCCTCGGTGATCAAATCCGGGCATTTTTGTTTTCGCTCCAACGATTTTGTCATGTGACATCTCCCCGCCATCTTGAAGTCTCATTTTTGATCAGTCAGCGAGCGTTGCACGCTTCCCGAGTTTTCAGATTAATCCAGGAACAAGACTACATCAAACAGTCATCTATAGGTACGTATATCAATTTCGAAAGTTACAAACATCCTAAATAATGGCTATGGTGTCGTCAGCTGATCAGTAATTGGGGTTAATTTATAAATATAATTCCGAGAGTTTTGTGGCCGGCATGCCGTCGGTATTGTGTGTGCTGGCTTGTAAAACATGCGTATCGGGACGCATGGATTCCATCTCTCAATATACGAATACCGTACGAACGTTTATTATTTTGTTCATATACCCCACTCCTCCAACTTTCCAAACAGTTTTTTTTTATGAATGAGACCAAATATCCGCGTCAAACTACTGAAATAACAAGAAGAGGTGAACAAAGAACTCGCGCCAGGCACAATAGGTCTAGCTAAATAATATAGCCCTCAAGAGTATGAGGGCTATAGGTCGGCCCCAGTCACCTCCAGCGAGGGTTTTAGATAATTTTATTACGAATCACCCACCTCTGAAACTGCCGTACACCTAATCTCTATCCCCTCCTGCGCACTATTTTAAAATCTTGAGCACTATTGTGAAATAGTAACGAATATATCGCCGTCTGAATTTTCCAGTCGACAACTTCCACTTTACACGCGCCATGTTCAATTGCAAACGGCCAGCACACATAATACAGTGACGGCACCAACATGGCGCGTAGAGAGTTGAAGTTGTCGACTGGAAAATTCAGACGGCGATATATTCGTTACTATTTCACAATAGTGCTCAAGATTTTACAATAGTGCGCAGGAGGGGATAGAGATTAGGTGTATGGCAGTTTCAGAGGTGGGTGATTCGTAATAAAATTATCTAAAACCCTCGCTGGAGGTGACTGGGACCGACCTATAGCCCTCATACTCTTGAGGGCTATATATTATTTAGCTAAATAGGTCTGGCGGATAGCGTACCGTGGCCAGCTGTGTGCCATGTGTCCAGTGACCCAAGCAGTATAGCCTGCTGCTTCGGCCTCGTGGCTGTCGTGGCTGTCGATAAGTAATTCGATTCGGTTACACAGAGATTTAGATAACAGTTAACCGTTACAGCCCAATGTATACAGTCACTATTTATTTTAGTGTTGATGTTTTCTTCAGCAGAGCTCCAGATCAGTAATAACAATTCGACTATGGAAATGTGATATATTTCTCATAGCCATAGGCCTACTTTTAGCACGTTTTCCTTCACTTTCTAATTTCAATATAATTTAACCATGTTAACTGCAAAATTACATTGTTAATTGACATTTTCCACTGTTAATTGAATTAGCTTGACATTTTAAATGCAGGTAAACAGCCAATCAGAACAAGCTGAGTAGCTAGCAGGTCCCCCGCCAGAAAGCTTGTCTGGATATGGGCTTCTCACACACACGGGATATAATCACGTGGTCATATATATTTTGTGTGATGGTAAATTGTTGCTAGGAGTGTGATGTTGTTGATGTGAAGGAGATATAATTGTGAAGGACAATGTTGCAAATTGTCTATGGGAGAAAGGGGAGAGGGTGATCGAGAAAGATCATCCGGTGGCATAGTTGTGCCAAAAAAAGAGTGACTTTCTTCGGAGATCCCAGTCATCCGCTAAGTTTGAAGTTAATCGGTTGAATTGTTCTTGAGGTGTCGCGTTCACAACATGGTTGGGACGGACGGACGGAAGGATGGGTAGCATTTCCATGTTCCCCTCCTACTTACGTGGCGGGGGACAAACGTGCATCTATTAATGTTGAAAAATGGGGTTCCAGGAAAAGTCTATGCCGTTAATGATACTTGAGGAATTCTTCTATGTAATTAAAGGAATTGACGAGATAATTGGAAATTTAAGATATTCTTTATCATGTTTATTTTCAAATTACGTGATCATCATATCAGTTTGTATATGATGCCAAGTTATGCTATGGTTTACAGAGTGGATTAACTCAAAGATAATCATGATAAATACGTTACATTTGTTATTCATGCTATACAACTTTATTTATTATTGAGATGAGATAAAAAAGACAATGTTTTTAAGTAAACATTTTTGGAATTTTATTGAACATACACTTTGGATATTCAGTAGTTATGCCCTTACATCGAATCAGTCTACTAGCTTATAACTGCCATTGAATTTACTTATCAATTAAGTATATATTTATTTTTGGGGGAATTGCCACCCGTGTTGAAATAAATTTCGCTTGCGATAAAATTCATTCTCCACCCTAGTTGAAATATATTTCCTCCATTCAGTTGGGAATGAAATGCAGACGAGGGTGCAGATCTCAAATTTGATTTCCCCTTTATTGTACTGTTTTCAGAGATTGAAATAGATGCCCCCCCCACCTCTTTCCAGGATGACAGAGGATGACAGACAGGCTTTTCCCAACAATTCGAAAACAATCTGTTTTTGAGGCCTTAGAATACTTGAAGAAGAATGATGCCATGCTAGATGGGTAAAGTACCAGTGATTCTGAACTGATCTCTTTGTGCCTATATTACTGCATTGAAAATTATACAAATAACCAATCTCACAAATTATGAAAAATATATTTTTCTACATGTGCATAAATCAGAGCCCACGTAAGAAAACATAATTGTAAGAGTTTGGAATAAAAGTTGGGTAAAGTGCTTCAAGGACATGTACATACCCAACCCCAGATCCTATTTTATTTGAACAATATTGGACAGAAAGAATAATTTCAAATTATGTTTACTGTATCATAATCAATGTGAAACGACATTTATTATTCAGATCATTGCCAGGACCATCTAATGCTGAGCCGTCTAATCCTGAACCAAAGCAGGAGAGACCTGGGCAGGAGAATCCAAGGACATATGGACTCTTGAGCTTCCCACCATTAGTGAAAATGGCTCTCCAAAATGAAGGTGGAGAGCTGAAGTGCTTCCGAGGGAATAAGATAATGACCATGCTGACTCAAGTTCTCTTTAATCTGCTAAGTCAGATCATGAGATGATCACATTAGCCACAGCAAGATAAATGAATGCCTCAGATCAGATATTTATCATGTTTATTAGTCTGTCGTCATCCATGAATACGTTTTGTGTCTATTACAAATTAATTCTTCACTTATCAAGATCCTCGAGAATTTTATCAAAGCAACAATTAACTAGTTTGTATTGAAAATTCACATGTGTAAGCTGACATATGAAAATAGAAGGTACATGTCCACCTTAACTTTTGTGTGTGAAGTCTAGCACATACACGTGAGTGTGTGGAGCTGACACACAGAGAATTCTAGCTAACATCTGTATCCCTAAAGTACATGTCTGCTTTAACATTTTTGTGTGAAGTCTAGCACATACACGTCAGTGTGTGAAGCTGACACACACAAAACTTTCTGGCTAACATCTGTATCACAAAAGTACATGTCTGCCGTAACAACTTTTGTGTGAAGTCTAGCACATACACGTAATTGTGTGAAGCTGACACACACAGATCTTTCTAGCTAGTAAAATCTGTATCTCAAAAGTACGTATATGCCTTAACATTTTTGTGTGAAGTCTAGCGCATACATGCGAGTGTGTGAAGCTGACACACACAGAACTTTCTTGCTAACATCTGTATCCCAAAAGTACATGTCTGCCTTAACATTTTTGTGTGAAGTCTAGCACATACACTTGAGTGTGCGAAGCTGACACACACATAACTTTCTAGCTAACATCTGTATCGCCAAAAGTACATGATCGCCTTAACATTTTGTGTGTGAAGTCTAGCACATACACTTGAGTGTGTGAAGCTGACAGACACATAACTTTCTAGCTAACATCTGTATCGCCAAAAGTACATGATCGCCTTAACATTTTGTGTGTGAAGTCTAGCACATACACTTGAGTGTGTGAAGCTGACACACACATAACTTTCTAGCTAACATCTGTATCCCCAAAAGTACATGATCGCCGTAACATTTTGTGTGTGAAGTCTAGCACATACACTTGAGTGTGCGAAGCTGACACACACATAACTTTCTAGCTAACATCTGTATCCCCAGAAGTACATGATCGCCTTAACATTTTCTGTGTGAAGTCTAGCACATACGCTTGAGTGTGTGAAGCTAACACGCATAGCTTTCTAGCTAACATCTGTATCCCCAAAAGTACATGTCTGCCTTAACATTTTGTGTGTGAAGTCTAGCACATACACTTGAGTGTGTGAAGCTGACACACACATGACTTTCTAGCTAACATCTGTATCCCCAAAAGTACATGATCGCCTTAACATTTTGTGTGTGAAGTCTAGCACATACACTTGGGTGTGTGAAGCTGACACACACATAACTTTCTAGCTAACAAATGTATCCCAAAAGTACATGTCTGCTTTAACATTTTCTGTGTGAAGTCTGGCACACACGCTTGAGTGTGTGAAGCTGATACGCACAGAATTTTTCAGCTAACATCAGTATCCCAAAAGTACATGATCGCCTTAACCTATTGTGTGTGAAGTCCACATACACTTGAGTGTGTGAAGCTGACACACACATAACTTTCTAGCTAACATCTGTATCCCCAAAAGTACATGATCGCCTTAACATTTGTGTGAAGTCTAGCACATACACTTGAGTGTGTGAAGCTGACAATAATACATGACTTAGCTAACATCTGTATCCCCCCAAAGTACATGATCGTCTTAACATTGTGTGAAGTCTAGCACATACACTCTTGAGTGTGGTTGACACACAGAAATTTCTAGCTAACATCTGTATTCCAAAAGTAGATCTGCCTTAACATGTTGTGTGTGAAGTCTAGCGCATACATGTGAGTATGTGAAGCTGACACACTCACAACTTTCTAGCTAACATCTGTATCCCAAAAGTACATGTACATGTGTGCCGTAGCATTTTCTGTGTGAAGTCTAGCACATACATGTGAGTGTGTGAAGCTGACACACACAGAACTTTCTAGCTAACATCTGTATCCCAAAAGTACATGTCTGCCATAACAACGTTTGTGTGAAGTCTAGCACATACACTTCAGTGTGTGAAGCTGACACACACATGACTTTCTTGCTAACATCTGTATCTCAAAAGTACGTCTGCCTTAACATTTTCTGTGTGAAGTCTAGCACATACACTTGAGTGTGTGAAGCTGACACACACATGACTTTCTAGCTAACATCTGTATCTCAAAAGTACATGTCTGCCTTAACATTTTCTGTGTGAAGTCTAGCACATAGGCTTGAGTGTGTGAAGCTAACACGCATAGCTTTCTAGCTAACATCTGTATCCCCAAAAGTACATGTCTGCCTTAACATTTTGTGTGTGAAGTCTAGCACATACACTTGAGTGTGTGAAGCTGACACACACATGACTTTCTAGCTAACATCTGTATCCCCCAAAGTACATGATCGCCTTAACATTTTGTGTGTGAAGTCTAGCACATACACTTGAGTGTGTGAAGCTGACACACACATGACTTTCTAGCTAACATCTGTATCCCCCAAAGTACATGGTCGTCTTAACATTTTGTGTGTGAAGTCTAGCACATACACTTGAGTGTGTGAAGCTGACACCCACATACTTTTCTAGCTAACATCTGTATCCCCAAAAGTACATGATCGCCTTAACATTTTGTGTGTGAAGTCTAGCACATACACTTGAGTGTGTGAAGCTGACACACACATAACTTTCTAGCTAACATCTGTATCCCCAAAAGAACATGATCGCCTTAACATTTTGTGTGTGAAGTCTAGCGCATACACTTGAGTGTGTGAAGCTGAAACACACAACTTTCTAGCTAACATTTGTATCCCCAAAAGTACATGATCGCCTTAACATTTCCTGTGTGAAGTCTAGCACATACGCTTGAGTGTGTGAAGCTAACACGCATAGCTTTCTAGCTAACATCAGTATCCCCAAAAGTACATGTCTGCCTTAACATTTTGTGTGTGAAGTCTAGCACATATATGTGAGTGTTATACACACAGAAAAGCCCCTAGCTAACATCTGTATCCCAAAAGTGATCTGCCCTTTAACATGTTTTGTGTGAAGTCTAGCACATACATGTGAGTATGTAGCTAACACACTCACAACTTTCTAGCTAACATCTGTATCCCAAAATTACATGTATGCTTTAACATTTTCTGTGAGAAGTCTAGCACATACACGTGTGTGAAGCTGACAATAAACTTTCTAGCTAACATCTGTATCCCGAAAGTACATGTCTGCCATAACAACGTTTGTGTGAAGTCTAGCACATACACGTGATTGTGTTAAGCTGACACACACAAAACTTTCTAGCTAACATCTGTGTCTCAAAAGTACATGTGTGCCGTAGCATTTTCTGTGTGAAGTCTAGCACATACATGTGAGTGTATGAAGCTGACACACACAGAACTTTCTAGCTAACATCTGTATCACAAAAGTACATGTCTGCCGTAACATTTTCTGTGAGAAGTCTAGCACATACACGTGTGTGAAGCTGACACATACAAAACATTCTAGCTAACATATGCGTTAGTATATGTTTTGCTTGTTTCCTATCTAGGGTTTTGTTGTGTGCAATCAAGTACCATATATACCACTGGATGTATGGAGAGGGCACATCTTGATTATTCTATCTAACATTCGTAGCATTCAGCTGTTTTAAATATTTGTCAGGTGAATTCAATTATATACATATATGGATGTGTGAAAGTGAAGCACCACCCAGTGTTACTGAAGTTATAGTTTATTACAGAGGAACACAATTCATTATTCGCCGATGTATAGTGTAAACGTGTATTTGAAACTTGATAAGCCAGAACCCTGTCAATATCGGCTAAAGCTGGTCCCAAGAATGATCGGCTTATACAGCTTTCACTGTTTAACTATTCCATGTCTAAGCTTCTTGACACTGGTATAAAATCGGCTTGCAAATCAATCGCAATTTTTATCTGTTTCAGATTCCTCAAATTACAAATCCTATAACATTGCAAAGAGTGAAATCCGTTAAATGCAGAGAAGATGTCCATTTACTTGGATGATATTCAGGTGCTGAATGATGACGCCACCATGGATATTTATGTTATGTGTTTGGGGTAGAGTACCCCAAAGGACTAAAAAAGATCATGCTCGTCCTGGAAAAGTTTGTTTCCTTATTGAATGTGGACACACCAGTGCCCATCAAAGTTACTAAAGCTTTGAATTTCGCATTTAAAAACATTGTTCACAGCAAAAACCAACTTGAATAGGATCCACGGTCGTAATATGCCCGAAATAGTGCCCTACAGGCACATCTTATTTAGATCTATATCTCTATAAAAATGAAGCGGGCATTCTCTCTCGTCGACTTGATGACAAAAGAGATGATTACAATTTCGACATCGTAAACTATCCCTTTCTGGATAGTAATATTCCAGTGGGACCTGCATATGGCGTATACATATCTCGCTTAGTAGCATTTGCTAGATCCTGTGTTAAATGTGATGATTTTAATCAACGTCACAAAACATTGTTGCAGAAACTTATAAAACAGGGTTATTCCACCAAGCGCCTCTACTCAAATTTGGCGATACATATCGCATGCTGATAGCAAGATACGAACGTAGCGTGCAAGATCTATGGCGCTACGTTTCATAACTTGTGTCTTATTCCGATTAACCCGTGGCTAGGCGCCGTATGAACCCATGTACTTCAAGATCCTCATGGTACTCATATGAACAGTCACAATCAAAGCGTGACTGAGATACATCATTCTTTAGATGACGACTTTACAACGAATATTATGGAACAAGAATACTGATCAGCGATACGGATTTGGTATTTCTGGAACATCATGATGTCTTGCCGTCATCATTGAAAACTGTTGACCGCTTCCCTCTTGCAGGAAACAAGCCTATGTTTATGTATACTATGATTGTCTTTATGAATTTGGTGCTAATACTGTTATATGGAATATGAAATAGGTCTTTGGATTATGGACGTGGATATTCTCTAATGAACGACGGCTGGATTATGAATGACGGACTAGATGCTTGTAATTAAATCATATTCACTCACTCCTTGAATTTGTTTAGACACTGATTAATAATAATTATGAAAACTGTATTCATATAGAGGATCATGAAACTTCAAAAGAGACCACTTGTCAGAGTTGATTGTACACGACTAGCAATTTTACAGGAACCTCGAAATTATCAAAATATCGAGGAGGATATTGACTATTGGGTACGAATACTACATGTATATGATCACGCAGAATTGGAAAATTCTGTAGAGATTAAGGCCGTAAAATTGGACTTGCTGAGACTGGAAGGTTCAGATAGACTATAAAAGTATTATTCCAATTTATCTGAAAGGACTCTTTCAGGGAGTAACGTTACTCCCAGCTGTTCTAACAAGCATCAAATCTCACTAACGATAAGGTAATAAGAAGGCAAGACAGTGTAGGCTTTCCAAATCAAGCTCTGAGAGTAACGTTACTTAAAGTCACAGTGAAACATACAGCCAAGGATTCCCGATGGGCATGATAGTGCACTCGGTGAGCCATCAATAAATAATAAAAAAAATAATTATAATAAACCAAATTTTCATCAGAATTCGGTCAGCTCAGAACTTGCTGGTAACAATGCCCTAATGCACGTTCATGCCAAACGTCAAGGTTCTAATGTCAGCGGTTCTCCTTCTTTTGCCGACGAAAGAATTCGGATGGACTGACTGACTGACTGACTCGCTCATTACCGGACAATTTGCAAATGGTAGCCTAATTCGTAGGAATAATAATTATGAATTGTATTCATATAGAGGATCCTGAAACTCCAAAAGAGACCACTTATCTGAGTTGATTGTACACGACTGTATTGTAATAGCAATTTTACAGAAACATCGAAATTATCAAAATATTGAGGAGGATATATTGACTATTGGGTACGAATACTGCATGTATATGATAAGGCAGAATTGGAAAATTATGTAGTGATTGAGGCCGTGAGATTGCACTTGCTGAAACTGGAAGGTTCAGATAGACTATTATTCCAATTTATCTGAAAGGACTCTTTCAGAGAGTAACGTTACTCCCAGCTGTTCTAACAAGCATCAGATCTCACAAAGGATAAGGTAATAGGAAGGCAAGACGTGTAGGCTTTCCAAATCAAGCCCTGAGAGTAACGTTACTCTCAACACTTTTAAAAGTGGTACAAGTTTTATATATCAGGAAAATGAGAGTAGCGCTACTCATCTTGCAGAGGCAATATCACTGTTATTCTCTCTGTGTGAGTAACGTTACTCGCAACAGTTTTACCAGTGGCTCAAGGTTTGAAAACTGGGAGTATCATTACTCATCATGGAGGCCATTATTTTGATTATTCTCTGTGAGAGTAACGTTACTCTCTCAATTTCAGAGAAACCAAGTTATTCAACCCGACTTTTCAGAAAGTGATGGATTCAAACAGCAATATATAGTTAAATTGACTTCAATTTGCTGAAAATAAGCCAAAAAAGGGAATTTTGGATTTTCCCTTTTTGAAATGGATTCTGTTATCACAATCTGGTTCCATGCTAAAGGGTATCGGTCAGCTGTTCTCAATAATTCCGGCCAGACACCATGGTATTCATATCGTTCAATACGTATAACTGACCACTAATCCTTTTTTCCGAATGAATTGTCAAGTTATTGGCTTGCTCTTGAATGGATGTACTGTCTAATTCATTAGATCCCCAAATAACAGAATACTATGTATTGCAAACATACCAATAACATATAAATATCTGTACGAATTATTATACATTATCTTGAGACCAATGTACACTTTATTACCACTCAAACTCGATAACTTCGATCTTTCAGATGGAACTATTAAGGTATGTTGGATATTCGTACCATGAACATTATCAGATGATCTAATCTAATATTTCTAGCACCGATAAGTTCATATGCAATCTATCTGAGTATTGGAACAGAAATGACCAAGCACAGAACACCAAAGTCAAACTAAGCACCTGGTACAACAATTCAAACGACATACACATATTTGTTAAGGTAGTTGGTGTAACATAATTTTAGCGATTCCGTGCATCCGTACGCTCATCTAGCAATTATTTACAAGTGATCAGTAAAATCTAGATTTCATTGGTAAAGTTTGTACCCGACAATTATAGAATCCGATCAAATTCAAAGAAAATCTCCATACTATCTTTCTCTTTCAAAATCAGGTTACCAGGCCGCAAAATGCTACGGTGTTGGGATTTTTAAGTTGACGTTTCCGAACAAAAATTGATTTTCGTTCTTTATTAACGCATTTTCATGAGATCACGAATCACGAATTGTGGAAACACCTCACAACATTATCATCCAAATGTCAAAGGCTAGATTTATCAATCTACAAATCACTAAATGTATCAGCCACAAAGGAGTTCATGCAATCTACCAGTTTCACCATTGATTCATCAACTTCACTGGGCATGCAGCACTATCAATAATTAACAAAGCATGCACAATATACGAGAGATGTCAACAGTGCATATAAGGCACATATAACATGATCGTTCAAGGGAGAGAGAGAAAGTTAAGGTTAAACCACGCGTTCAATACATGCTACCAACCTGTCTGAGGATTCAGTCCAGAATGTTCCAAGAAAGTTACAAGAATACAATTTCGTTAGGCATGACCCAGTTCTGTAAATTACACATTGGTCATCACACGCACTATTGTCAATCAGTGGGAACTTCACAACTCCAGGCAGAAAGTTCAGGGAAGTCCAGGCAGAGAATATATCACAACACAGTTATGTTTTCAATCACTATAACCATTTACAAGGCTCTGTTAAGTAGAACGAATCAAACTGTACCTGTAGATATTCTTCCACGGAATGGACTCGTTCCAGCGGTTTTTGGCACACGCTGTCACGCCACCAAGGAAGAGGAGCAATATGTCGCTGTTATAGGAATGAACAGTGTTTGGATCGAAATCTTATCACGAAGATGGACATCACTCACGGCAGTTGTGGACAGCAATTTGGAATTCCTTTCGGTCAGAATTACAAGGCAGATCAAGGAGGCGTTGAACAGGGTCGCACATTTCACAATGGCCAACAAACAAGGGCACCAAATGTTTTCATCAGTCACCGTCCCCGTCTGGGTGACTTAATTAACGTCTGCTATACCTCAGCAGATGCAAAAAGGGAGGAAGGTCCTTTACCTGTTCTCTTTGTAATTGACGATTGTCCTCAGCCTGAAGATCAGTTCGAAAATTGTCCAAAAGTTAGTACTCTCAGTGTCCTCGGTCGATCGTCTAAATCTGTTGTCGCATGATCTTGTAGTTGTATCCAAAAGAAAATTGTCTTTATCCGAAAGCAACGCTCGCCATTATGAAATTTTCGGTCTCCAAGACGACAGGGCTTGTGCGCGTGATCTTAAGATGTTGTAACGCGAAGTCGTCTCAGACTCAGGTGATTGTCTTCATAAAACCTGTACAATAATAGATTCCAAGGTCCGGCTTCTGAGATTTCTCGAAGATTTAACAGCCTCTTTAAATGAGACAGGATACAACGAAAACGAAGTTCATGTCTGTTGAATATTAAGCCGAGTTATTGTAAATTCACTCCACCTAACTTAGGAATGATCGGCAGCATTTGGCAGGCAGACTAACACAACTTCATTAACATCAGACCATTTTGTAAACAGTCATTTTCAGAACTGGAGATAGTAACATCTATCATTGGAGACATGATAGCCTCTGTTGAGACCTGATGGTACTGGCCTCTGTGAGACCTGATGGTTTTGGCCTGTCTGTATGTGCCGCTCATTCCATTATATACAATGCTATACGTTACAATGTCAAGTTAACCCAACATAAATGTCCTTATAAATTCGGTGCAATTATGACAGGCAGATCACGAATCTGTCGCATTACATAAATTCAGTCGTCAAAACCAAGGTTAATTCATTACCCTTACACAAGCAGTTTCTATGTTATCCTGTATAAATTTGAAATTACATAACTGTTTCTCACAAATAGTTGTGTTTACAATAACCGACCTAAAGGGTCATTGAAATAGTATTTCGGAAATAGTTTTGTCAAAACACACCACAATATCAAAGTTGCATGCACACAGATTTATATAAAATTGGTAAATGAAAAGTCGAAATTTATGCATTTATATGGTGGCCATGAATCGGTATTTTACAGTCTGCATAATTCAGGTTCCTTAACCATACCTGGCCTGGGGAAGGGGGGGGGGGTGAAATAACCCCTCTACAAAACTTGCTGCGCTATCTTCGGAATGACAAAAAAATGGAGAGCTTTAACTCCGTGACTTTATAGTTTATCATATTGGGGTCATTTTTAGCCTATTTTTATAACCCCCGGAGCAGAGGATCATGGAAATATTCAAGATTGTATTTTCAAGATTCAAGCTAGGTGAGCTCCAGAAAAATGATGTTTTTGTCGTATTTTTTTTATTTCTGCTTTTCCGCGATGAAAAGCGGGCAAAATTATTTTATTACACATCACATTAATAATTTCTAATTTAGCACGCAGTTTTTGTGGAGAAATTGCATAAATAAAAAATTCGGAAAATCTGACTGAAAAATCGACCAAAACATTTTCTGATATAGTGTGGTTAGTTTCAGCCCCCTAGATCAAGGGGTAAGAAAAATAATTAGGGGGTCATTTCGTCCCCCCCCCCATGCCACAACAGGTTCAAAAAAGCCCAGGCCAGATAGGGTTAAAGGCGTTATATTTCATGAAGCCTCCATTTTTTAAATATATTTTCTCTTTTCGCTCGAGTGCATTACAAAATGAGCGGAGAGTATACCAATTTTTTTTCTTAAGTTCCTTAAACATTAAAAAAAACTCTTCTCATCCTCGTTCAAGACATCGCTGATACGGTTGACACCCTTTTTCGACCAGCTGACCCAGTCCCTCCATTCTGGCCCGGCGATTAGATCAAATACATAGTATCTACATTGATATTATTTTCCATTTTGGTATCCAAACACCGACACCAGGCCTTCGGAGTGTCGCACCAGAATACATTTTTAATTTTCTTTTGAAATTCCATCTCCGATGTGGAGTCCAACGCCGAAACATTGTGCCCAGCTGGCTGAAATGTATGTTTAACTAGCATATCATGGTTGCCTTTTCCAACTATTCTTTTTTATCCATTTTGTTTAAAGAGATGAGGCGAATGCCTGGATATGTATCATTACCAATCATGCTTTGTCCTTTTTGGCTGTGTTACGTTTTGTTTTATCAATTTTACCCTTCCATATAAAATTGAAAAATATACTCATTTTTTTCAATTTGTTCTGAATAAGGGCTCACGATCCGATAGAACTGAAAACAGGTAAACCGGTAGTGGAATAACAAATGTTTTAAGAACTGTTATTTTTCCGATAGGGGTTAACCCTCTCTGGCCTGGGCGATTTGGGGTGTACCGCAGCCTGAGGAGGGGGGGGGGGGCGACACTATATCTTTGAGTCAAGCTCTACAAGAAAATGTAAAAAATTCCAAGATAGCCGCCATAATGACGTCACTGTGACACCATTTTCAAAAAGAGCGTGTTTGGACGAGTTTTCGGTCAGAATTTTCGATTTTTTTATTTTTGTTTTTTTCTACGCATGATAAATTAGTAAAACATAATCTGATATGAAATAAGGTTTTACCCACTTTTCCATACAGAAAAGCAAAAATTTTGAAGAAATATGACGAAAAAGACACTTTTCTGGTACTGGCCGCCATTTGAATTTACACAATGATCCGCTGCTCGGAGGGTCATGCAAATAGGCTCAAAATGATCCCAATATAATATTCTAAAAAGTCACGGAGTTTCAGCTCTCAATTTATTGGCGTTCCGGAGAAAAAAACAACAGGGGCGAGCGGGGGCTCACCCCCCAGGCCAGGCACGGTTAAATTACGCCTAGCCTTGCTCACTATGGTCTTTTTAAATAGAAATGATTGTATCGTTATAGTTCCTGCTGTTTTTTAAACAGCAAATGATTTCAAATGATTTAAAACTTCCGGGATCCCAGTTTATTCTGTAGTGAGGAGAGAGATTGGTGATGCTTCCTTTATACTGCCCAATCCACACTGCCAAAGACTTATGTATGTTCAGACGCAGCCAAGATCAGCTGGAAAATTGATTCAGGAGGCCCATAGTCCTTTTTAAGGATTCAAGTGATCCGCCCAGGATAAGAGTGTTGTCGTCTGCGTATTGTGATATTTTTTTATCTCAGAGTTCTCTATTTTTATTCCTTTGTTGGATGTATGTTTTTTTCACAGCAAGAGGCAATATGCTGCGACAAAAATGGGATATTGGATACCCCTGTGGACAACCCCGTTTTAGACGAAAAAAAAATCAGAAATATACTCGTTATTCATGACACTGCTTTTAAAGTCTTTCTGAAAATCTTAATCCATCGGATTATATCTATTCCGAAATTAAAAGATATATGCGCGTTTTTTTTCTTTGTAGTTCCACGACACGAAGTCTTTTCTTCACCGCTTGCATATCGCTCCAATTCTCAAAGTTGATCAAGAAAAACAGTCCTGGAATACTATTTTTTTGTGTGTAATATATCACGTCGAGTAAAAGTCTCGTGGTTACCCTTAATATCCTTGTAGAAAGTCCCAGAGATAAAACTAAGAAACTGATGGTATTGGAACCTTAGTTCTGGATGACTTTTTTTTATTGCAACAGTGACGAAAGAAATACTAGTTGATGTTTGAACCTCACCAAACAGTCAAATGAGACCTGAGAAAAGAACTTATCTCAATTTCCATTCTACATTTAAAGCATCCTGAGTCGTTTCAATCGCAACAGGAAAATCAATAATACTGATAATAACTGAATGTTGAAATCAAAATTTAAACATCATAGCTCATATACATTGACAGCTACGGCACCGATATCCCTATCCCAATGCGTAAAAGCGTAAACTCGGGATACCTGCATTCACGAGCGGTTACTAAAGACTTAAACCTCAATATGCAATGGCAAGATGTGCAAGTGCAATTGGAAAATACGACAATTAGTCCAGTAAATCTAGCGCATTTTGGGGGTTAACCCACCACAAATTGCAACAGAATTTATTTCACTGCTATGCATTTCAGAAAGGTCCTCAGAATAACATACTAAAAGTCTACAATCCCATATGCATGGAAAATATCTAAAATTTCAATTTGAAATTTCAGGTATTTTTCGCGAAATTTCAGTGTTTACCTGTCTCTTACTCCTATAAGAAAATCTTGTACTTGGTACTAAGCGTGAAAGAAATGGGTCATTACTTACACTCATTCCATTCGTTATCATATCAAGGTTATACTCGGCCTAAAATATTATCCTTGCACGACAATATTTATGGAGAAATTCAAAATGGCGGATGTATGGGGTCATTCTAAATCTGAACTTTTTACCATTTTCATGACAGTCCAGGCAATCTATCTGGGTTTTTTAGCTGGACCCAAAACAAAATGCAACAGAATTTTATTCACTGGTATGCATTTCTAATAGGTCCCCAGAACAACATAATAAAAGTCTACCAAAATCTATTTGGTGGAGATACGAGTTTTTCAAAAAACAAAGATACACCATCATGCTTCATATAAGAAGATAGAAAATATTGGTTTGTCTCTGAATAAGGACAGTTTATCATCCAGCAATCCAATCAATACATGATGATCTAGGATAAATTATTCTATGGCGGTGAAAACATTTGCATTCCCAATGGATTTGCTCATAAAAGTAGATAGCAAAACGATAGTTCAGCACCAGGGTATATAATCATACATGGTAATATCCTTGCAGTTGGCATTATTTCCATTAGTATTGTTATCCGAAAGGGAACTGACAAGCTGTGATATATTTTCTTTCAACCTATGACAATCACAGACAATAGTTCCATCAACTTATAAAAATATAACTCTATTATCACAAGCACGTAGCAAGTGTCAGGTCCGACATTCAATAGTGTTTGTACCTTGTTGAAAAAAATGCAGCCTTGCCAATCAGGAGAGAGAGAGAAATTAGATTCAACGTCGCGTTTAGCAATAGTTCAGATATATAACGACAATCTGCCAAACATTTATGATCCATCACAATTGTTTGTAAGACAAATGTTGTTGATGAAAGAAGAATAATTATGCAGATCCTAATATATCATTTAATTATCAAACAAATAATACTTTGAATTATAGGCAAAGTTGACGGCATAACTTATCATGTTTCATTTTACATTCTGGTTCATGGTAACATTATTAGGGGAAGTGACTTCTCATACATATAGTTGATGTCTTTTATTGTTATTCCTCATGAACACTGCCATAAGTTGAGGAATATTTCACAGCACTATCAATCTCAATACCAGTCTTCGCCAATGTCATTTTCAAAGGTCTGGGTTTGATGAGTTTGCACAGCTCAGTCGTTTGCATTCTCCACACACACTTGAACAATCCAGGCCATGATCCTTACAGGCGCATCTGCTTCAGCTGCAATCCTTCTTGCAGTTCCACCTGATAACCTCAAGTAACCCCTGAAGCTGGTGGCAGATCAGTTTTCGCAGGGAGAAGCCGATTGAATTGTCCACTCCCATTTTTGTGGCTGCAATGGATGGTCTTCCCCTCAAGTCAATTCCTTCATCTGGGATACTATTGTATAAACATATAAGCGTTTTCTATGCTGCTGCAATAAATGACCTTCGTCGGGACTCCCACGACCTGGATGAACACTTCAGCTTGTTGGCGAAATAGCTCAGTGACAGTTGTCTTCTTCAAGGCAGCACCCTTGTCAATGCCATATGGTCGGAATACTGTGTCACAGCCCAGAATGGCATGCACAAGCAACATATTTGTACAGACTTGCATTCCCAGCACAGCCTTTGTCTTCTTGACATTCCAAACTCTCCGGCCTCGCTAGTGACATGGTCATTCAGTCAAAGAAAGACGAATTCCTAGCAAACAATGTCAACAAGTAGCAGTTCATTACTCTTATGAGTGACCAGTTGGAAAGGGCGGGATGTTTCATATGCAGATGTTTTTATTGTAAAAGCTGCCGTTTAATCGACTGAAAGCATCAAAACTTTGGTTGGTGATGATATTGACCTGTTAGTTCTGCTCTGTTTTCATGCAGACATGGATGATAATGACATCTACTTTCATCCAAGAGAGAATGCAAAGAAACTGATAGTTTGGAATGTCAAGAAGACAAAGGCTGTGCTGGGAATGTAAGTCTGCACAAATATGTTGTTTGTGCATGCCATTCAGGGCTGTGACACAGTAAACTGACCATATGGCATTGGCAAATGTGCGACCGTAAAGAAAACAACGCTCAATGAGCTATTTCGCCAACAAGCTGAAGTGTTCAACCAGGCCATTGGAAGTCCCGATGGAGGTTATCTATTGCAGGTGCTTGTGTGCTTATACAATGGTAACCCTGACGAAGCAATTGGCTGCATGAGATACAAGCGTTTCTGTGACAAAAACGAGCCATACATGTGCAGGTACAAAACCTTCCACCAACATCAGCATCAGCCAAGTATCAAGGTTCGCGTGTTTAGAGTGGAAAGGGGAAGACCATCCATTGCAGCCACACGAATGAGGGTGGACGGCTTCTCTCTGTGAAAACTGAACTGCCACCAGTTCCACTGGCACTCTTTGAGGTTATCAGGTGAAACTGCAAGAAAGATTGCAGCTGAAGAAGATGCATCTGTAGGAGCATGGCCTATATTGTTGAAAATGTAAAATGAAACATGGTAAATGGCATGGTAGAACGTCATGGTAGAACATCAAGTTTGCCTATAATCTAGATTATTATTTGTTTGATAGTTAGATGATAGGATCTGCATAAGTATTCTTCTTTCGTCAAAACATATCTGACACACAATTGCGATAGATCATTAATGGTTTGCAGAGCTGTATTTTTCAACAAGGCACATGTTGTTATAATAGAGAGATATCTCCATAATTGGGTTTGTGGAAATATTGTCTGTGACAGTTATCTGTTGAAGGAAAATATATCATAGCTTATCATTTCATTTATTTTGGGAGAGAATTCCTCTTTCAGATGATTTTGCTAATGGCAAAAATGTTAACTGACTGAATATTACCATGTATAATTCATATAGTCTGATGCTGAACTATCAGTTTGCTTTCTACGCTTATGAGCAAATCCACCGGGAAGACACATGTTTTCACCACCATGGCATACTGTACCCTGGGTCATGTATTAATTGGATTTCTGGATGATAAACTGTCCTTATTCACGGAAAAACAATATTATACCTTGCTTATATGAGGCATAATGGCCTATTATGTATTATAAAATGGCGTATCTTTGTTTCCAAAAAAGTCGTATCTCCACCAAATAGATTTTGGTATACTTTTAGTATCTTGTTCTGGGGACCCATGAGAAATGCATGCCATGTTTTGGGTCCAGCTAAAAAAACCCAGATAGATAGCCTGGACTGTCATGAAAATGGTAAAAAGTTCAGATTTAGAATGACCCCATACATCCGCCATTTTGAATTTCTCCATAAATATTTTCGTGCAAGGGTAATATTATTTTAGGTTGACTATAACCATTTATGTGACGTGTTCAAGACGTAAACGTGAATATATAATATGATAACGAATGGAACGAGTGTAAGTAATGACCCATTTCTTTCACGCTTAGTACCATGTACAAGGTTTTCTTATAGAAGCAAGAGACAGGTAAACACTGAAATTTCGCGAAAAATATCTCAAATTTCAACTTGAAATTTAATATATTTCCCATGCATATCTGTTTGTAGACTTTTAGTATGTTATTCTAGAGACCTTTCGGAAATGCACTGCAGCAAAAACAATTCTGTTGAAATTTGTGGTGGGTCAAACCTCAATTTGACTGGACTAAATTGGACATTTAGACACAACCACATCTCAGTATAGGTAATATTACATGTCTAAACTAGCTACATTCGCTCGGTCAGACTTAGTTTTTAGAAATCAGGTCAGAATACCCAAACATTCTTATATATATCTATTTTGACCCGATTTTATTTAAACTGACCTCTAGAACGGAACAAATCTGACAAGCATGTTTACGTTTTAGAAGAAATCATCTGATAGAGTGGGCAGAATTCTGGTCTCATGGAACGCAATAGTCACATTATGCCCCATTAAATAATGACAACATTTACATGATTCAATTGTAAATTCACACATTTACCAACATTGCTATTTACAAATATTGGGCGATCCAGATACATACAATATTTACAATATCTACCAAACTTTCTACACTGTCTCCGAAACGACAGAAAATTGGGAGCTCAGACACGGTAACTGAGCATTGGGTCATTTTGAGTCTATTTGCATAACTAGAGGTTAATGGATAAATTCGAAATGACGGCCATGTGGGGTAACAGGAACAGAGGTGATGTTTTCGGCAATTTTCTTTAAAATTCCCGGTTTTCTGTGTGGAAAAGTGGGCAAAAACTATCTTATTTAACATCAGATTCTTATTTATTCATTTACCATCCAATTTGGGAAAGAAAACACATAAATATAAAAAAAAATCGAAAAATCGGGCAAAAAAAGCCTTTCCTGAAAATGACGTCATAATCAGCTTAACCCAAAAGGACATATTGCTGTAAGTTTCTGTCGTCTAGCTCACGCTGTAAGTAAAATATTTAGGGGGGAGGGGCTTTCGGTCCCCCATGCCTGCGCAGGTCTCAAAAAGTCCAAACCAGATAGGGTTAATCACCAGATAGGGTGCACAGAATATGTTGTCATATTTTGTCCGATTAATGGCGCTTTCGACAGAGCTGTCGAGTTGTTGAAGAAGCAACCCACACGGTCGGATTTACACTACGAACTAACCCCGGCTTAGCTGCTATTGTCCCCTAATAGATGAAAGTTAATCTGAGCGACGACCTCTGGTGATCATATATTCCGCTTTGTATGCTCCCTAATATCTAACTGGCTGTCTAACTCAAGTTTGATCTCGTACAGTCAATTGAATATATAGTGTCATACATGCAGCTGCTGATCAGCTTTCAAGTGAAAAAAAAATTGAAAATTCGCATATGGAAGAATTTGTTCAGTCGACTTGATCTATATTATCTTGATGTATGGTATTTTCCAATTCATGGGCATTGGTGTTCCCGAATAACAGCCTCTTGAAGTAGTGAATTTGAGCGAAATCGTCTGTTTCGGGGTGAAAACATCGCTTTTTTTCTCTGTAAACATATCCGGAACCATGACGTTAGGGTAACAAGTAGCTATTAGCATGGATTATAATTCGTGGTAAATTTTATCTTGGTTCTGGACTGCCGAAGCCTACGAAACCTGTCATGAACAAAGAATTTCGGGTAACAGGTAACTATTGCCATGAATAATATAAGTTTACTTTGCTCTGGACTGGCTTTATATGTTCACGAGAAGAAAACGGTAATGATTTTGCACAAAATATTCTACTTCAGTATGTTGTTTTTCGAAAGCCCTAAGACTCAGATATTATATTGTAAGCAGTGTGAAATATTTATTTTGTACAAATTGTTTCATTTTGATGCTCCAAACCGCACCTCATGGGGGCAAAAACATCACTAAATCACGCGCCATGTCTTTCGATAAGAGTTATGAGCAACCGTGTGTAACCCTTATAGATAATAAGCTGTAAGCTAGACTATTTCTATTTTCTCTGGAGTAACGTCATGGAACGCTGTGCGACGTCGATAACCCAGCATATTGGTACCTCGCCATTAAACGTCAGATACCTACTTGGGTTTCTTAAAAAACGCGTGCTTGGTACCCAGCCATTGATATCAAAGCTATGTCGTAAAATAATTGTGACTGTATATAACCGAACTATATACAATAAACAATATACTTTGGTGCTATTTTAATCAAGAAAGAAAATATATAGGATTACATATTTTCTAGGCCACACTGAGTCCAGTTCTTCAATCCTCCTTAGGCACGACATCTTTAGTTTGCTATTGTGGTTAGCGGAATACTCATGTTCCAACTCAAATGCCAAAAGGTCAAAGTCAATTACCCTGCAAAGATCTTCAGTGCCTGTTATCTGACAGCTGAATTGATCACTAAGCTCGATGCTGTGAAATAGGCTTTGATAAATGTTGTCAGTCTAAGACGATATGCGGGGTTTTGATGGATAATCGCCATGCTAAACCTTAACTACGTCAGGCAGATTGTGCAATTAAAGAATTGCTTTCCCGGTATCTTGGCTTTTACAGAAGTTGAATAAATTCTGCCGCCGTTATTGGAAACCTGATTGAAAAAGCTACGGTTATATAAATTGCCTTGAGAATCTCTCTTGTCAAGTTACAGCAGCCAAGGAGCCGTGATGCTAGATTGGTGTCTAAAAATAACCCTTTCAACAGGAAATTTGATCAGATATGACAATTCCATTCTTTAAGTTATTAAGTATATATTGTATCATGCTCAATTGTTTAATCGTTTCAGTTCCAGAGATACATCGAAATATTAACTTGTAGGAATTCTCTATTAGGTAGCAAGCTATTGTGATGCCATCGCTTTAAATATCCGTCGGTCAAACTTTACAATGAGTCGGTCCGAAGTGTTGGTCGGTATACATGTTACGTTACCAGGACTATTTTCAGACAGGAGGAAACACGCTAACAACCAAAGCAATCTGCATAAAAAAACATATAGAATTTGTTTTCATTCCTATACATCTGGTGTTCTAGATACATGTAGCAGCTCTCACATTTAGATTATGTCGCATATAATGGTCTCGATTTGTTTCATCTGAGAACATTGTTAACCTTATCTGGCCTGGCCTGAGGATGGGTCATTTAGCCACCCAAATTATTTCATACCACTTGAGCTTCACCCATGGGTCAAGCGCTACCAGAAAATGTATAAAAAATCCCAGAAAACCGCTTTGATGACGTTCCAGTGAAATAATTTAAAAAAAATTGCATTGTTGGTCGATCTTTCGATTTTTTATTTTTCATAGCAAAAGCGGCATGATAAATTAGTAAATATTAATGTCATGTGAAATAAAATAGTTTTTGCCCAATTTTCATCGCGGAAGAGCTGAACTTTTGAAGAAAACTGACGAAAACATGTGACCGCCATCTTGAATTTACCCATAATCCTCTGCTTGGGGGTTATGAAATTCGTTCTGGACGGAGGACTACTGAATGTTGGCTCTGTCACGTACCACGTTTTTACAACTAAATTAAGTTTGCCAGGCTATGAGAAGAAGGAGGGAACCCATTTCTTATGGAAGCTCAAGCTACTTCATTGAAGGAAGTCAGCATAATTTCTTGATATCAGTGAGACAACATAAATGCTGCTGTCACATACACAACCCTTGTGAATGACAACCCATATAGTTTTCTAATTCTAGATTAGCGGGTGTTCGTGAGGTGTATAGTAAAGGCTATTCTCCAAATGCATCGTCGTATACATAATTGTTCAGCCTGACACAACGATTGCACCATGGATGCAAACTGCATTTACATTGAAGTCCGCTCTAACCAGAAATCAACCTTGAGATTTGAGATGTCAGATAATCGCTCTTCAGCTCCAATGGTCTGTCATGTAAGCGTTCAGCGAATTCCCACTTTCGGTTAGTGTTGATTCCAGATTGTTCCGCTGTCACATGTTTTTTCAAGAGGAAGTAGACGAAGACATATCAAAAAAATTAAATTGAATTCATGTCAAGTTTATCTTTTCAGAAACACTATAATTACTCCATATAAGCGATATAATTTATCAGTTCACAATGCTGCTTTCAGATTGTTATCCATAATTCAGTCCATTCGGTGAATCTCATTTATGCAAAAAGGAAATTTATGTAGAAACAAGCGCTGGATGAGCGCAAAGACCTCCGTCGAGGCAACAGGGTCCGTAGCGTAATACATCACTGAATAACATACGGCCGGATGCCAAGCTCAATTTTGCATTTGTTGGACGTTAGCTTCATCAATGGTAATTAATCTGGGATTGAGGGTTCCTCACTAGCATGTCCAGACAGGGATGTGAAAGTCACATTCCCAGCAAATAATTTTTGTTTGATTTGACGTGCTTGAAATATTGGGGTATGGAATAGAGTATATTGATGGAAAACCTGGAAAAGTGCTTGAGACATTAGGCCCCATCCCACCCACACCTCCCCATGAGAGGATCCCTCACCCAAATCAACACGTTAGCGACAGAAATGAGACCCTGTGTGCCTAGTTGTACCAACTTGCTTGTGATTTTGTGCTATAGGCCCAACACAGCAACACTTCATATTTTGTATGTGTACAGTATAGCATCATCATTGATGAGAGAATGCTCTTCAAAACACACCTGATTTTACCGACACTTCGTTCTGATCTGTCTCAACATATTATGATGAGGATTCAATGCGCTCGGTATAATTTTGTATGCTGGTGTTACAGGTCACCTTCGCCTTCACCTTACTGTATCAATGACCATGGACTTGTACATGTATCACATTCACATTGAATGGTGATGGCTGATGAGAATATTGCCCCTATGGAACAAATGACTGGATTCCACGCAGCAAATATTTATTGTGTAACAGTGAGAAGAAAATTAATTGTATAAACATTCCAAGCCTCATTGAACACAAGCCGCACCATACTTGATATGAATATAACGCGCGTACATTAGCTCGCTTGGACGTCGCTTAGTTAAATATGGACAGACTCGCAAAAATCTCAAAATTTTCAAAAGCCACAAAAATGCCCTCAGCTTGTACAGAGTAAGTAAAAATACTTATGTACAACTTGATGTTTAGAAATGACTGTGTTGAGCGGTTCTATTCCCAACTTCTCTTTTATTCTATGTCATAGAGGACAGGGTTTGGTAGATAATTAAAAACTGTATTAACTCGGCTTCACATTTTAGAGAATGACTTTAATTGAGCCAAAGATGAAAGAGAAATACACTTATAAAAAAATCTATTTAAAAAAATATATGTTTATATTAATTTCCATAATTTATTGAAAAAAACTATACGTAGACTTCGACCACCCAATATCACACAGGCCAGGCAACTGTGAGAACAAGTGAAAGATACCCATCGAGTTGAGCGGATTTGCAGATAAACAACAACAAAAAATTGCACTTTGTGCCTCACGAGGCCCTTCTCCATAGAGTGCATGCCAGTTATTTTTCTAGACTACAACAACAGTTTTTGCCTGTATCACAGTCCGAGCTTCCGATTACCCTTCAACCTTACCCAGACGACGGATACTTTTTGACAGATTGTCCGGCTAGGTTGTTGATCGGATTCACAGATCATGAATTCCACCGTGACGGAATCACCGTTGGGAAGACTTTTTCTTTATTCAAAGTCATGTACTCGGAAGTTCCGTGGTCATACCCATGTAGTTTCAAGTTTAGTTTGCTATTCTATATGACATCTGTTTACGGATCCATGAAAAATCTACAGATGATCCAGCATTTTCAGTAAATCATGCTTCGAAATGTTCGTGACGGAATCACCTGAAACGGACATGACTCTTGACTAGTGTTGCTTGTCTATTTTTTTGCTGCTCTGTTTCAATCTGACTATTCTTATATGACATCTCTTACTAACATACAGTACCCAAGGATGATAAGATTTTTTCATCGTGAGAAAAACGCGACTGGATCATCCCAGGGGTTAAATCTAGTCCGTGACGGAATCGACAAAAAATCGTGATGGAATCACGAGTGCGCTTTTTAAATCTTATCGGTAAAAGTGCTTTATTAATTACACATTTTCTTCAAAAAAATATTCCTAGAGTGAATTTATCTCTTCTACTTAGAAAATTAAAACTCTGACCTCTTATTTTTACTAAGGTATACAGCTCCCGCCACATGCATATCTTTTCTGCAGATGTTTCAAAATAGTATAGTTTTCAGTAAAGTGCAATTTTTCTTCTTTGACAATTTAGAATTTCCCGAGTTCTTCATGTTAAAAAATTGCGGGAAAAATATTTCGCTATTAAAACACATCTTCTCTATTATTGGCTTGTTCCCAGGGATCATAGGAAGCGAATAGAACAAACAGCATGCTAATATAGGGTCTACGACAGAATGTGGAGTGAATTTTATGCGAAAAAGGGCTGTTTAGCAATGTCCGCTTTTCCGTGGAATTCATGAGCGCACGATTGAAGTATCATGGGAAGATATATATTTCCCCCCATCTTCAAACAAAAGGAAAAGAAAAAGCCGAGAGAGCGCCTCGTGAGGCAGAGTTATTTTTCCAGACTACAACAACAGTTTTTGCCTGTATCACAGTTCGAGCTTCCGATGACCCTTCAACCTTACCTAGACGACGGATAATTTTTGACAGATTATCCGGCTAGGTTGTTGATCGGATTCACAGATAACGATTGAAGCATGGGAAGATATATTTTTCAGTCGCTATCTCCCCAACCCTCCCCCCCCCCCCCTCCCCAACTAAAAAAAAAGAAAAGAAAAAGCCGAGAGAGTTCTTCGGAGTTTTACGTTTTTGACCTCTGACTTTGAATTTGACTTCTCACTTCCGACTCGCATCCTGGTGAATGACACTCGTCCTTTATCTTTTTGCCGATTCAGAGATTCTCGAGGAAGTTTCCAATTATACTATCTGGAATGCGAGTTTTTCTTTCGTGAAAATTTACTTTTTATGAATTGTCGATACCGGCCATCTGTACCAGCGCGAAGCTATAAGTACAAGCGCGAATTTAGTACCCTCGAATAAAGAGACCCGGTGGAAGCGCTGCAAAGGATACACACCTTTTGTGACGTAAGCATTCATTTGTGTCCAAAGAAAAGATTCAAGATTTCGTCGGGAACCATGACGATCCCTATTGGAAATACTATGAGTCGTGGGTTCCCCATATGACAATTATTTGGCGGGAGATTTCACGTTGCGCTCCTAGACCTCCGTCTGATCGACGGAGGTAAAAATGTTAATGAAAATGAATTGAATCGACATTAATCGGCAGAATACTAACGATTCTCATAAGCACTATAGCTACACTATTTCGGAATGAGTCATGAATTATTCATGCTTGAATAAAGCACTGCCATATTAGCTCACGACTTAAACTAGCCATAAGCCGCTGCATGAATATGTTTCATGATGATATTTCTCTTTTTATATTGACAAGTCTATTATGACAGAGAGAGAGAGAGACTATCTCTATGCGGCTGTCTTAGTTTAATCAGGGTGATGAGGAAGTCGTTCCTCCCATTCTGATACATATTTAAGTTCGATTTTATTGTGCTTAGTGGACATTTTCTAGTCCAAGAATGTATTGGCATAAAGATCGATAACAGACAAATCCGGTTGAACACTGAACGGCCAGCTTCCTTCCATAATGTTATTTCTATTAACATTTAATATTAAATATTTATGGGATATTCTGATCAGGAATTTTTAGACACATTCAGGTGAATGAGTGAGTGGGGTTTAACGTCGTTTTTAACATTTTTTTTCAGTCATATGACGATGGTGACCGCATGTGCCAGAACACGAGAATTACCACGGTTCCTATTATCCTTGACACTGATCAGCCCAGCCAACGTGTTGAGGGTACGTGGACTTGCTCAAGTTTTAGCATAGGATGTGGACTCTGTAAATAGCGACACTAGTACATTCTGTGGATGCCTTGGATCATGACAATTTATATGGTTGTATTTTATATAAAACAAACTGCATTACTGAACATAAGTTGCGAAGTGTGGCGTCGCCCATATATTGTCTTTGTATTGTATATTGTCTTTTTCTCTCCCCAGAAGAGCTGTGACGTTCGAGAGGGTGACCTGAACCAAGCAAATTTATAGTAGGCCAACTTCGCGAAATGTTACTCTAGTAGACATACTTGTTAGATGGGAGATAAACAACGAACTATATGACCATAGGGGGTTACATGATACGATTTCGCATTTAGGTAGAATCTAATAGCAAAATACTTTCCGTTGGGTACCCTTTCGGCGTATGTAATCATGCGGCAAATTGCTACCCAACATGGCTACCAACTGAACAGTTATTGCGGTGTGCGTGATAAATAAAGATGAACGTGACAACAAATTATTGAAATACAACTTCCAAACTTGAGAACAACGAAATATTTAGGATCCCTTTCAACCTGCCATCAAATCACGTCAATCGAAGTCAGACGTACGTTTATATATGTTATCATACATCACCGGCCAGATATGTTGGATCTGTAAAGCAATATTTTCTGCAATGCATTATGAGTATCAAGACTGTGTAATTAATCACAAATAGATATATGCCTAAATTGTTCAGGTTTAAAATTATATTATGTTGATTTTCGATCTTTTTTGGGGGTGTTTGTACACTTTACGAGGAAAAGTATTTTTTGAAAAATACCATAATTCACCAGCGCATGGAAAGGAACGTGATCTACTTCCTTAATTATTCATGCTCCCTCCCTTGGCAATCAACAGATTAACTTGATTTTTCATTGCGTAACCATTGATTCTTTGATGAAGAGGTAACACAAACATAAAAGAACTGTACCAACATAATCCGACCTAAAAAATTCTTGCCTAGCTGAATTATATTGAACGACGAGCCAACTTTTCCTGCAACCTGTTTATCTCTTTTCTTTCGGTGACATAGAATATATATAAATTGCCAAACTGGATTATTTATTTATTTATTTATTTATTTATTGACTATCATAAACACAATATAAGTTGCCTTACAATGACCATATGTATTTTAATGATGCGAAGATTGCATTTAATTTGTATTTCATATTCAAATTTCACATACGCTGGTATGAATTTATCGGAAACGATATTGATGTCTTCTATCTAGGTGGATAAGTCCGTGGACGAAAATTGTTTCTTTGGCTCTGTGAACGTGGGCACGGACGTCAAAATGAATATCCCAATCAATTCAGAACTAACGACATATCCGTAAGGTTGTCTCGGAAAAAATCTTGGAGGGCTCCAATTCCTCGATGGTGTCGAAGTGGCATTTTTCCAGATACCCAAATACGTTTTTAAGATGTGAATACACGCGTCTAGACCACCGTCCAATATATAGCCGCCGTCCATTAGATAATTTCCGCGTCCGTAAGCTAAAGGCCTGATTCGTATACAAGCATTGGCACCAATTAAAAAAAAGTATAGTACACATGCACATAGACTAGTTCCCTACAAGAGAGAAGCGCTTAGCAGTGCTTAATTATGCCGAGAAGGCATCAAGACGTTCATAAAAAAAAACAATCGAAGACCATTTCGTCAGTTCTTCCATTCAATATTTTTTTAAATTACTCAATTTCGCACTGATGGCAAAAACAGGATCGTAACCTACAAGCTCTCTAGCTCTACGCTCCGTAATTCCGCTTAACCCAGATCAATGACCATTGGAACATATGGTATTTAATCTTCAAAATCTTCAAATGAACAATCGAGATCAAAATCCCGACGTGTAAATTCGTTTGCAGAAAACTTGTCAGTGATAAGGATTTTAGAAGCAGAACATCGGGGGTTTGCTTTCACCATTGAAAATGGTTGACCCATTCTTCCGTAGATTAAATGTTCATGGCTGGTTGGAGGATATTTGGCGCTAACTGTTCAATGTAAAAGTTTTTCGATTATTGAGGCGCAACTTCTTCTTTGACGGATGAAAATTGAATGTCGGATCCAAAACCTATATTTCAAAATAACTGCCTTGAATTGTTTAAAGTAGGACTCGGGATTCAAACGAAAAACCACGGTCTAACAAAAAGTCGATTTTGGATAGTTATAGAGCCTCAAATAATCATACATTAAATAGTTATCGTATTAGAGATAGTTCCCTTTTCTTGAATCGAGGAGAAGCCAGAGGCATAAAAAACATCGTAGTCGCCACGAACCGCATATCAGTTTTCATGAATGTTATTTTTGCCTTCCATAACGATCCATAACTTCTGAGTGCGCTGATATTTTATGATCGCGAACAGCCTCATTTTCTTTTCTTTCCCAGTTTTTAAATATTATATTTTCTCTCCAGACCATTTATTACATACGATATCTCGAGCGACAGACAAAACGAATGTATATGAGATGAACGATTGGACAAGTGTTCTCATTCTTTAAATATGAATGAATTATAGCCCTCATCCGTATATTTTGCCCCCGATTGCTCAACCATACGGCAGATAAGGGAAATAGCGGATAGCTATTCAATCAGGGTTACGAAGGGGGTGGCGAAGAGTCCTTCACCGTATCGCGTTTTAATTAGAGTAGCGCCTCGTTTCGCTATCTCTGGCGGTTTAGAAAACTGCTGGACATTTGATGCCTGTTTGAATGCCTTTCACCCTACCTGGCCGGCGGGGGGGGGGGGGAGCGGAAAGTTCCCCACCTAGTGAACTTTTCTCTGCTGCTCCAAAACGACAAAACCGAGGAGGTTGAAACTTGGTGACAGTAAAGCTTATCTTATTGGGGTCATTTTGAGCCTATTTTCAAATACCCCCGGGCAGAGGATCAAAAATTCAAAATGGCGGCCATGTGATATCCGCGATAGTCGTGTTTTTCAATCTTTTCGCTCCATTTCGTCACATTTTCCTTTCCTTGCCTTGAAAGTATTTTATTTATGCAAAACTAATTATTCTAGATTTTATTTGATTTTTTTCGAGAGAAAAATCGGAAAAATGAAAATTTCGAAAAATCGACCCCAAAGGCCCAAAAATGGCTTTCGAGAAGATGACGTCACTGTGACGTCATCACGGCGGCCATCTTGGATTTTTTATATTTCTCGGTAGAGCTTGAACCCAGGATACTGTGTGGTAAGTTTCAGCGCTCTAGCCTTAGTGGTAGAGAAAAGATTTAGGAGGGGTCACTTTTCGCCTCCCCCCCCCAGGCTGCGATACACCCCAAATCGCCCAGGCCAGGTAGGGTTAATCCACCACCGATTTTATATGAATTTTACTGGCATATTTGGGTCCAGGCCTTGGGGGGTTGGCCGAAATGGCAAATCCAAGATGGGAAGATGTTGAAAAAAGCTGAGAAGTATATTCCAACAAATGAGATTACTGATAAATCAACATATTCATTGGAGAGGATACGGTGCCGGTAATACATGGTGGCACATAAATATCTTATACATGTTCCCTTGGTCATGCTTAATTTTGTACTACCTTTTAGTCTTTGTGCTAGACTAAGTTGCCTCTTGCCTTCGCTCATCACTACTAATACGAATAACGGATTAGTTAATCGTGCTAAGTTCTAAGTGAATATATTTGACGATTTGATATTCAAGAAATGATCTGGAAACGACATAGAGACGAAACGAAACGACGTGGCCGCCATCTTGAATTCACCCATGATCCTCTGCTCGGGGGGTTATGCAAATAGGCTCAAACTGACCCCAATAAGATAAACTATAAAGTCACGGAATTTCAGCTCTCCATTTTTTGCCGTTGGAGATAGTGCCGAAAGTTTGGTAGGGCCCCCCCAGGCCAGGTAGGGTTAAGAGATTAGGGTCTTGTCTAAATAGTCGAGAAGCAATTAACCTAAATAATCCTTGATTCATCTTATTGAAGAGCACTAGATTCAGTCGCCCAAAACAGTGATTATACAATCGTGATTATATGGATGGAATGGTACATATTAATCCATCAAAAACGATCACCTTTTTTATCGGTCCATTATGCCTACAAAACAAAATCATGACAATGCTCTGAGCTGAAAAACGTTAATCACAAATCATCTAATGCATGCCATTTTCACTGCCAGTCGACTAACTGCGCTTTGCGCTTTTTGGAGTATGCACCGGCCAGTGGAGATAAATAACTTCAAAACATCCTGGTTTTTCTAGAAGGCTAAGAGGCTGACCAATATTGTTAACCATCTAAGACAGCTTAGCAACCACTCAGCGTTTGCGGAGAAGGATAAGTGCGCTTATATTCGTCTCTGTCTTTGATACTTTCTCTCCTTTTGAAAGCAAATCTTTGTCGGCCCGCCTGGTGGTCGTAGTTATTTCGGGCATAACAAACAAACAATGGACGCTATGGACTAAGAAAAATGTGTGAGTCTGAGACTTAAATTCTCTTCGACCTGGGCAATGGAAGGGATGATCCTAGTGAACGTTTCTGTCGTGCTGCGGTATGTAGCGAAATTAAAAGCTGAGATGTTTGTAGCTTATCACATTGTGATTGTTTAGGCCACGTGGAAATTCAAAATGGCGACCATGCAGGGCTACAAGATAAAACGATGTTTTCGTATTTGCTAACAAACCTGGGCAAAAATGAAATTGTATCTCCAAAATAATAATAATTTTGATAATAAAGTACAAATTACTCTGCAAATTTTCAGTAACGCCCTTAGTTCGCCATTCTGAAATCAATCCATTGTGACCTGCAAGGGAAGTTATACAAGTAGTCTCAGAATATTGTGAAGCGTTCAGATCACAAAGATTCAGCACTTGTTCTTCGTTTCGGAGAACTAGAGATTAGTTCACCAAGATGGAGTTCCCCGCACCAAAACAAGACAGGTGTAATCTAATTTTAATTGATTTGCTGATAGCTCTAAATCGCAGTATTTTTCTCATTCCCTAGATTAAAACTAAATATTTGTCGAAACAATATCGAGAAAAAGAATCTTCTTATTGGAAAAAAAATTCTCTTGCGATAGTACTTTTTAATCGTCAATCGGTAAATGATCCGTCCGGTTATGTCTGTCGTTCGATGAAGTTGTGATGCATGTTGATACATAGTTTGGAAGTAATAGTCCGTGGGAAATACAGCTAAAGCTGTATGTAGTTACACGGGTGGAACTGCACTTCAATTGAATGATACGTGCGAAGATATGCGATGTGTATCTGATATCCCACACATGTAAATTATATGACTTCCATATATGAGTCAAAATCTGCCAAATAACAATTGCAAACATCGTGCACATCAGACGTCATTCGGCTCGCTTCGTTCAGAACTATTCGACAGAAACTGGCGGATGATGTGGCGCGTATATTTGCAAGTAGCGCTGTTATACGAGTAATTCAAAACGAAATATACAAAACACACCTTCACTGGATACGCCATTTTGAAATCTGCTGTACCATCTCAATCATTTTGACCCAGTAAACTTAAGCTCGTTTTTCCATCGAATTTTTCTCTAAAGAAGCAAATGATTACGCCTGCGAAGATGCTCATATTCACATCCTAAAATCATCCACACATTAGGGCAGGCCATGATAAACTTAGTTGGCAGGTGCTACGGTGTTCTGTACCATGTGTATCATACAGCAATAACATAACCAGTGAATCCTGGGAGGCTGATCAATGTTCTGAAAAGATGGCAAGGATTGTGGTACGCATAATTGTGCACTAAATTCATCGATAATAAAGTGCCAATATATGAAAGCTAGCTTTTCAGAAAAAATGTATTGCTGACGGTATTTTCCAACAGTGGGATGGCTTGATTTTGAATGTCTAGACAAAGCAATAAGAAAATTTAACGTTTTGTTCTCCAGCGGTAAAAGAGAGCTAAGGGGCGAGACCACAACCAAGCTCGATGCCGCTATCATATGCACTTTTGTGTATAATTTACTCGCCGTAAGAGATAGGACGCGTTATCTGTCGCCCTTTATCTTTTCCATGCGCTCCTAGAACTTGAGCTGAGCTGAGCTTCTCACAATACCCGAAGGCGGTGGCATAGAACACAAATTATTAAATGTTTCCTCAGTAGTACAGAGCTGGTGTGAAATAGGATTCCGGAAGAAATACAGGCGGAATTGATGCTAGTCTCGCCCGAAGGCTATAGATTATTGGTGTCACAAGCCTGTCTGATGCCTACTTAAAACGCATTACAAGAACCCCAGTATCTAGACGTCGTCTATAAAGTTTTATGATTTCCAGCAAGAGAGAAGCATCAGTATTTGTTAAGGTCGAACCAAACAAGATCTTTCGATTATTAAAGCGAAAGATAGATGGCGGCTGAATAGTGAATGTTGGATCTGACACATAATATAATATACTATACTATACTATAATATAATATAATATAATATAATATAATATAATATAATGGAGCAAGCCATTGGATTTTTTTCAAATCTTGTTAAGGGTATTTCGTCGTCTTGATGACGTCACATACGGGTGATGAAATCGGCGGTTTCTTGGACTAATTTCTTTGCCCTATATTCTTAAAGGAGATTTCTATAACACTTGTGTCTATAACAACTTTCTTACCGTGCAATAATTTTTTTTTAGCACGGTTGTGTAAAATACACATGTGTCAAGTGCAGGTATTCATTGGGAGATTATATTTTACAAGGCGGGTGAGAAAGGGGTCGTCCGCTTCATACACTCGAAAAAGCACATATAAATTACAAGATGGAATTGTAATTGCAGTTTTCATCGTGAAATTGATCATCAAAGCGACACAAATAGACATAAATCCAAGAACGTTTCACAGAGCCTGGCTCAACTGACATAATAACTCGCCATCTGGGAGACCACATGAACTCGTCCACTGACAACGATGCCGAAGGAGACGGGAGCATGATGCCAACATCAGTAGAGGAGTTTTTTTTCAACACGGGAGAACGCTTGAAATATGTTTTCAACCTTTCATTATAATCTTTGTTGTTGATCACTTTGAGTAGTGCAGTAGAATAGAAATAATGTTTTCATAGGCGTGGTCAATGGTTATTTCACGCATAATTCGTATGGGAAAGTATATATAAACCTGTTCACATTAACCGTGCGTATAGTAACCATTGAGCACGCCTATGAAAACATTTATTACTTAAATCTACACCGCAAAACAACTGTTCAAAAATCGTTATTCTAAGTTCCTTGCACACAGTCGGCATCCTGAGTTCCTCCATCTTGGTTTCTTCTCGGAATTATGCAAAAAAGTTCGATATAAGAGACCACTGGATATCAACATAGAAGCAATTACTCTTGAGAGCTTATATTACTGTGTGATCTTGTGCTGAAGAGTACAAAATATAACGTAAATTACCTTTATGATCCAAGATGACACATTTACGTTGTATTAGCTGAATTCAACAGTCGATATGGTGATGTTTGGTCTGCATGGCAGAACATATAATTCAACTTATGTGAATAATTATATAGTTATTCATCTCGCAATAGATATAGATGGTCATTTTTTGCAGAAATGTCTCTTACCACAAGATGCTATTCGTAGTTTTCTCATTACTGAAACTTCTAGAAGTCTTCCCTATATATAGATACACCCACACAACACCATATCCAACAACGAAGGAGAAATATAATAAGAAGATGAATGCCAAGATGAGTTGACAAGGGTTTTAGTGAGTAGAGCCTCCTATACTCTTTGTGTATGTAATAAAGGAGAAAGGGTGAGGGGGGCGAAGGTAAGCTATTTATACAAAATGATAGATATTCTCAGTAAGACATCACATGTCTAATCATACACAAATTCTTTGTTAAGAGTTAAGGGTCTAAACACAATTTCGAATGCCAATCGTGCTTGTCTTATCTTAATTTGAAAGCAATATGAGCTACAGCCCGTAAAACTGTGTTGATACTTCCTAACTCTATCTGGTTTGACCCATTTCAACCCTCCCCCCACAACCCCCCCCCCTCCCGCCTTAAATATGTTTTTGTCCCGTGAGACTGAAACTTACTACAATACGCCCTTGGGTCAAGCTGTACCAGAAAATGAAAACAAATTCGGGATGCCCGCCATGATGACTGACGTCATTGTCTAGAGAGAAGCATTTTTTGGACGATTTTTCAATCACATTTTTCGAATTTTTTATTTATGTATTTTCTTCGCCAAAACTGCATGATAAATTAGTGTATAATGATCGGATGTGAAATAAAAGCAGGAATTTTAAAGCAAATGACTTGCGGATACCCCAGATGGCCGCCATTTTGAATTTGTTCATGATCCTCTGCTCGGGGTGTTATACAGATAGACTCAAAATGACTCAAATATGATAAACTACAAAGTCACGAAGCATCAGCTCTCAATTGGTTGTCGTTCCAGAGATAGGGTAGAATGTTTGATATTGGGATATAATGGCCCTTCCCCCAGGCCTGGTAGGGTCCGCTTCAAATCAAATATTTTCATATAAGATAAGGTAAATTGGTAAGAACAATTAGATACCATGAGGCCTTGTCACCTCGATAAAAGGTATTTTTCCCAAAAAGCACCGAAAAAATTCACATTAAATTATTTCATATTGGTGGTTTGCTCGTTCAATATTGCATCAAGGTTGCATCTAGCCTAAATTTTTATGTATCATATTTCAGCTTACTATGACTTGTTAGTTTCAAAAATACTGAAACTTTTCTGTGAGTGATAGCCATTCTCTTACACCAACAACAACCAGAACCAATGGACCCTTAATATAATAAAAGTAAAATTTAACAGGTAGACAGTTATATTACAGTATACTATTCTAGAACAGACAATCAGAAAGCAGTCGAAGTTTGAGATATCCCCACAACTGTGGGCCTATATCATCTGACATCGTGATTTCGCTGTCAAAAGTTGCGTGCATTAATTCCTCCCCAAGCACCTGATCGATCAGTGTGTCCTTGGTTAAAATAAATGCAATCACAGAGTACTTGTTCGGTAATTAGGTTTTCGATTTATCGCTGAAATAATTGAGAATGATTGACAAATCATTAATATCGTATTATTCTTGGTATAACACAATGTTAGTGAAACATTTATTTAATATTAATTCACTTCTTCTCTAATTCCATTGACAAATTCTTCTTTTCGAGAAAATGGCCCGTCAGCGTGTTTATTTAAATGTTATACCACTAGTAATTGGATGCTGACAGGTTATTACGGAAAATATTTCTACGCTAATATCTCCGAAATTTCCTATGGACGTCGAATCTGTGGCTAGCATTCACTATAGACGACCTTTGCGTATCGTGTTTATGATCTGCTGCCGACGGTGCCAAAAATCACCACAAACGACCTCTGTGTATTGAGTGACGAATCTGCCAATAATACCAAATAAATTAACTAAAGGTAAACTTTGTAGATAGGGTATCGAGTCTGCGGTTAATGGCGCCGAATTTCACTTAACAGGCCTGGTTCTGGAGACCTATCCAGGCTAGGGGGTAAAGGGGAGCATTTCAGTAAGAAATGTTAACTCTATCTGGCCTGGGCTTTTTGGGACCTGTCCAGGCCTGGGGGGGCCGAAATGGCCCCCCCTAATTATTTTTCTTACCCCTTGAGCTAGGGAGCTGAAACTTATTCCACTATACCCTTGGGTCAAGCTCTACCAGAAAATGTAAAAAATTCCAAGATGGCCGCTTTGATGACGTCACAGTGACGTCATTTTGAAAAACGGCATTTTTTGGTCGATTTTTCGGTCAGATTTTCCGAATTTTTTAATTTCGCAATTTCTCCACAAAAACTGCATGAAAAATTAGCAAATATTAATGTGATATGAAATAAAATAGTTTTTACCCACTTTTCATCGCGGAAAAGCAGAAATTTTGAAGAAATATGACGAAAACATCACTTTTCTGGTACACCACGTGGCCGCCATCTTGAATTTACCCATGATCCTCTGTTCGGGGGCTTATGAAAATAGGCTCAAAATGACCCCAATAAGATAAACGATAAAGTCACGGAGTTTCAGATCTCCATTTTTTGCCGTTCCGGAGATAGTGCAGAAAGTTTGGTAGCCTACACCTTAGCTAGGGAGCTAAAATTTACCACACCATACTCTGGGATCAAGATCTACCAGAAAATGTACTCTTGCGTCACAGATTTTATTTTTGTACTTTTATGTATGTGATTTTCTTCGCAAAGAGTAAATAATAATCTGATGTAAATAAAATATGTAGTTTTCCTAATTTTATCGGCAAAAAAACTGAACATTTGTGATGACATTTTTTATTTGCTCATGATCCTCGGCTGGGGGTTCTTGTAAATTGACTCACAATGACCCAAATATGAGTGCCAGTTCTCAATTTTGTTTCGTTCCAGAGAGTAAATATAGACACCTTGGTAAGAGGGCTATAATGCCCATACCCCAGACCTGGTAGGGTTAATAGAAGATGACCTCTTTTCACCGAATTTCAGTCTGTCGCCAACTGCAACGAAAATCGCTAGAGATGACATCTGTGTATCGAGTTTCGAATCTGCCGATAGATGAAATCGAAATATTTTCGGGCGACCTCTGTGTATCTCGAGACGAATCTGCCGCTAATCACGACCAAATCGATACAGACAACCTCTGCGTAACGAGTGACGAATCTGCCGTGAATGACGTACGAGCAAAAATTTAGAAACTTAAAGAGGCAGTCAGGGGACAATTCTGTGGACTGTGCAAGGGAGAAAAAGATGGTATTTTTAGGTGGTCGAGGCCAGTGCACGTAGAGAAGGAGTATGACCAGTTGAGGATGTTATACTGATGGAAGAATTTCTGAACAGTATTTTCTTGGATATAAGGATTCACCTGGACGAACATGAGGTAATCAAGTTAAAGAGGGCAGCAGTTATCATTGATGAGTAAGAGTGACTGATAAATTCCAGGTTGAAAATTATGGAAAAAGATGAGAGAGAAAATACGGTCGTAAGTTCGACCAAAAACCTAGCACTGCTTCAAAGGATGGAAAAGGTCATTGGGGGATATTGTTTAATGTCAAACTCAAGGTTATTTCACTTATATGGTGACAGCCAGTTGGAAAGTAACTAGCAAACTTTCACACATGCACGAGCTGGGCTCGAAACCATACTGTATCAGCGTTATTAGGCTAGCGATCACTAGCGAAACGCCTAAGATCACTCGGCCACCGACGGCCCTGGAAAGGTCAAGGTGACAAGGCAGGTTCTGGGGTAAAGCCTTTTCTAAGTCACGGAATGCGCCGGCATGCCAATATTGTACGAAGAAAGGTCAACTAAAAGCGGAATGTTGGAAACTCCATAATGACAGACAGGGAAACAAACCGATCACTCTCCTTAACCCCATCTGCCCTGGGCTGTTTTGGACCTGTCCAGGCCTTGGGGGGGGGGGGCGAAATGCCCCCCCCCTAATTTTTTTTCTTACCCCTTGAGCTAGGGACTTTACCAGAAAATGTAAAAAAAATCCGAGATGGCCGCTTTGATGACGTCACAGTGACGTCATTTTGGAAAACGGCATTTTTGATCGATTTTTCGGTCGGACTTGCTAACTTTTTATTTATGCAATTTCTCCGCAAAAACTGCATAATAAATTAGTAAATATTAATGTGATGTGAAATAAAATAGTTTTTGGCCACTTTTCATCGCGGAAAGGCAGAAATTTTGAAGAAACATGACAAAAACATCACATTTCTGGTACCCCCACGTGGCCGCCATCTTGAATTTATCCATGATCCTTTACTCGGGGGGTTATGCAAATAGGCTCAAAATGACCCCAATATGATAAACTATAAAGTCAAGGAGTTTCAGCTCTCAATTTTTGTCGTTCCGGCGATAGCGCAGAAAGTTTGGTAGGGCGGCCATTTCGCCCCCCCCCCCCCACCCAGGCCAGGTAGGGTTAAAAGCGGAGTTATGTCCAGTGGGTCGACAACTGAACAGATGATCGATCCTGTACATACAGCAACTGACAAATCAGATGTTAGTGGGATAGCGGAACAATTCCCATTGAGGGTGTGATCTTTTTGCTGGGAAATGCTTTAGTGGGGGGTAAAGTGTTCATACTTTAGTATCAGATAAACCTAAGGCGCACGCAGAGTAACGATAACGAACGTCAGTATAAACCGCACCGGTATATAGCCTACCCTACGGGAACCAAAGTGGCACCTGTTTAGGCAACTCTGGTTATGGGTTACCTGGAACTGACCCTATATGCCAAGATAAACACTTCTTATGAAGATAATTTCGGCCAGATATTCAAAGAAAACTGGCGCAGATTTCTCGATGATTGTTTCATTTTCTGGCCACTTGAAAATGGTTCACTTGAGTCATTGCATGACACCCTGAATTCCCTTCATCCTCAGATTTCTGTTACTATGGAAACAAGTGACGAGAGCATTCCATTCTTAGATATTCTTATTTTGAAATCTGAGGAAACTATAACCACAGACATCTACAGAAAACCAACGGACACACAAGTATATCTCCACTTCCACTCCAACCATTCAAGACACGCCAGAGAAAATAATCCCTACACTTTGGCACGCCGAATCTGCACTATCGTGATAGATCCCAATATTCGGGCGCTACGGCTAACTGAGCTGAAAACCTCTTTAATCTCTCGAGGTTACCCAGAGGGGCGTATTGATAAGGGAATAAGGAAGGCATCTGCTCAGCCCGTAAGCGAACTTCGTCAACCATCTGCTAAAGCCATAAACGGAAATGTTATACCTCTCGTCACTACACACAACCCGAATAATAATAAAATATTCCCGATAGTGCTAAAATGAAAGATATTGTTAAAACTCCATCTGTTATTAATAGCAAGAGACCAGCCCCAAATCTTAAGAAGATTCTTACAAAAGTTCATTTTTCGGAAAGCCAGTTACATGCACGGTTCGCGAAATGTAACGGATCGAAATGAGGCGCATGTATTCATATACTAGAAGGACCTAGCATTGAATTCAGTGACACAAATTCTGTGTTTGAGGTTAAATTCAACATGTCATGTGACAGTAAATATGTTGTTTACGCACTGATTTGTCAGGGCTGTGGAAAACAGTATATCGGTCAAACCACAGATTTAAGATCTAGATTAACTGTTCACAGACAACAGATTAATAATGAAAACCATTGTTATCTCCCGGTCAGCCGACACATCAGACAGTGTGCCATGCATTTGACCCCTTCATTTAAGATTTTCCCTTTTTACAAAGTAATAAATGAGAATCAAGCCTTATTGGTTGTTAAAGAAACGATGTTTATAGAAAAGTATGATTCCGTATTGAACGGATCACATATACCTTGAATATATTTGTTATTTTGTTTGTTTAACAACTTTGTGAAATTAGAAGATTTCATGCAATACAAGTACGTATTTATCAAACTGTTGAAGCATGTCACATCCTGAAAATACCCATCTCTGCTTCACAGACCAATTATGTTTGATTTTGATTATTGTTTATTGCGTGTATTGTACTTATTTGAATTATCCCTTTTAATTCTCTTGTTGTGACCAACTGTTTCTATTAATGTCAGCATGTTATCAAGTCACTGCTTGTTTGAGCCAGGCACGTCGTCCAGCGACCGTTGTGCCCTGTATTTCTATATATACCAGTCTTTCATTTGAAAACAGTATTCCTTGAGAAGATCATTACGCACGAAACTGCAGTCGGAATATAATGATTTAGAAAGTTGAGAAGGTTTTTTCGTTCTTTTTCTTAGCCTATCCTATATATAGAATAAAAAGAATAGGTATCAAAGGCGCATTCACTTTCTCGTTCGAAAGCAAACTTATAAACGCACCCATCGCCTAAAGTTTGGTGTCATATGACAGCTAATTCTCTCTCTTTTCTCCGTGCAGCGAAAATTTGGGGAAATTCCATCATTCTCAGCTTGATTTCTTCAAAAATCGCACTAAGATACTCTGCTCGATATTTGACCGTCGACACTGCAGCCGTCTGCGCATGACCGTACCGGAAGTCTAGCTCCATTGGCCGTTGCTATGGATCCAGATGTAATCATGTGTTTGTATTTCCCCTGCTATGTCACATGATCACATCTTGGTCCATAGCAGCGGCCAATGGAGCTAGACTTCCGGTACTACCGGTCATGCGCAGACGGCTGTATTGTCGATGGTCAAATATCGAACAGAGTATCTTAGTGCGATTTTTGAACAAATGCAGCGGAATATATGACAAAATGATGGAATTTCCCCAAATTTTCGTATGACACCAAACTTTAGGAGGTGGTGCGTTTATAAGTTTGCTTTAGAACGAGAAAGTGAATGTGCCTTTCATACCTATTCTTTTTATTCTATATATAGGGTAGGCTATATACCGGTACGGTTTATCCTTTATCGTTACTCTGCGAGCGCCTTAGGATAAACCGAAGGTTAAAGCAGATGCTGAAGATTTAAATGATTAGTTTCGAGGATTTTTTCCTGCATTTGTAGTAACTAGGTCATAGTCTCGGAAGGAGAAACAGGAGAACAATAAATGTAAGAAAGTTGGGGATGATACTGGTTTGACTATCGGAGACCATTTTGGGAATCTAGATGGTAATAATGGGAGTGGTAATTCACAAGACTATCATTAAAGGGACATCAATAGTTAAGGAACAGCAAGCTGATCCGGTTATCAGGGATAGTATGAAGGCCGCCTTGTCGAGAAAAAGCTAAGGATGTCCCCGACTGTTTCTAATTGGAATCTGGTATATTGACGAGGAAAGAGAGACGACCTAAAAAGCCAAGCAGTGTAAGTTGATCTGTTTTACACCAGATATTGTTACCCTCGGACTATCGGAATGAGAAAAGTGACACACAACATCCTGATAGGCCATAGGCCATTTGGTTATTAACTTTCATTAGTCAGGTCATAACCGAATTGGAGTATTGTGTTGCATACATTGATGATTGATGATGTAGCGTGACAACTGGGATGACCATCTGAAATATCGTGGCTAGTTATTTGACAGATTTGCAACGGTAAATCTTGTGATAAATCTACAGAAATATGGGTTTGTTCAGGACGAGGCCATCTATCTAGGTCAGGTGGTGGGTCAATGTCAATGTCTACCACGTGAAGACAAGGTCAAAGCCTTTGTGGACTTCCCTGTTCCCAATTTTAATAGGGAGTTACTTAGATTTATAAGAATTAGTGATTTCTACAGGAATTTTGTAGGAAATTTCAGGTATCTTGTTACACTTCTGAGCAATCTTCTGAAAAAGAAAGTCAAATTTGTTTGGTCAGCGTCCTGGCAGACTGCCTCTGAAAAACTCAAAGCCATTTAGAGCCAAAATTGTCTAAACCATTCGAGGTAGCAATGGATGCTAGCGACGTAGGGATATGAGTTTATCACTTCAAGATGATGAAGCTGGGGTAAACGAACATTTTGAGTTATTACTCCAAGAAACTCAGTAAACACCAACGGGCGTATTCCACCATTGAGAAGGAAACATTGAATCTAATATTGGCTTTTCTACATTTTGAAGTGCATGTAGCCAACAGCTCTGGTGATGTAATTGCAATCACAATCCATTAGTGTTCTTGAATATTGTTTCGCTGGAGTTTGATGTTGCAGCCATATGCTTTGCTAATTGCACATGTTGCTGATAGCAATAATATCAATGCTGATGCACTCACTGTAAAATTACCTTCACTTACTGCCTACCACTTTACTTGGTAAAAAAAAAATTCCTTAAACCTACCTGACCTGGGGGCATTTTCCGCCCGACTCTTTTTCTCCTCTTATCTCCAGAACGAAACAAACTTGAGAGCTGACACTCGGTGGTATTTTAGGTTATCATAGTAGAGGCATTTTGAACCTATTTGTATAACTACCTAGCCAAGGATTATGAGGATATTTAAAATGGCGATCATGTGGGTGCCAGAAAAGTGATGTTTTCGTCATTTTTTATTCAAAATTCATGCTTTTTATGTGAGGAAAAGTGGGCAAAAGTTATTTTACCTCTTACGAGATTATTATTTATCAATATATTATGCAGTTTTTGCCAAGAAAACTCGTCGTTTATCTGACCGAAAAAATAGTCCAAAAGCTGTCGTTTTGGAAATTACGTCAGTGTGACGTAATTATGGCGGCGATATTGGATTGTTTCCAGTTTGTTTCCGCACCCACACAGGCTGCAGCAGCCCAAATCGCCCAGGAATGATAAGCATAAGGGGGTAGTTGCATGATACTGTGCTCTAGCCCTTCTTTGATTTGACAATTGCATATTCATTTTGTGTTGTACAGTTTTAGTAGTTAGTTTTCTTAAGTGTGACCCTGACACCAGTAATTTGCTAACATATTCTGTGACAGCGACACCATTCTGCATCTCATGTATGCTATATTTTTGACATAAAATTCTAGAAGTTCCAGATGACACACAAAATCACTAGTGGCCTGAAGGATATTCAAGAAACTTCTTTATTGCATCATGTATGACATCTTTTTTTCTAGAAAGTTCTCAATGATGTATATAAGTGTCGCAGAAGGAGAGAATCATTCAGCTTGTGATCCGACACTGATATAAACATTGTTTGAGTTGTGAGTTGAACCTGTGAGTTGAACTGTATAAAAAGGTGACATTCTGTAATATAGAACCAAATCGTGAAATTTGTGGAGAAAAAAATCGTGAAATTGGACTGTCCACAACTGTGCCCACCCAAACGCTTTGAGTTAATTTTCCATTTGACTAAAGGAACATCATGATACTAAAACTTTTGAGTCTTGCCCGCCTCTCTCCTGCAAGAGACTAACTGGTGTTTTCATATATAGTTTATTTTATGCTGAGTGGAGTTTATTGCTAATGGGGTCTTATAAATTAGGTTATCCGATTAACGACAAAACGTACATTCGTCATGGGCGACGGTTGGCCTATAATGTCGGACATGACGCGTGTTATTATCCTAATGCTATGTCGTCAGATCAAACAGTCGAGAACTATCCATGGACAAGAATCAGTTCTTTTCATGCAGCCGCTCTATTATCACACGAGCTTTAATATACTCATTTTCGCTTGCAGTTCTACAGAACACCAGACGGTGTTAATTTCGTTTTCGTCTAGCTGGATTACCGCTGTCGATAACATGTGGTGCAACACTTGATTATGGTGTTTAATGTTCCGCCAAAAAAGAAATTCTACGAAATTATCCAATCACTAATTAATTAATATTAATAAATTGAGTAACATTGTTCTTAGAATCCACGGAGCTAGAGAGAATGACAAACACTTAAAAGTACGAAATGATTAGGATCTTATAGGGACACTTCAGACTTGTCTTTACAGTATTCTTCAAGTTGTTATAGCTGCAGGAATAATATTTCTTGAATTTAGGTAGACTTGTTTATTTCAGCATCTAGTTCTATTTGCGATGTTTATTGGGTGTCTTGGGAAAATATTAACGTAGCCAGATGGTCAATGTCATCTGATATCACCAGATTCTGTACTTGAAATTTGGAATGTCAGATACCATGTTAATGGAATACAGTTAAACTGCATTGATAGTTCAAGGTGTAAGAATATAATACAAAGACTGGATTGCTATATTCCCATAATATTTGTCCGTGTCTATTAAATGAAGAAAAAAAACATATATATGAACATATACACATCAAAAATTATAACCTTGAAGAGCAAAATGGCCTTCAGATTAAAAACTGTTCTAGCAATTGTGGATGAAAGTGTGCGAAGTTTGCAATGGAACATTGATTCACCCTGTATGCATCCTTTTGACGGAAAGGGAATATATACCATTTTCAGCTGCACGTTTAATCCAGATAAACAGACACATGAATATATCGCACCGTCCGATTCTCGCGCCGTGAAAACATTTTTTATATCAGTTCTTACATTTAATATTAGAGGTTAGATATTGCTTGATTGCATTTCCGGCAGTTTTTTGCCTCCCGTAACCAAATCAATCTAATTTACAATTCCTGTAATCAAAAAAATATCAACTTTTGAAAATAAGTATATCTCAATAGGTCGACGACATAGGCTTCATGGTGTATACCGAAAAATATTGTATTCAGTGCCGTTCACAACTGAATAAGGATGAAGGCCGTTAATCCCGTTGAACTGCTGGATATGATGAAAAGGAAGAGGGAAAATTAATCACAACAAGGCCTGCTGGGGATTCAGCAGATTGATTAATGGCTTTTCTAGTGGTATACCATTGTGACCTTGGATTCTAGAACAGAAATGCTATTATTGGTTTTCTAGTCATATAAAAGTCACACCAAAACGACTTTCGCGGTAATGCATGTATAAAGTCGATTCATCTTTCCAGAATGTAAATGGCTATAAAGGCATATAATCTCGACGATATTAAGTCGCCGTCCGTAAGACGATGTGATCAAGTACAGTATGTAACGTTACGTATTTGTTATAACGAAGCATTGTTGATTACCATCTAGAACTTTTTGGTGATTTTTTGCTTAAGCTTCATATGATCTGGAAGAAGTTCAGGATACATCTGTAGGACTTCTGATGCACGAGAGGTATTCACGCAAGCAGTCATTTTACAGCAAGCGTCAGATCCGTCATTCAATATCTAACCGTCGTCAAAATAAATAAAACACAAGACGGTTTCCTGAATTCAGAGGAGCGATCAATAGCTTTCAATGATGTCAGCAAGACATGATGATATTCTAAACATAAATTAGAGTCTAATTCGACAGGAATAAGTAAAACATAAGACAAGTTACTTGCAACGAAAGGTTCTAGTGATAGTTATCTGTATTGAAATGTCAGGTTGTGTTGTTTTCTTTAGACCCACGCAATTTAAGGCTAGCAGTATAATGACCCAACATGACAGAAGTGCCATTGCGGAAGTATCTCTCTGTTTTGGGCTTCCAACACTTCCCTTTGGGCTTACTGATCTAAAGGCTTTGTATGCTGACTCAAGACGGAAGAGCGAGACACTATGTGCGTCGTGTTACTTGCTGGTGGAAATGTCAGGAAATTATTATTTTACGAGGAACGTTTTGCTTGAAACACAAATGTTTGATATATAGGCTCTGTATGCTGATTCGTGATCAAAGAGAGAGGCTAAAATAAATCGCTGGTGGAAATATCAAGAGGTCATTCTACTGTGGAAGTTATATGCGAATCATGGGCTTGCTTGCATGGCCACAATGAAATTCCTCTCAATTTCCCCTATTACTAAATACAAGCATCAATTTCGTCATTTAATATTCAGCCGTCGACCACTTCAAAAATATAAGTCGTATAACTGTTTTGTATCAAATTAAAAAACAACCATGGTATACATAAACATAGGCAAGTGTCCGGTCAGAGAGAATCACAAGCGTCTCGTCCGTCATTCATAATTCAGCCGTCGTTCGTTAAAGAATATCCGTGTCCATAATCCAAAGACCTATTCCATTTCCACATAACAGCATTAGCATCAAATTCAAAAAGACAATCATAGTATACATAAACATCATCTAGTTTCCTGCAAGAGAGAAGTAAGAAACAGTATTCAGCCAGGAAAAAACAATTTTCAATGATGCCGAAGACACCACGATGTTCCAAATAGCAAATTTGCATCGCTGATCAGTATTCTTACGCACAAATGATTTTGTTAATAAAAGTCTTTATCGCTTCCTCCCATCAGAGTTGTGAAAGTGGAGTTAAAACTTACTATTAGCATTAGCGCTAGAGAGGTTAATTTTCAACAACTTTCCGTTCACCGGTAGGCCTTTAGGCAGAATATATCGATTAATTGCAACGGCTGTTTAATCATTCTTATCCCGTCCACAATGAAAGCGTGATTGAGGTACGTCATACTCTGGATAACAACTTTACAATGTTAATCATATGGATTAAAAATACTGATCAGCGATGCGGATTTGATATGTTTGGAACATCATGATGTCTTGTTAGCATCATGGAAAACTGTTGACCGCTTCTGTCTTGAGGGAAATTGGCCTAGTTTTATGTACACTATGATTTATCGTTTTCAATTTGATGCTAATGTTATTATAAAAATTAGGTCTTTGGATTATGGACGCGGAAATTGTTTACTGGACGACGGTTGAATACTGAATGACGGGCTAAACGCTTGTATTGGGTCAGACATTGCTGCCGATACGCTGTTCAAATCTGTCACAGTATACAAAGCGGCCAAATTATATAAGATCACGAACTAGTTTCGTCTGAAAGGGTATCGGAAAACAGTTCTCAATAATTCCGGCCAGATATCGATAATGTTCATATCGTTCAATAATTAATACTGGCCGGTAATCTTTTTCTTCGAATGAGTTTTTTACTCGAGTATCCTGATATCGATCTCGCTTTAATTTCAAATACGTCACGAAGTCCTTAAATAAATGCACTGTCTTCCTCATTTGTTCCAAAAGAGGGAGCACTACGTATCGCAAACATAACGGTAACGTAAATAACATCCAAGCGATTTATTATACATGACCTTGGGACCATTGTAAACTTTCTTCGTGTAATTGTTCGAAAGTTGAAATTACTCAAACCCGATAAGTATCGCTCTGAGGGAACTATTGGGAGAAATAAGAGATTCGTTTGCTTGTATTATTGAGTTCAAGAAATCAGTTTGTGTTTACCAAAATATTCAGCCAAAAAGTTAAAAAAGTATTGAATCGCATTAATTAGTCTGAAACATGTGCTATTATGCATATATGTTCTATACATGTATTGCAGTTCCAAAGTTAACGTACAAACATCAGAGCATCAGGGCAAAGTATTTATTGTAATCGAAATATCATGTGATGTTCTCTGTCACAAATAAAAGTTATTAATTAATTTTACATAAGAAAATTGCGTCAGTGAAGCCAAATATATATTTATTGAAATCTGCACAAAAGACTTTGTATCACAATACCCAAGTTTTTATACTGTTCATGCTCAGAGTAAAAATGACGTAGAACATCGCCGACTGACTTTTCAAACTGATTTATGTCATTTTCGTATATACTGAACCATGGATTGTTTACTATATCCAAAGTATGACACCTTCAACCAAAACGAATCTTATGTTCTAGCATCGATAAGTTCATTTGGACTTCTGCTTGAGGATTTGGACAGCAATGACCAAACACAGAACAACAAAGTCAAGGTGAGTATCCTGTAAAACACTCCAAACGACATGCACATATTTTTTAGGTAGAATGTGCAGCATAAATTGACTATTTCGTGTATCCGTACGCTCATCTAACAGTTATTTACAAGTGATCAGTAAAATCTAGACTCCATTGGTAAAGTTTTGTACCCGAAATTTAAAGAAACCGATCAAATTCAAAGAAAATCGCAATATTTTCTCTCCGTTTCGAAATCAAGTTACCAACATCAAGCTTTGATGTTGACATTTTAAAGTTGTCGTATCCAAGAGATAACATTGGAGGTATTTCAAATTTGCGTTTCTTTTGAACACATTTTAATGATATTAGAGAATACTAAAAGAACAAACACAAATATCATACGAAGTTACAGAAGTAGATCAAGTCAGAGATGTTCCAGACCATATCTACGTCTCCATATCTTTCAAAACAATATCCTTATTGAAAAAGATGATAATGGGACCTTAGTTATAAATTTTCTTAACGCAAAAGTGACGAAAGTAATATTGGTTTATGTTTCAACCTCATCAAACAGTCAAATGAGACTCCCGTCGAAAAAAGATCTCATCAAATTTCCACTTTGTATTTAAGTCTGTCGGTATGCTAAATGTATTTATTTGCCAATTTTACTCGAGGGTTGTGATATTATGAACAAAGGATAGGATCCCACACAATAATTAGACTGAAATTCCATTCCTCTCGAATCTTATCGGCACGCTTCATTCTATAATAACAATAATGATGGCAATGAACTTTCTTTGCCCACGGTAGCCAGATTAGCTATAAGCTAATCTTCAACCGAACCGAGGACATTCATGCACAGATACATATATATCTCACAATAATGCACCTGTTATTTCGGTGTGGCAGGAAAATCGGAATACCCAGAGGGAAACCCACGAGAACGACCTGGGACCAAAAACCCAATCTCGCATACGACCGACTCGTCGTGTGGAATCGAACCCGGCCGCATATTGTGAGTGTCCACGATGTTCACCGCTGGACTATAACCATGCTACAGTTGAATCTGCATAGCGGTTGAGTTGCTTTCCAATGAATTATCAATGCTGATATGAACAAACTCAAAATCACGATATTCAATGAATTGGGGATATACCGTTCATCTTAGAAAATGTTACATTGGTGGATCAAGAGGGAGAAGAAACACGCTGCTTAAGGAATCATGAAAATGAACAACTAGTGCTAGAGCGGCTGGCCTCATTTCATAGTAAAGTTACAACCTTGTTTGATTAGACTCATAATTCAAATAACAGAATCAGTATTAGAACCCGTGGTAATATCTTAAAAACTTCGCTTGGTCAAAGCTTTCATTCTCCCACGACGCTTTGACAACTCCTCGCTGTAGCAATTATGCACTGATCTACATCGTGGTGTTTAGTTTAAGACTGGTATCATTTTATTTCAAACAAAACTTGCCCTTTCCTACCAACTCGAGATATTTCATGTTATTTATCTCTATATTTATGTATTCTGTATTTATGTATATTTACCTAAAAGACTCGATAGCATTGATTAAATATGAAATATAGAGAGACATGTGTATGACAAAATTCGAAATACATTATATACAAGGAAAACAGATAACGTTAAACATGTTAGATGTAACAATTATTGTTCGAGATATATGAATGACACTATCAGACGATTTGATGGGTAGATCTGTCACGCGACCACGCAATACAGATTAATATGTATTTTTCTGAACTATAATTCAATCACCACAAATGACAAGGCCAGACAAAACGAAGACACTGAGTCTGGGTGAGAGAATGTACTATTCCAAAATGAAATATATTTATTCACCTCATAAATGAATCGGTATTTTATCGAAGTGCTTATTTTCAAAGAACATACAATTATTAACTCGTCTATTGTCGGTCCGATTTATATAGACACGTACACAAATAAAATTCCGCCCCAAAACAGCAAGGAATAGCAGTGGGTCTGGCTTATCTTGGCTCTTAAAAACGATAATGTATATGGCCAAGAACAACCAATTATTGGAAGTAGCCATGCCCTTCGATAACCTACACGATGTAAGAATGAGGAATCGTTTCATAAGATCATTTATCCCCGGACTAGATGAATTTTGAAAGACTAAATAAACATTTGAAGTCTTTCTTCTAGGTAGTACCGAGACGATGATGGGTGCATAGTTGTATAATGGCAACACGCCTTTCCACCTCCCATTGACTTCAGAGTATCACGGACGGAGGTGGAGATGGTTTACGGTGTATGTGTCGAAAAAGGGCTCTCCTTAATTGTATACATGTACGTGTACTTTTATATGGCAAAACCGGAGCGAATTGCATGTTACTCAAACCAAGAAATATGAGTATATTCTCCTAATTCCCTAATTTCCCATGACCCTCTGCTCGGGGTGTTAGGCAAATAGATTCAAAACCACCCCAATGTGATAAACTATAAAGTCACGGAGTTTCAGCTCTCCATTTTTTGTCGTTTCGGAGATTGAGCGGCCAGATAGGGTTAACTAGGCAAATGCTGGGGCTCTTATTCCTCATAATCTGCACCCCTATTAATCATTAATTGTTGACCAACATCCCTTTTAATGTAGAGGGCATGCTTTCTCGCCACCCCCCCCCACCTATTTTTTCTTAGATGATAGCCTTCCTAATGGAAAAGTGTGAGTGAGTGAGTGAGTGAGTGAGTGAGTTAGGGTTTAACGTCGCTTTCAGCGATATTTCGGCCGCATAGCGACGATATAACTAACTACGATATGATTAGTTGGACATATGTGACTATCCATGTACAGTCATCATGTAGAGGAGATTAATCTTTCCTTTGTGGCAACAGACATGGTACAAAACTCATATAACAGCATAGCATTCATTCTGCATTTTGTTGGGGTCGATAATACAATAGCATTATTTCTGTCAAAATTGTGCTTTTATACTGTTTTCGGACGAGCGAGAGCTAAGAACCTTATACATATCATCTACCACTCACTTAACACTGAGCTCCCACTCAGGTTTGCGAAGAAATTACCGTACTTGCATTGCCCTGTCCCGGCTCTTCACTCCCTCTTCAGAGACAAGGGGCCAGTTTGATTTGAGAGTCCCTCCTATGAAGATGCTTAGGACACCGAGGTCAGACGGTCGATCAGAACATTTTAATGTGTCTTTAACTGCGCATACATTCAGTTATGCAGCCATCATGGCCATTGGCGAGCAATCTACCCGAACTCTATATCACTAATAATAATGCATTCTACCTGGCTATTTCAAGAATATTGATGAAGGGATAACACTTTATTGAATAATTTTGAGTCTTGCCATATAACGGGTGTATATAATTCAAAATGTCTGCCGTTCAGTTAAGTGGAAGGTCGTATTAAACGAGTGTGGTTGCTGGGTGCTCTAAGCTGTCGGATATTTGACCATTTGAAACGAATCATGACCAGGTTTGTTCACATGTGAGTCTCGCCTATAGAGAAAAGGATTAACATCCCCTTCCATTCACCATGTTCACTGTTCACATATACTATACAAACACATATCTACATGATCGCTATTGGGAAGAAGAAAAAAAAGGTAGGTAGCTAGATTTCACTTCATTTAAAGATTGCAATCACCAATGTTATACAAATTCCACTCACCTTTCATCTCATATATCAATAATCGTTAAACATATATTTTATTTATTTATTTATTTGTCATATTTATGACCAGCAGAACCATCAGTGCCGAAGCTCTGTTGTTCTCCCTGGCTCTGCTGATTTATAAAAATATACAATATAACAATTAACACTATCACAGGATGCATAAAAATACAAAATACATATGTACATTAGGATAAAATATAGCCTATAGTAAAATTATTCAGGGACCTTTGTGTACAATTCTTTCTTCAAGTCAGAAGTTTGGCAAGATTTACAGTCACTGGAAAGTTCATTATAACATTGTGCTGCCTGATAGGTGAAGCACTTCTTCCCATATTCTGTTTTAACATTCATCGGATAAATATCTCCGTTAGCTGCCTTACGAGTTCCATAAGCATGTACATCAGTACATGGTACCAGCAAATTACACAGGTAATTTGGGGCGTCCTTATGTATAACTTTAAAACTCAAAACACTCAGGCTGTATTTCCACCGGGATGACAGCGGGTGCCACGGAAGACTGTTCAACACCTCGACAGTTGGAGTGTCCATGGGTACTCCAAGTAGCATTTTACCAGCGCTCTTATGTAACTTTACAAATATGTCAGTATACTTTCTATGCGTAGCACTCCACACGGTGCTGGCATAGTCAAAATGTGGGAGGATTAAAGCATTGAAAAGCATTTTTCGATAGCTGAGTGACAAGTATTGATACACGTATAGATAGTAGTAAGCTATTCATATGCAAGAAACTCAGCCAGGAAACGTGAGCGCATGTGCGAATGTTGCTGTTTTTCGGTTCGCTAACCGATACAGTTTTACCGCAGAAAAATAGGACGGCCGATTGTAAATAGCTATGTATATAGACCGGAAGCTTGTCCGAAAGATCTATACCCGAAAAACTTTCACTTCGTCTTTCTAAGAGTCTAAATTAATATAAGTTATAACCGGGAGAAATTACTTCAAATGTCCATTTTAAAAGTACATTGCAACATTATGACTTACCCGTACAAATGAATGGGTCACGCCTTCGTCCATGATATGAGTATCAGAACACTGGTTTTTCCCCTTGTCTGAAACGTAAGGTGTGATATGTGTCGAAAAAGTATGTGAATGTACTCAAACACTTGTGAATGTTGGCAAACTTCAGTCGTTACGATAGCACGTAATCCCTTGGTAGAGATCATCGGTCGAGTTCGAGAACGAGTTAGGATTATACTGCAGAGTTGTTATTTGCTGTGTTATGAATTCAGCAGAATGCCAAAAGTTGGACATAGTAAAATTACAAGCGTCTAGTCCGTCATTCATAATTCAGCCGTCGTCCATTAAAGAATATTCGAGTCCATAATCCAAAGACCTATTCCATATTCCATATAACAGTATTAGCACCAAATTCAAAAATCATAGTATGCATAAACATATGCTAGTTTCCTGCAAGAGAGAAGCGGTCAACAGTTTTCAATGATGCCGACAAGACATCATGATGTTCCAAAAATATAAAATCCGTATAGCTGATCAGTATTCTTAATCCATAATAATCATTGTAAAGTCGTCATGTAGAGAATGATGTATCTCAGTCACGCTTTGATTGTGACTGTCCATATGAACACCATGATGATCTTGAAGTACATGGGTTCATACGGCCCCTAGCCCCGGGTTTAGCGGAATTAGACACACGTTACGAAACGTAGCGCCATAGATCTTGCACACTACGCTCGTATTTTCTATCGGCATGCGATATGTATCACCAAATTTGAGAAACTTTGAGTGGAGGCGCTTGTTGAAATAGCCCTGTTTTATAAGTTTCTGCAACAATGTTTTGTGACGTTGATTAAAATCGTCACATTTAACACAGGATCTAGCAAATGCTACTATGCGAGATATGTATACGCCATATGCAGGTCCCACTGGAATATTACTGTCCAGAAAGGGATAGTTTACGATGTCGAAATTGTAATCATCTCTTTTGTATTAAAAGTCGACGAGAGAGAATGCCCGCTTCATTTTTATAGAGATATAGATTTAAATAGGATGTATCTGCCTCCAGTTTTCTTGAAGACAGATACTATTAATGAACTTAGACGGTCAATAAGGTCCTGATGAGGGATTGTAGTATAGAGAGTCGAGACATCCCATGTGGATACATGTCTGTACGGTATGTGACCTTTAACATCAAGTTCTTCCGTAAGACATTTTGAATTTTTCAATATCCACATACATTCAACGCCAGAGTTCTTAGAAACAGCGGCGCAATACCTTTCCCAAAATGCTTTTACCTCCTGAAGGGCCCTTGCCAACAGGGTTGAAAGAAGCTTGTTGGTGCAGCTTCTAGAACCAGCTATGAATCTAGCTTTGTATGGTGATTTATGCATTTTGGGAGTCCAATATACGGTAAGTATGTCGTTATGGAGAGAGAGAGAGAATTAGGGTTTAACGTCGCATTCAGCAATATTTCAGCTATATAGCGACGTATGTCGTTATGATTGGCTATGATAAGTCTCAATCGCAATAGGCAAGCCAATAATAACGAGGACAATTGAATGTTGAAATCAATATTTAAACATCATAGCCAGCAATCTTTATCACCGATATCCATAAAAACGGTATATAAAATTCGTTTGTAAAATTCACACACCAAAAACCCAAATATGTACCGGTAGATTATAACTCTTCAGCTGCAGAATGTAGAAATTCGAATACAGCTAAATTGGTGAGTGGTGGGAACGATGACTACGTCTGGCAAGTAAAACGCAACCATGTGACTCCACAGGAAAGCTTATATGGGCACCTCACTACGGAGGATTCTTTGACGTAATCTTTAGTATATCAGCCGGGTTTTCATCCCAGATGTCCTTGTGGTGACTATCAAGTAACCACATGACCCCACCTTTTTCATACCTCACAAAAGTATTACCTGTATATGGTAGGATTGTGCTGGTGGACTGTTAATCCCATAGGTCCACCTTCTCTATATGCCATCTGACGAATATATGTAAGATTACTTGTCTTGGTGGGAAATTTACCGCATGACGTCGGGCATTTACATGTTATTTTTTTCTGGGTATTCTTGCATTTACCAGGTTTATCGCATATCAAGTCATTAACATTATTCGATCAGACGCCCTCCATGATCAAACCTTCTCATCAGATTAGTTGAGCTGATCTGTCATCACAGCTTCCGACCTAGCATATCTAATTCAGGTCAGCATGATAAGAATATCGAAACATTTCTGATATATAATCGAGTTCGATATACACCGACCAGATTTACTATCGAATTAAAATCGAACTCCATTTGGTTAGAATTATTAAGGGTACTTGTTTTAATGATATTAAATTTAAGTACAACATGGTAAGCCCCATACTTCTTGTAGTGTATTAACTACAACCGTATATTCCGACTGACTCACGTTGTATTAATTCAACAGGAAATTCGTACTGCTTTCCGATGACCCAAATTCGAGATTTTCTAGTTGTAGAATATCGTAACCTGGCATGCGACGATAGCGACAGAGAACGCGTAGTCAGTAAAAGAACACAAGTCGGAGTAAGGTCCAATACATGTATTACGTTTATTCTAACTAGCAAATATAATCTCGCAGATAACGATACTAACTCGCTACAGCATATGAATCTAAATGTCAAATGTCGTATGTCTTTCCCCAAGAAGGTGGCTTAAAACCATCACTACTCAATGAACCCTAAAGGTAGCCTGGTAAATATGATGACATCTGTTCTTCGATCAAAGAAGTGGGAAGAGAGAGACGGAAAGAGAAACAACTCTGGCAACAACTTAGGCGACCACTACACAAAAAGGCGGATTTCACGTACTGGGGAAATGTATTGCTTATCAATGGGAGAGGCCACTGTTTGCACTTCTTTACATAGATGCCCTCTAGTGTGGATGTTTGTGTTTCATGGCGTATGACCCGTAGGATGCAGCTTGGAGAGGCCAAGATGACAAATACATTTACGGGATATATGTTATAGATATGGCATCCTATAATTCATATACCCAAAATAGTATGGTATTAAATTATATTCCATACAGCAGGAAATGTAAAATAACCAATTATGGCAAGACTGCCTTAAATTTAATCAAATAATACTCTTTGACTATATTCGAGAGGTATGACAAAGTATTTGTATATATGAATATTTATTTAAATTTAACCTATCATTGAAATGCAATGTCGAAGTTCCATCAACCGGCTTCCTCCAAGAGGTACGTCTCCTACTGGTTCATTATGATTTTAAACGGCATAAGAAGGTAATTCTTTTATGTTACAAATATTAAGATTTGACATCATGAAATAGTAATTCTGATACACTGCAAATATTAAGATTTCATCTCATTTCATCCGGAGTGTAAAGAAAATCAAATGAAGCATTATAAATTATTTCACCTTCTGGTAAATATATGCATATTTCGATGACAGCAAATATTCAGTTTATCCCTTTCACTGATGGTTATACGAGTATGCCATTCCATTTTATATGGTCAGCGAATATATGGCAAAACTGAACTTTTGCAACCAGTTTGGTAAATACTGCAAATATATGCAAATGTTAAGGAATGCCTGCGCTGTAAATATATTGGAAATATTTTCAGTTACCAACAGTTTAATCTCCTTTAAATGTTATCAATAGTAATCTTTCATTTTGCAAATTAATGCAAATTTGAAAATGCGATATGGTTTTATTGTGTGTAGGTAAATAATTTTTATTTTGATCATTCAACACGCTCTCGTGCATAATGTGTGTGTGTAATATGTGGCATAACACGACAAGTGCAAGGAAACTTTGTGGGGTTTCTTTGCTTATTTCATACAATACCAACTACAATGAACTGGTTAGAAAGCTCCACGTCTTGGCGATTTCTACTTCGTCGTTTCAGGAATCAGGAGTCACCCTGCAGCATAAGATAGAAACGAGGAATCCATGCAATATATAGGACAACTCTTCCCAATACAACGTATAAAATAAGCCATGTGATTGACTGGTTATACACGTAGAAATATTACACAATTCAATGTAATATAATTTACAGAAATATGAAACAGAAGTAAAACTTCATACTGTCCTGTATCAAATTAGTCACAAATGCGGCCTCAATTTACTATCCATATTCGAGTACCGCACACTCTGGGTGGCGAAGAAATTGAATACACATGTTTAACTCCTTCTTGCTGAAATTTACACATAATTCAATATTTGTGCTCTTTTGGGACCCATATGATACATATAGGCGCACAATAGTTCCGTTCGGTTATTTCTGAAAAAAATATCCAACAGCATGCCGTTTCCTCACTCCAACATGTCGAAACGCGAGTATTTTTTCTTGTGTGTACTACTGCGGTTATAACACATGCAGCACGTTTGTCTTGGCGAAACAAGCACGTTGTGATTGGTTGACCTTTATGTTAGCCCGATAAACGTAATATGATTAGAATTCTGATTGACAGACAGGTCGGGCCTGCAGACAACCGGCGGCTTTTACAGACATTAATCCCTATAACAACCGTCTTCCCAAGATATCTAAAAGATAAACGGGAATATATCATTCGTCTATCGGATAACCTAAGATGAAGGCCCGGCTTATCGGCATGGTGAAATAAGTTATGCAAGGTTATCCATGGTGGCCAAAAGAAATTAAATCCGAATTGGCGAAGTCTCCAATTTTCAACAATGCCCATATATATGTATCTTTATATCAGCCATGATCAAATGAAACATATAGAATGCAGTAGCTCCTATAAGAAACTGTCTAGACAGTGATATTCCTGAAATATCCCGATAAGAGAATTTCGGGTGCATTGCATTTTGAACCAGAGACCGTACAATCACAGTCTCTGGTACTAGGTACCGTATAAATTTAACAAAATATGCACGATTTACCGTTCCAAGAATTGAGCCTAAAGCATATTTTGTCAACTTTTGAAAACATGTCGAATATATCGTTAGTATACTCCACGTTGAAAAATGGGAAGAAAAGTTATTCTGGTGAGGTTCTCCTCTGGACACCCGAAATTGTGCTCTTTACTTCCCGAGTGCGCATGTGCAGTCTACATGCCAAACTTCTCCTTCTCCTTTCTCCTTTTAGTATGAAAAAATCTCCATACATTAGATCGCGTCTATTTTTCTAATATCTGATGTTACTTTATTGGTAAATTTAGAATATTGAAAACAGTTTTTTTTAACCCCAATAGGGTTGACTGGTGATTGAATGCAAATGTGCATGGTGTATATCCACACAGCTCTAACTAGCCTGTCGACCCGCCTCGGGCGAACTGGCCATCTATTGCCCTCTGTTTATGTTCTATCAGTCAGTAATAGTCGCATAGTACACTATACATGACAATTATTAACAAAACAATGCAGAATATGAAATATGTCAATTTTTTACTTGTATGTCTCGATAAATGGTGTTCAGTAGCAGTCTGTTTTGAGTATAGACCAGAACGTTCTATTTCACTGTTGTGTTTTATTGTCAAATTTCAATCGCCGTTTTGAGACACCGATTTTGTGTAAAATTGGTGTCTAATCGAACGTTTTCTGTGAAATCAGGAATCTATCCTAGCTCAAGTGAGAATACACAAAATATCGAAATGGACCTGGAGCGGTTCAGTGAGATTTCGACCATCATGAAGATCTCACAGAGAAACATATTCTTATCGACTGTATAGATTTTAAGAGATTCTTTTTATCGAGCAGTTATTTCAGAAGATCTTTTCAGTCGAGTGAGAGAAGACTATATCTTAGTTTATTTGAGAGAAATCGGTTAGTTGAATAAGTTTTAATGTATGTGCTTGTCTTTTGGTGTGTTGTGTTGATTACTTCTGGTTTGATAGGTTGTTGACTTGCTTTTATTAGAATACATAGAATTTTGTTTGATCTTCGCTATATAGCTGAAATATTGCTGAACGCGACATTAAACCTAGTTAATTCTCTCTATCACTCTCCTTGGCCACCATGAGGTGCGCTTTGAAGTGCCAAAAAGAAATGTCACCTACGAAAGAATGTTTTCAGTTAGCTGGAGGATGACAAAATAAGGAGTCGAAATATCGAGTCAAAATGAGCCGCATATGCATTCCAGAGCTTTTTGAAGTATATTATGTCTTATGGTCTTAATAAGTTCCACTCTCTGGGTCTTAGGTGTTTGAATAACAGCATCTTGAAGTAGTGGATTTGTGCCCATTTTCTCTCCGTAAACACACGAAGCCAGTCTAGAACCAATAACTTTACCCCGAAATATTGGTCGTGTCAGTAGTCAGTTGTTGCCCAAAATATTCCATTTTATCATATACCTGTGCGTGCTAGGATAGTGATACACACTCATGTTTTCTATTTCCGTATCGATATAGTTTATACCCGTATCGGTATGCTTTGAAACCGGGACTACTTTTACATCGCCCTCTATCGGGGAAACCCCTGAACTACAGTCAATTTCATTCATGATTTCTACCAGTAGTAGTAGTAGTAGTAAAACTCCCAATCGTAAAAGTTATCCAAAACACACATAGACGAACGGTCGGCGTATATTCTATAAATAAAATACTCAAAAGACATATAATTGCAAAAACCAATGCTATTTTATTAAAATATTTATCGTCTGCTTCTCTCGATGTTTGTTTGTTGTTGTTGTTACATGTAGTCACATTCACAAGTTTCGAAGTTCGACGATGTACTCAGCTTAAACAAAGTTTAACAACGACATTGTGTATATATTTATAACCGTTATTTCGTGCCAATTTATTGACGTTTACAAGTTATAAACACTGTTTTACAATTTTTCTCTGTGGAATTCGGTCATCAAAGGTTATACATTGAACTTGTCGATCTCTGTGACTTTGCGTTCAGAACTATGGCTGATTATCTCGCCTTCGATAGCAGCGATTCAGAACCTGCCAATTTCGACCTGGGTTTCTTGTCGGATGATGAACATACACATGGCTCCAGTATGATTTCCAGCAGCGACGATGCCATGCTAGTGGCAGAACTCGATCGGGTAACGGACCCGACCACGGAATCTGGCGGGCCAATTCAATCTGATGTGCCGGAAAATCAAACACCCCCACTGACCCCAGCAAATTCTGAAAATGTAGTGTACTCCCCGCCTGAAGACATCAAAATGTTGACCGCACAGACACGAAAAAACTTTCCACAAAGACACCCCACTTTCATCGACACAAGCGCAACAGAAAAGCTCGATTTTGTGGAGAGCATGAAGAACAAAAATACTGTTCGTAAAACTCAAAGTGTGAGCAAAATATTTGGCGGATGGCTGGCTTCTGGGCCACGCTTCGAAAATCGCAGGATTCATGAAATTCCCCCAATGGAACTGAACAACTATGTTGGCTCCTTCCTTTTGTCCATTCGAAAGCACGACGGGTCCGACTATGAGCCAGACACGCTCACAAGCTATCACAGGGGCATCGACCGTTACCTTCGAGAAAATGAATACCCCTACAGTCTGCTCCTGGACAGGGAATTTCAAACATGTAGGGATATTCTCGCATCCAAACGAAAGGAACTGAAGCAAAAGGGGAAGGGAAATCGCCCAAATAAATCTGACCCATTAACTGAAAATGAACAAAAAATGCTGAAAGAAAAGCGTGTCACTGGAGTCCAAAGCCCCACAGCCTTGCGAAATCAAATATGGTTGAACAATTCAATGCATTTTGGAATGAGACCCTCAAGCGAAAACAGAAAACTTAGATGGGGGGATATCGCGCTCAAAATTGATGAGAGGGGCATGGAATATTTGGAATTCAACGAGAGAGACACAAAAACCAGAAGTGGCGCAAATGCGAACAGTCATGTGCGACTTTTCCAGCCGAAACAATTCGCCTTGCCCGGTAATCCCCTCGATTGTCCGGTTTCGGTTTACAAGGTTTATCGCGATCACCGACCCCTGAAGATGTGCGAAGCTGATGCCCCATTCTACTTGAGCGTAAATCATAAAAGAAATCCCGGTAGCCAAATCTGGTACAAATGTCAGGCCGCAGGAGAAAACACACTCAAGTATATGGTGAAAAACATGGCCAATAAATCCAACTTACCTGGTCGTAAAACTAATCATAGTGCGCGACGATCCACTGCTACCCGTCTCCTCGATGCGGGAGTTCCGCCCACGACCATTATGCAGCTGACCGGGCACAAGAATATAGCAAGTCTGAATAATTATGCCGTGGCTTCTGCCAGCATGCAGGAGAAAATGAGCAACATTATTGCATGTTCACGTCCGATACCGTCTCGCACACCTGCCGCCGCTGAAGGCAGAGCACCGTCCTCCCCTTCCTCGTCACCAGCCAAGGAAAATATGGTAGCCTATCAAACTGCCACTTCTTCAAATGAAAGTCCTTCCACCATCTCTAGTCTTGCTCGTGTTCCCTTGCAGAATACATCCAACACTTTCGTTGCGAAACACAGCGCCAGTCAAACAACTGCTGGAGTATTCCATGGTGCGACTTTCAACAACTGTACCCTAAATGTCACTCTCTGTCAGCAATCGGACATGCATCCAATCTCTAAAAACACCACAGACTCTCAATAAAGCGTTAATTTATCGAAATTTAAGTTCTGGCCAACTCGAACTGCTGAACTGCTTTCCCCGTCTGACCGCTTTGTCTGACCTTGTTTGAATTTCTCGACTGTTAAATTTCAGTACCGTACGGTACCTTTGTATTATACGGTTCAGGAGTTGTACGGATTCCACATGGTTGCTGTTGGAAAAACACACTTTGCCTTACTATTTCGAATTAATTGTTCTCATCCTTGAGTGTGGAATAGCTATTGAAAATATTCAAAGTATACGAAGTAAATGTTCAGTCAATACTTCAAACACGAGTTGTCTGTTGTTCTTCTGTCTATCCTGACCTAGATTTATTAGGCTGAGGCGAGTTTATTTTTAGCTACTCAACCCGCGCGCGGAGTAATACATTTATGTCGAATGAACTCAACGCATCTAGAGAATGCGCATCAGGACGTAGTTCCGGAATGAAACCATCGTTTAAGTGTCAAAAGAAAAAGATATATGATAAATAAATTATCGGGTCACTGTGTTGTTCCGGCACTTTGTATCAGCTCTCGTTCTCGGAGTCTGGATCGCCGCATCGACCTCGACCTGCGGTCTCGGTCGATACGGCGATCCAGACTCCGAGAACTCGAGCTGATACAAAGTGCCGGAACAACACAGTGACCCGATAATGTATATATATTATCCTCTCCATCAAATCACACCCAACCTTGGCGAGCCACGTTGGGTGTTACAATTCTTGTATGGTGTTGTCGGCGGTGTTCGCTCTTGTCCAATGAGAAGCCGCAGTATAAGAAACTACCGTTGTGTGGCGTCAATCTTCGGCGATGTTCGCTCTTGTTCGTATTCAAAAGTCATCCAACTTTTCTGGTAATCTCTGAGGCCATTTACTGTACAAACCAATCCAATCGTAGTCTACTCTACGAGCCCTTCAATACGGCATCCGACAAGGTCCATTCAGAGCAAAGATGGTGGGGGGCTGATGCTCTCCCTGCTCTGATTTGAGAGCATTTCCGAGAATCTCGCAGTGCGTCATATATTTGTATGCATTCCAATTAAAATAAATATATTCTCCTAATGTGCACATTACTGCATGGGAACACTTTTTCCTAAAGAGAGGCATAAGAGAATGTTTAGTATTTCCTGAGACATTTTGGTTGTTCAGCTAATCGAAAGTATAACTGATACGACAGTAGTATGTAAACAGCATCTGTGAGCCGATTTAGCCGCAGATGGCCGCCAGGGCGCGCCACCAGTCTTGTGACGTCACTTCCGGTTCCGGTCACGTGACCGGAAGTGACCTTTGCCCCCTGCACATGCGCACAATACCGGATATTAATATTGATGCGCACTGGTCAAAAGGTCAACAGGACAGAAGCGGAAGTGACGTCACAAGACTGATGGCGCCCCCTGGCGGCCATCTGCCGCTAAATCGACTCCCAGATGCTCTTTTATTACTTATCAAATTGACGTCACTATAACGTCACATTCGGTAACGTGACATCCTAGGTCACAGGTCACATCTGGGTCAAAAGATCAAAAGTCACTGCCGGGTTATGTGACAGCCGGAGTTATCTTCCCCTAGTTCCTAATCCCATAAACAATACAAACAGACGTGCTGTCTTTTTTATCCATGATTTCGGCCAAATCTTCATCAGTTGGTAACGTAAAACGCTTTCCGTCTGTACACGCCATCGTGATCACAGCGGAATGACAGCACAACAGACGACAATGCCACGAAAGAGTCTGTTCATGGGCGATAAATGCTCGAGACCGTGTGACATTGCCTCTGCCGTGTGACGTCAGCGCGTGATCGTGTGATATCGGCGCGAGATCGTGGGACATCACATTGCCGAGCTGTTTTTTCATAAGACATCGAGAATTGCGGAATATCACGTGATGGTGTCTCAACCAATTAAAATAAACGAATACATAGTGAGGTATAGGAATAGGGGATATACAATCTGATGCCATGAGAATGACAATTAATATACTGTCGGAAATTTGCCACTACACATGTGATAGAGAATACAATTGATTTGGATAGTAGTCACGAGGGCTTCAAGACGAGAACCTCCGCGACCCATTGGGACCAGGAATGGTCCCTGTATAGCTCAAACGCACCCCCAAAATGCCCTCTTCGCTTCGCTATCATTCCTTGACTCTCCATGACGTCATCTCCAGTTCAAATCACCCCAGTTGTAGTCTACTCCACGAGAGCTTCTATATGACGCCTTGCAAGGCCTATTTAGACCGCGCAGAGTAAATATGCCTATGTGCACCCCAAAATGTCCTTTCTCTACTACTCTTCAACTGCGCATGCGCACAATGACGTCATTTTCGATTCGTCAAGCGTAGTCTATTCCACCAGTGCTTCAATATGGGACCCTGCACAGCCCATTTGGACCCGAAATTCAACCAATGGCTTCGAACCACTCCCAAAGTACGCTTTAGCGTGCAAGAGATCGATCAAATACCCACACCGTATACTTTGCTCCACAAGAAAACGAGAGATCCTGAAGGATCTTGGCGCCCACCATTGTCCGATAATTGTAAGCTAATGACTAGAGGATCTTTGTGTCCATTGTTACTAAGATCAAATGATTGATTTGTAATTTTGTTTACAGAATTTCGAATCTGAGCGAAAAAGATCGAAAAAGGGACACCGAAAAACATCAAGATATAATCTAAGTTTCAGGAGTTTCAAGATTTCTAGAAACTGTACTTATGTCGGTTGTTATAATACAAGAGAAATGAGCAAAGTTAGTCTGAAAGTGAATGTACATGTACGGAGGATCCTTCGCCTTCGTTTTGTAGTATTTTTTTTTTTTTTTTCACGTGTCATCATTGGGTACTGGAAGCGAGGACCAATCTCTTTGACACTTTGGCATGAGCTATGAAACATACTTAAGATTTGATAATTAGGAACGAATGCTAATTCTGTTCTGTTTACTGGGCTAGTTTGAGATATCTCTTTTAAGATACCATGTTCTAAAATAGTAAGATGGTACAATACTTAATACTGAAGGGATCCGGTCCGCGCAGTAATGTTGAAACTTCGAAAGTGCCTGAATCCTGTTTATCTCCCTTGGATCGAAACCTGCAGTAGTCTACAGTTGTCGAGTTGTGACGTTGAGTCACAAGAGTGACGCCCCTTCATGTAGCCGACCCGCCGGCAGACGAAAGGGTGGGGCATTTCACTTGCTACTGCATGGACTAAAGAAAACTGATTTAAAATTGAAGAAATACATTTTAATTCCGAATTATTTGAACTTCTTGATATGGAAGGTGAAGGTATGGATATTCTCTATAGTCAATATATAGAATATGCCCCACCGTTTGATCCGCCGACTCTTGTGATGCAACGTCACAACTCGAGAATACCTTGGATTTTCGAATCGGACCAAAAAAGGTATCTTGCACTATTAGGTCCCATGTGGGACCTGTGTACCAAATTTAACAAAGATCCATGAAATATTTCCTGAGAATTCACGATAACAATGTTTCATGGGGAAATTCAAGATGGCCGTCTTGTGGCCATATTGGATTTTCGAATCGGACCAGAAAAGGTATCCTGCACAACTAAGCGACAAGGAGAACCTGTGTATCAAATTTGAGAACGATCCATCCAGTACTTCCTGAGAAATCGCAATAACAAAGTTTCATGGGGAAATCCAAGATGGCCGCCTTATGGACATACTGGGTTTTGAAAACGGACCAGAAAAGGTATCTTGCACAACTGGACCACAAGGGGAACCTGTGTACCAAATTTAAGAAAGATCCATGCAGTAGTTCCTGAGAAATGACGATAAAGTTTCATGGGGAAATCCAAGATGGCTGCCTGGTGGCCATACTGGATATTCAAATCGGACCAGGAAAGGTATTTTGCACAACTAGACCCCAAGGGGAACCTGTGTACCAAATTTGAGAAAGATCCATGCAGTACTTCCTGAGAAATCGCGATAACAAGGTTTCATGGGGAAATCCAAGATGGCTGCCTGGTGGCCATATTGGATTTTCGAATCGGACCAAAAAAGGTATCTTGCACAACTAGACCCCAAGGGGAACCTGTGTACCAAATTTGAGAAAGATCCATACAGTAGTTCCTGAGAAATCGCGATAACAAGGTTTCATGGGGAAATCCAAGATGGCTGCCCGGTGGCCATATTGGATTTTCGATTCGGACCGAAAAGGGTATCTTGCACAACTAGACCCTAAGGGGAACCTGTGTACCAAATTTGAGAAAGATCCATGCAGTAGTTCCTCAGAAATGACGATAAAGTTTCATGGAGAAATCCAAGATGGCTGCATGGTGGCCATACTGGATTTTCAAATCGGATCAGGAAACCTATCTTGCACAACTAGACCCCAAGGGGAACATGTGTACCAAATTTGAGAAAGATCCATGCAGTACTTCCAGAGAAATGACGATAAAGTTTCATGGGAAATCTAAGATGGCTGCCTGGTGGTCATACTGAATTTTTGAATCGGACCAGAAAAGGTATCTTGCACAACTAGACCACAAGGGGCACCTGTGTACCAAATTTGAGAAAGATCAATGCAGTACTTCCTGAGAAATGACGATAACAATGTTTCATGGAGAAATTCAAGATGGCTGCCTGGTGGCCATATTGGATTTTTGAATCGAACCAGAAAAGGTATCTTGCACAACTGGACCACAAGGGGAACCTGTGTATCAAATTTGAGAAAGATCCAGGCAATAATTCCTGAGAAATCACGATAAAAAAATTTCATGGGGAAGTCTAAGATGGCCGCCTGGTGAACATATTGGATTTCCGATTCGGACCGAAAAAGGCATCTTGCTTATCGAGAGCCTAAGCGGAACCTGTGTACCAAATTTGAGAAAGATCCATGCAATAGTTCCTGAGAAATGACGATAAAGTTTCATGGAGAAATCCAAGATGGCTGCCTGGTGGCCATACTGGATTTTCAAATCGGACCAGGAAACGTATCTTGCACAACTAGATCCCAAGGGGAACATGTGTACCAAATTTGAGAAAGATCCATGCAGTACTTCCTGAGAAATGACGATAAATTTTCATGGGGAAATCCAATATGGCTGCCTGGAGGCCATATTGGATTTTCGAATCGGCCCAAAAAGGTATCTTGCACAACCAGACCCCAAGGGGAACCTGTGTACCAAACTAGAGAAAGATCCATGCAGTACTTCCTGAGAAATCGCGATAACAAGGTGTCATGGGGAAATCGAAGATGGCTGCCTTGTGGCCATATTGGATTTTCGAATCGGACCAGAAAAGGTATCTTGCACAACTAGACCTCAAGGGGAACCTGTGTACCAAATTTGAGAAAGATCCATGCAGTAGTTCCTGAGAAATCGCGATAACAAGGTTTCATGGGGGAAATCCAAGATGGCTGCCTTGTGGCCATATTGGATTTTCGATTCGGACCAAAAGAGGTATCTTGCACAACTAGACTCTGATGGGAACCTGTGTACCAAATTTGAGAAAGATCCATCCAGTACTTCCTGAGAAATGACGATAACAAAGTTTCATGAGGAAATCCAAGATGGCTGCCTGGTGGCCATATTGGATTTTCGAATCGGACCAGAAAAGGTATCTTGCACAACTAGATCCAAGGGGAACCTGTGTACCAAATTTGAGGAAGATCCGTGCAGGACTTCCTGAGAAATGACGATAACAAAGTTTCATGAGGAAATCCAAGATGGCTGCCTGGTGGCCATATTGGATTTTCGAATCGGACCAGAAAAGGTATCTTGCACAACTAGATCCAAGGGGAACCTGTGTACCAAATTTGAGGAAGATCCGTGCAGGACTTCCTGGGAAATGACGATAACAATGTTTCATGAATAAATCAAGATGGCTGCCTGCTGGCCATATTGGATTTTCGAATCGGACCAGAAAAGGTATGTTGCACAACTAGATCCAATGGGAACCTGTGTACCAAATTTGAGGAAGATCCGCGCAGGACTTCCTGAGAAATGACGATAACAATGTTTCATGGATAAATCAAAGATGGCTGCCTGGTGGCCATATTGGATTTTCGAATCGAACCAGAAAAGGTATCTTGCACAACTAGACCCGAAGGGGAACCTGTGTACCAAATTTGAGAAAGATCCATGCAGTAGTTCATGAGAAATCGCGATAACAAGTTTTCATGGGAAAATCCAAGATGGCTGCCTGGTGGCCATATTGGATTTTCAAATCGGACCAGAAAAGGTATCTTGCACAACTAGACGCCAAGGAGAACCTGTGTGCCAAATTTGAGAAAGATCCATCCAGTAGTTCCTGAAAAATCGCGATAACAATGTTTCATGGAGAAATCCAAGATGGCTGCCTCGAATCGGACCAAAAAGGTATGTGGCACAACTAGATCCCAAGGGGAACCTGTGTACCAAATTTGAGAAAGATCCATGAAGTAGTTCCTGAGAAATCGCGATAACAAGAATTGGACGACGGACCACAGACGAAAAGCGATTTAAACAGCCCACCATCAGCCCACCATCTGGTGATGGTGGGCTAAGAATACCCATGGGTTAATGTGAAGTTCATTTTCCAGATTTTGCACACCCTGGAAAGTCCATTTTAAGAGAAAGAGGGGGGGAGGTGGGAATTCCTAGTCTTGGATTCACCCTCAAGTCACCTGACAGGCATTGAAGCGTGCATGACTCATTTGACCCAGGGTTAGCCCAGTTCTATCCACGTGACTGAGAGTGTTTTTCCGGGGGTTTTTTCATGAACTTTCAAGATTTACAGTTTCTCCGCCAGTCACGTGACCGAAATTGACATCTCTACATTGCAATTTCAACCCCTTTCTTTAACCTTTCTTTAAAGAGAAAAACAGTTTCAGTTATGCTGGCAAGACGATATTATTCATATGCACATAACTTTTCAACATTACATTGTTAAATAAAATATTTTCTAAATATTTTGAACATATGTCCACAGCTGACACAGCTCTTTAATTGGGTATCGATGAAGACTCCCTAATTTCGCTCATTGAAAATAAATCGAATGTAGGTCGAAAGTTTTATATGGATCTTACACGTACATTCACTTCCATCAGCTAAAAACTGACTGACAATAATTTGTGGAAATTTGTCCTCAAAAGAAACAAAATTATGAAAGATTTGCTTAAACTGGGATATCCGTCAGCTCTAATATCCCACTTGCACAAAATTAAAATTATTCGTTTAACAATATACAGAGATCCCCGGGTGGACGCCCTGGTGAACTAGCTCAGAAGCCCTTAGCGTTAAGCTAAGCGTTGACGGGCTCCATCCACGCTATAAAACACTGAGGACAGCACACAAGACACAGACAGGACGCTTACATGGTGCAATAAAGACAAGTGATATTACAGTGCTAGACATCATATTATCAAGTTCCTGTTACTTCTCAGCAAAATGCATTGAAGCAACAGGAACCTGAAACCCACCCAACCACCCGCAATATGAAATGGTCACCTCTTGCATACATATTCTGAAATAATGAAAAGACATCTGCTTGTGATATTAATGTGATTTATAAAATTTAGTTGAAAATATCAGTCACAGACGTTTACAGCACCGAACCATAGTTTCCAGAATTTGTTAATTTTTTTGCATGTTTTTTTTTTGTATTGAAATATATATTTCTATTGCAAATAGATAGGTATAATGATGATTGAAGCGGTGGGAAAGGGGGCGATAAAAACATACTTATCAAAATGCTTTGAAAAGTTGTCACAAATGAATGTATCGATACTGATGGGTTGAAGATGAAATGTGGTGGAACAGTTTTAATGAAAACGTTAATTTGTTTTTAACATCTGTTGACCATTTATTTCTCTGATATATTCAACTCGGAAATAAATTGTTAACACCGAATTTGACATGACAACCCATTATTGTTTGATCTAGTTCAAGTAGAAAGATATAATGGTCTGTATGAAATATTGTTTTTCAATCTAGAAAACTCATTACGCGCATGATGTCAATTAAATGCCGGCATTATTGGGTAAGGTAAGTATCCGTCATGTCATAGAGATAATTTATGAATATTGATATCCTGTGATGAAATATACATTCAATGGTACATTTGATTCTGCTGTAGTCATCATTTTCCAACAGATGAGTAGATAGAGCTATTACATCATTACATATTTCACTCTGAAATATTTGTATCTATTATCGATCAAGCCGGTGCTAAGAACCATGTGGTCATGTCATTCAACATATGGATATATGATGGAAATTTAATTGCTCCCTGGCCAAATCTGCTCTCTGATAAACAACTTGAAGCTATAGTCTGGTGTACAAAATCTCATCTCATGCTCACCTCATGTTCATTTCTTGGCCACCGTACTTGGATGAAAATCGTAGACTGGATTGTTAAAGATTGAATAAGCACCTCTCTGTATTACCGAAGTAAAACATCGCCAGTTGGAAAGCAACTCTCGAGGGCTAATTCGCGTCGCTTTTGTTTAATCTGCTGTTCAGGTATACAATACGTATAAGATTAAACTTTTTCCAGGGAGTACGATCAGAAGCTATCGGAGGAATAGTGTCCAAACTAGTTTTTTCAATATGAGATCCTCTAACTTATCTCTATCCCTCGTCAAATATTCACTTATGAGATGACAACATGAAAAACAAATTATCCAGGTAGGGACCTATATTGGGGAAAAACATGCTGACGGTTGCATTTGTATTCATCATGTCAATATTAATATCAAAACAAGTTCGGATCGGAACTGACGAGAGTAGGCCGAAACTGACACCTCTCTTTAAGTAATGTAATCTCCTATTCCCCAAGTTATGTTACCGATCAGCGATACGGATTTGATGTTTTGGGAACAATTTGTTAAAGGAATGTGGATGGTTGAGTGTCAGACAAAGATTCTATCTTAATAGATGTACCCTAGTTTGGAAGGCAATACGCCAAGTCATCTCAGAACAAGTTTCAAGCATGTCTCTGAAAAACATTTATATAACACAAGATCTGCTCCACTAAATCTTTTCCGTGGAAATTACCATAAGAATTCGTTATCGGCTCTTGGGGTCACCAGCTGGAATAGCCTGCCAGACGAGGTAAAGCGTAGTAAAACTTTACAGACTTTTAAAAAACACTGTTCTAAGTATATAAGAACGTTTGTTGAACCTTTTTAATGTGATGTTTCCACATACAATGCAGTACACTACTGTGCAATATGTAAATCGTGATCATCACGTAACCATTTATATAACCATTGTCTCGCTGTGATATTGTTTTATTTTATTGTTTTAGGCTTTTATTGTTTTTATGTAAATATTGTAAATAATTTGCACGGATGAAAAACAGAATCTGCTGATTCCTTTGCAATAAAACTGAAACTGAAACTGATTTTCTGGTTCGCCATTTTTCTATATTTGGCACGCTTTTTCCGCATAAACTTTTATGCCGACGGTGGCGCCCTCTGTTCGTTAATCGTTTGACTGTCTGATGTTCGTTTGACTGCCCGTTAATCGTTTGACTGTCTGATGTTCGTTTGACTGTACGTTAATCGTTTGACAGTCTGATGTTCGTTTGACTGTGCGTTGTTCGTTTGACTGTCTGATGTTCGTTTGACTGTACGTTAATCGTTTGACTGTCTGATGTTCGTTTGACTGTACGTTAATCGTTTGACTGTCTGATGTTCGTTCGACTGTACGTTAATCGTTTGACTGTCTGATGTTCGTTTGACTGTGCGTTGTTCGTTTGGTAAGCGAACGTTAATCGTCTGTCAAACGAACGTTAATTGTTTGATAAACGAACGTTAATTGTTTGATAAACGAACGTTACTTGTTTGCCTGAGCGTTGTTCGTTTGTCAAATGAACGTTAATCGTTTGACTCAAGCTTATTTGTTTCACTGTTGTATTTTTGGCGGTGTTTGCCTTACAAGTCACCAGCTCTGCCAATCTACTTAACATTAAATCTCATCTGTTCCACCATTTGGAAATTTAGCTTGTGGGATCTAACCGGCTTGCAGTAACTCGAGCGACAACCAGTCCTGAGAACTATTCATAGTGTTTTGAAGCGGACATTAATGGTAGAGTAATTTTGGTTGACTCAGCCGAATCAGACGCCACGCAGATGGGATATCTTTTGATTTTGCTGCGATCCAGCCATCCAGCCGAGGTAGATATGTGGTCTTCGGGTAAGAGTAAACGGAGATGGTGACTCTATCCCTCCTCCACGACTGCAAGTGAATTAGTCCAAATACGGCCGTGATGTCATAAGGCTGATAATTCATGGGCTCTCGGAACACCACGTCCAATTGGAATACGTAAGGTTCTATATAGCGGCATATATGATTGGGAAGCATTGATAGGATTAAGATTGTAAGTAAGTATACAAGCAATCTCAGTGCCAGTCAGAATGCTATGTTTCTGTTGTGTAACTGGCTATGTGTTGGTGTTATACAAAAGTTGACGAAAACAGAAACATTATCTACTCCAGACCAGTCATTTCACCACTAATCACTACAAGTTCAGTGACGAAATACAGTTTGGATTCATCAGCCACAATTGTATGTTGAGACGAGAAGGCATCCGATAAGAAGTTACATAATATATCAAGCCTCATACATTTGTTTGCTCAAGTTTAGCCTACAGACAGGCTAACAATAAGTGTGACAAAACGATTACACACCAATGACTAAATAATCAGTTATGATCTTTGAATCCAGCAAGCTAAATATTTAACAAACCTTGTCAGATAACAACTTTCTGACAGATCTAACTGAATCAAACTCTACACTGTAATTTTTTACTGTAGAAGTGCAGTAAGTTACTGCTTTCTTTCACAGTAACTTACTGCAAAACATAACTACAGTATAATACTGTAATACAGGCAGGAGCTCACTGTATTACATTGTATACAGTAAGTTACTGCATATATTTTCCAAAATACAGTATCTAATGGAATGGATATAAAATACAATATACGCTCAACACATTTACTGTAAAATTGGCATAACTTATTGCTTCATTTAATATAATTTACAGCATACAGAACAAAATTGTATACGAAGAAAATTAAAATAAAGTTCAAGCATTGTTAATAGAAGTACATTTTGTATTGCTTTGATTGTTCATCAATTCATTCTTCTTTGATTCGGGGGTAAGGATTCATTATCTTTAAGGCTCAATAACAACTTGCTCGATGTGAACTCGTAGGCATTCAAAATATCTATTATAGCGTACGAATTATGTTGATCGCCACGTTGTTTCACAGGAAGTTTGTAAAACTCAATGTTACGGAACTCCGTTATTTTGAAGAAAAAATCCCAAAACTTCACATTCCTGGTAGGCCTACCCTCACAGAGTTCCCATTTTTAATTTTCTCATCATTCCCTACATGGAGGGTTATGCAAATATGCTCAAAATGACCCCAATATGATAAGTTATAAAGTCGCAAAGTTTCGGCTCTCTATAGTTTTCTTCATTTCGGAGCACGAGAGATTCCCCCGAGGCCACATACGGTTAAGCCTATCTGGCCCGGGAGAGGCAGATCCCCTCCGACATCAGATTTCGCGGTTTAAATGGGCATTTTAATTTTATTTGAGCAAAACTAAGTATTATCTATTATATTTATATTTTTTTGAGCGAAAGAAAAAATCGAAAAACAACAAAATTCGTAAATCGGGCGGGCCAGAAAATAGGCGGGAATATGGCTTCCGGGAAGGTAATCCACTTTGATATCATGGCGGCCATTATTTTAAAGTAAACTGTACAAGGGTTAATAATGCAACGATAAAAACTTTCAAAATATAATACGAGTGGGCGAAGATATATCCAAATTCATCATATCGTATACATTAATTTAATAAATCAGTGCCAGTTTGGTTCAAAGGGGCTTAACTCTTATCGGAGTTTAAGAAGTACTTTTTTCCTGGCTGTTTTTCTTGTGTGATTATATAACCTGATAATGGTGTCCATTTAAATGAGTGAACTGACGTGAATATCTCTCCGATGTATCTAAAATCATGTATGTGGGTGATGGGCTTATGATATAATATATGGAATGATCGAACACTTGTTCCGGCATCTTCATGTATGTATATACAGTGGTAATACATTCCGTGTACAATATAGTTTTCAGTTTATCTGCTTGACAAACAGACAATAACTAGTCATATTGTCAGGCAAACCATGATAAGAACGGAATATCTTTCCTTTCTGTTACTTCGTGGTTTTCTTTTTTCAGAATTATCTGTTTAAAATCAAATAACAAATTTACAGTAGCAATATATTATTGCATTTTTACAGTAAGTTACTGGCACCTTTGCTGCCAGTAACTTACTGTAATAATTACAGTAGCATTCTACTGTAAATTTTACAGTAAGTTACTGGCACCTTTGCTGCCAGTAACTTACTGTAAAATTTACAATAAATTTTTTACAGTGTACGAAAGCTGTCTTGTATCAAATCGCGACTTCCCCTGCTCATTCCGACTCATGGTTTTCCCCAAATCATGTTTTCCAGATATGATTTCCAGGAAAGATATATAGAAGATTTTCATAATCATTTTTTATTTTCAGGAAGGAATTAATGTACTTGTATTAAGTACACATAACACATCAGACTTGTAAATAATGAAGCACTCGTATTAACAATGTATTAACTACATAATGTCTGTACATCATTATGAAAGATATAGATACAGATTGCCGTGTGTTAAAAATCGCATTATATAAGAAAAACCCGTATATACAAATTTAATGAACTTCGATCATGCATCTATTGTCTGGATAGCATTTCACTATCTGTTGGGCTATGATAATTGTTTGTGTTCAATTATGCCAAATGTTTTAATCCGTTTCGATATGGGAAGTGCTACCTGAACTATTTATACCAGGACCATGACTGAGTATAACTATAAGCATTTAACGTTCCTCTTAGGTGCTCAATCCCGGTGTCATCAAATGCTTTCGAAATGTGCTCGGGCTATATGAGGCTACTAATACGTTCAAATTATACCGATTCTCAGCAATTATCTTTTGGTTTTACTGAACTATGCGATAATAATTCACATAAATGTCGCAACGTTGTAAATAAAACGACTACATTTCCATAACATACAGTTGTCTGTATCATGCTATCAAATATTATTCAAATGTAAGATTATATTTGCTATTTGGTGAATGTTTAGTTAATAAAATTCATCTGTTTGATTAAATTTGTCTATGTAGTATAACTTTGCTCATATATCAATTATATGAGCCACCGTTTCATGCAGTAGAGAATATATGGTGAATAGTTTTGTTACATTTAATTTCCTGCGAAGTATATATCTCACAGTGTGAAATATAACCGAAATATTTATCAACTCACCTGCCGTATATCAAAAGTCTGCAAATTAATCGGCTTCATTTGCACCTGATGTCCCAGTGTGGCATATATAATTAAATATAATATAATTATTTGCATATCTTTGTACTGTGTACGTTATGCTGTGTCATAAGGGCCTGTCCAAGCTGCAATATCTAATGTCCACAAACGGTAAATATAATAGCAAATGTATGGCGCATATAAGTGAAGTATATGGCAAATGATGCACATTTACAAACATTTGTCTATATTTGTCTTTCCATTTGGTACACCATGTGTATGTTAAAAGCATGCAAATTATATCCACATACGTTAATATTTACAGGTCCGTTTAAAATTTTGCAAATATAACAGTTATATTCAACTTATATTTAGTAGTAATATTAAATAATATCAAATCAAGATTTTCGTGTAGTGGACCTTCTCAGATAAAGTGATTTATCCAGGGAAGAATTCTGGTCTGCTGAAACGTAACAGTCACGTTTTACGGCTACGCCTCATTTACATAATGACATCTTTTGACTCATCGTAAAACTCACACATTGCTATTTACAAACATTCGGCTACCTGCGAGATACGTACGATATCAATGCTAACACATAGTCAAACCAATTAGATCATCCGAATTCAATTCATCCCTAATTCCATATAAGATAATCATATTTTTCCCGTGAAACACATGCTCATTGTATCAAAACCACGTCGAGCGCATGACAATTAAATATGTGTGAAATCAACACCCCTCACAATATTAAATACAACAGAATATCTCTACTGTATCACTGTCGCCACCCCGTTTTCAAAGTAACATATATGAAATTCAAATGAGTATTTAACCATCTTAATCATGATAACATATTCGAATTAACAGAATATGTTGTGATATTTTGTCTGGCTTATGACGCTTTCGACCGAGCTCATTTAAGAATTTCGATCATTAAAGGTCGATTTAATTGAACTGAAGCTCATTGAATTTCGGCCGAGTTGTTGAAGAGGCGGAACACATGCTCGCATGCATGCTACGAGTTAACCCCTGCTTAGCTGTCATTGTCCCTCATTAGATGAAAGTTAATCTGAGCGACTGCCTTTGGTGTTCATATATTCAGCTTTTGTGCTGCGAGTTATCCTTCCAAAAAATCTAACTGGAATTCCAGTATATAGAGCGACGGTAATCGCAAATGCAATAAATAGTGTAACACATGTAGTTGTTGATCTCGGTCCTGATAGCCCCACTCCGGAGTGCCAAAATGAAAAATCACTTATGAAAGAAGTTTTTCAGTTAGCCTAAACTATATGAACTGGTATGGTATTTTCCAATTCCTGGGTCTCAGTGTCCTCGAAAAACAGCATTCGAGGTAATGTTTCGATGTGAAAACAGCGCTTTTTCTCTATGTATATATATCTGGAACCAAAACATCTGGGCAACAACTAACTGTTCACATGAAAAATATTTTGGGGTAGAGTTTATCTTTCTTCTGGACAGGCTTTATATGCTTAAGGAAAGAAAAGGGTGATGATATTTCACAAAATACACTTTTTCAATATATTGCTTTTCGAAAGCCTTAAAATTCAGTGGCCGAGCTATTATACTGTGAACTATTTCTTTTGCATGTATTATTTCGTTTTGTCACTCCAAACCACACCACTGGAGACTAAAAGATCAATCCTAACACATGGTCAAACCAATTAGATCATCCGAATCCAATACATCCCTAATTCCATATAAGATAATCATATTTGAAAAGTGAAACACATGCTCATTGTATCAAAGCCACGTCGAGCGCATGACAATTAAATATGTGTGAAATCAACGCCCCTCACAATATTGAATACAACAGAATATCTCTACTGTATCACTGTCGCCACCCCGTTTTCAAAGTAACCTAGTATATGAAATTCAAATGAGTATTTAACCATCTTAATCATGATAACATATTCGAATTAACAGAATATGTTGTGAAATTTTGTCTGGCTTATGACGCTTTCGATCGAGCTCATTTAAGAATTTCGATCATTAAAGATCTATTTAATTGAACTGAAGCTCATTGAATTTCGGCCGAGTTGTTGAAGAGGCGGAACATATGATCGCATGCACGCTACGAGTTTAACCCCTGCTTAACTGTCATTGTCCCTCATTAGATGAAAGTTAATCTGAGCGACGGCCTTTTGTGTTCATATATTCAGCTTTTGTACTGCGAGTTATCCTTCCAAAAGATCTGACTGAAATTCCAGTATATAGAGCGACGGTAATCGTAAATGCAATAAAATTTTCATGAATAATATTTTGGGGTAGAGTTTATCTTTGTTCTGGACTGGCATTATATGCTTAAGGAAAGAAAAGGGTGATGATATTTCACAAAATACACTTTTTCAATATATTGCTTTTCGAAAGCCTTAAAATTCAGTGGCCGAGCTATTATACTGTGAACTATTTCTTTTGCACGTATTATTTCATTTTGTCACTCCAAACACCACCCTTTTGGGGACCAAAAGTTCACTAAATAGCGCTCCAAGTCCTTTGCTAAGATTCATCAACAACCTTGTGTGACGCTCATAAGTAATAAGTTATAGCCTAGACTATTTCTATTTTCCCGGGCGTAATATAATAGAACGTTGTGCAACGTCGATAACCCAGCATATTGGGACTTCGCCATTAAACATGAGATATAACATGGAACCCAGAAAAACAAGTGCTCGGTTCAGAGCCACTTTCATCCAAAATTGTGTCGTTAGACAAGTATAGTTGTATATAAAATACAATATATGATTAACCTTGTGTTGCATCAGTATAATCAAGAAACAAAATATATAGAATTATATCTTTTCTATGCCACACTTAGTCAACTTCTCCAACCCTCCTTCGGCACGACATCCTGAGTTGATGGCTACCGAGATATCCATATTCCAAATCAAACGCCAAAAGGTCGAAGAAAATAAACCGCAAAGATCTTCAGTGCTTGCCTCCCAGCTGAATTGGTCACTAAGCTCGATCCTGTGAAAAGGCTTCGATAAATGTTGTCAGTCAGAGATGCGAGGTTTTGACGGATAATCACCATGCTAAACCTTCACGGTACGGCAGGCAGATTGTTTAATTAAAGAATTGCTTTACCGGTATCTTGGCTTTTACAGAAGTTGAATGAATTCTGCAGTCGTTCCTGGGAAACTGATTGAAAAAGCTATGGTTATATAAATTGACTTGAGAATCTCTACTGTTAAGCAACATCACTCAAGGAGCCGTGATGCTGGATTGGTGTCTAAAAATAAATCCTGTCAGCAAGATATTTGATCAGATATGACAATTCCATCCTTTAAGTTATTAAGTATATATTGTATCATGCTCAATTGTTTAATCGTTTCAGTTTCAGAGCTACATCGCAACCTTAATTAGCTATTAGATAGTGAGCAAGTGTGATCCATCGACTTAAAAATCCTTCAAGAAACCACAGGAAGTCGATTCGAAATGTTGGTCAGTATGCATGAATATTTTCCACAGAATGAAACAGGCTAACAACCTAACATTTGGTATGGGAAAGATACAGGATTTGTAGTAGCTCTCACATGTAGATAATGTCGCAGTTAATGGTCTTGATTTTTTTCATCTGAAAACATTGTTAATACATGTACAGCTTTTTGCTTTTTCGCTAGGCGGAAAGTAGCCGTGAAGAGTAAGCGTCTTATATAAATATAAAACAATTGCCTGTTATCATAACAACATATAATTTTGGAAGAGCACGTTCGAATATAGGCGCAGAAATTCTTTCAGGACGGGTGGCTTCTGAATGTTGGATCTGTCACGTGCCACGTTTCTACAACTAAATTAAGGTTGCCAGACTATGGGAAGAAGGATGGAAACCCTTTCTTTATGGAAACTCAAGCTACTTCATTGATAACAGTCAACATAATTTATTGATATCAGGGGAGACAGCATTAATGCTACTGTCACATACACAACCTTTGTGAATGACAGTCCATATAGATTTCTAATTCCAGATTAACGGGTGGTCGTGAGATGTATAGTAAAGGCTATTCTCCGAATGCCTCGCCGTATACATAATTGTTCAGCCTGACATAACGATCGCACCATGGATGCAAACTGCATTTACATTGAAGTCCGCTCTAACCAGAAATCAACCTTGAGATTTGAGATGTCGGATAATCGCTTCTCGGCTCCAATTGTCTGTCATGTAACCGTACAGTGTATGCCCACGTTTGGGAAGCGCTGGTATCAGATTGTTCCACTGTCACACGGTTTTTCATGGAGAGGGAATTATGGAATAATTAAGTTCATTCGGCGAATGTCAGTTTTTGTGGAGAGCTGTAATTTCGAATGTTAAAGAACATGAATAGACTCGGCATTGATAGGCAGAATATTAACGGTTCTAATATGCGCTATGGCTACGCTATTTTGGAATGAGTCGATAAATTATCCATGCTTCAATTAAACAGTGTCATTTTATGTGGATACGACTTAAACTAGCAAAAAGCCACTGCATGAATATGTCCGATGATGTTATTTCTATTTTTATATTGACAAGTCTATTATGACAGAGAGAGAGAGAGAGAGTCTATCTCTGTGCGGCTGTCGTAGTGTTATCAGGGTTCGGATTTTTGAAAGATTTCCGTTCAGTTTTTGACCGAAACCTTGATTTTTACAAAATTTAAAGTTATGGATCAGGAGTCATATGATTACGCTTGGCAAGGAGAACGTGATGTGACCGTATGGACTAAATTCGAGTTACATCACACACTACGCCTATAAAGAAATAGCGTTCTTTCACCTGTAATTACTGATGCCCGATAGGCTGGAGGCAAAAGCGCCGGCAAATGACTGTCCCTGCTCACTATATATGTCGTCGTTCAATATGATTCAGCTGGGTGAAGGAATGTAATGGAATGATTTGAGTGCCTGTTGATGACAGAAAAATGCCCAGAACCCCAGAGAAGGCCGATTGTGGCTTGATACTCCTAAAGCATTGCATGGATTATTGTTGTATAGATCCAACAATCTGGTCAGTGATCAAAGATAACATATATGAACGTTTTACCTCGTATTTTAATTTACGAGTTTTGCTGGCAGATTGAAAGAGAGCCCAAATATTTCGTTTTTCTGAAGTTCAGAAGTTTTATTTCGATAATTTCTCATTGAGCTCATCCTTATTTTTTACTCAAAACGCAATAACTTCCCTGTCAAGTAGAGATGATATTTAATAAGGCTGAATGTTATTAACAATTCTTTTTTTTAAACCACAGATTCAACTTGAAAACTCGACCGATATGGAATACTGCAATCGGTAACCATGTTGGACAGCAATTACCATATGCTTACACACGCCGGAAAGGGTGCCTGGCTGAGTGTTTTTCTCATAAATGCAACCTAAAGTGCGAAATCCCAGCTGTTAGCCCCTGGTCATATACTTCGCTGTATAAAGGTAAATTCCAGCTAACAAAAATGAAAAAAAGGACAATATACATTCCAAAGTGCCTTGGGGGCTAATACAAAATTAACCCATGTGACGAATATCTGACTGTCACGTGTTAGTTTTGGAAACCGCCACACAATGTATTTTCAATAATGCAGTTGTTTCACATAAAATACAATAATATAAATTGTTATGAGCCAAGGCATCCGCATAATGTACTAGTTTTACTGCTTATAGAATGAAAATATTATGCTAAGACTGTATCACTTTCACGTACCAGCAGCATGTTGAATGTTCCATATCAGAATATCGCTATCCGCAAAAGCTATGAAATATTGACAATAATAACCATACGGATGGAAGCTGCTTTTTTGTTTGTGCATCGGTCTATACGCCAATAACTTCTTGGGCCAAGAAACCAAAATCAAACCTATATACGTACCTGAAATGTGAGGAACGATTTCCTCATTCCTTTGTTGATGTCACCTCTCTAGGTGGATAATTGTTTTCTTCGTCACCAGAGCAATTTTCTTGATAAGTCCATTGAAGAAAAATGTTTCTTCATCTCTGTTAACGTGGCCACGGACCTCAAAATAAATATCCCAATCAATTAAAGTGATCGTAAACCCCCAAGTAAAGTTTCCATCAAATGAAACACCATTGCAAACAGTGTGGGAAAATATTTATTGTATTTTTTTACGATTTTATTACACAGAGTAAACTGCAAATAAAGCATGGTATTCTATGGTGGTCTGTTGCAATCATATTTAGGCCCAGTGACGTCACACTGCCTTAATCCATATATTTCAAAATTGGTCTGCACTTTCCAATGCTGGATTCATACTTAAAGTGTGTATACTCTGAGATTCAACACAGACTCACGGTTCCAATGTGCATCTTTCACCAAAATTTGAGAAATTAAATGAAAGATTCAAATTGACTTGACGCTTATGAATTGCCATCTCCCAGATTTTGGTGAAAAGTCTGTGTTGAACCTCAGAGTATACACACCTTAAGCTTGAATCACGCATTGGAAGGTGCAGACAAAGTTTGAAATATATGTATTAAGGCAGTGTGACGTCACTGGACCTGAATATGATTGCAACAGACCACCGGACCTAAATATGATTGCAACAGACCACCATAGAATACCATGCTTTAGTTGCAGTTTGCTCTGTGTAATAAAATGGTGAAAAAATACAATAAATATTTTCCCACACTGTTTGCAATGGTCTTTCATTTGATGGAAACTTTACTTGAGGGTTTACGACCACTTTAAGAACTATTCGTATACCAAGCATTAGTACCAAGTAAAAAAAGCCTAGTACACATGCACATAAACTAGTCTCCGACTAAAGAGAGAAGCCGCCAACAGTTTTCAATGATGCTGACGTTCCAGAAAAAAAAACATCGAAGAACATTTGGTCAATTCTTCTATTCAAAATTCCTCAAATTTTGCAATTTCGCACTCATGGCAAAAAAAGGACCGTACGTCTATCGTACATCTGCTAATTCTGCCCTGGAACCTATGTTTTTACGTCTCCAAATGACAATCGCGATCGAAATCAACTCGTGGAAATTCATTTGAAAAATATCTGTCACTGAAAAATATTTTACGAGCAAAACATCGCGGATTTTTGCTGCCAGCATTGAAAACTGTTGACCCCTTTTCGCATTGATTGAATGTTTCATACTAACTGGCGCCAATTGATAAATGTAAAAGTTCTTCCAATTACTGACGCGGAACTTCTTCTGTGACCGTTGAAAATTGAATGTCGGATATAAGACCTATATTTCAGAATAAATTCCTCATATAATCCTACATTAAAGATTGTTATTATAGCTAGATCCCTTTTCCTAACCAGAGAAGAATCCAAACGGCATAAAAAAAAAAACCGAAGTCGCCACGAACCTCATATCAGTTTTCATGAAGGTCATTTTCACCTTCCATAACGATCCATCACTCCCGAGTTCGGTGATATTTAATGATCGGGACCAGCTTCATATTTTTTTCTTTTCCAATATTTAAAATGTTATGTTTTCTTCCAAGATCTGTTATTACATTCCATATCTGTAGCGATAGACAAAGCGAATGTGTATGGGATGAACGATTGGAGTCTCCGTCTTTAAATATGAATGATGATAGCCCTCATCCATCAGATTTCATTTTGTCCGATTGCTTAACCATACGACAGATAAGGGAAATACCAGATGGCTATTAAATCAGGATTACCAAGGGGATGGTGAAGAGCCCCTCGATTTAAACTAGAACAGCGGCTGCTTGGATATCTCAGACTATTTAGAGAACAGCTGGACATTTGGTGGCAATCTCTTAAGAAATGGTGTTTGATTATTTCTAATCCACCATCACGTTGATATGAATTTTAGCTGGCATATTTGGGTAATAATTATTACAACATATCATACATGAAATACTGCGTCGTTTCAAGATCTTTGCTTGCATATCAAATCGTCAAATATATTCAGAAGAACATGGCACAATTAACTCATCCATTATTCGTATTTTCCATTTTTCATCTAGTAATAATGAGCGAAAGAATGAGGCAGCTTGGTCTAGCACATATAATTAGAGCAGAAAGATTATCGGAAGGTACAGAATTGAGTACGACCAATGGCACATGTATAAGATGTGTATCTGCCACCATACACCACCGGCACCGTACCCTCTCCAATGAATACAATGTTGGCTTATCAGTGATCTCATTTGTTGGAATATATTTCCCAGCTTTTTTTTCAATTTATTCCCATTTTAATAACTCCGCAGTTTTATTGACAATGGTTGCTACAAACATTAAATATATTTGGTACACTTTAGTGTCACATGAATAAGACCTGTTTGATTATGAACGCGAAAAATCTTTACATGGGACCGTTGTCTACCATATAGTTTTACCATGAATATCACCATATACACAGGAACATTTTGACCGTTCAATACTGCGTGGTTTCCCAACCTATCGGTACTGCTCAGAAAGGCCCAAATACTTCATGATTCAGTGTAGTAACGGAGTGGTACTGCTCAGCCATCTCCAGGCCAGTACACTATACAATTATTAAATGATCAGTTTATGACTATTTATTATGATTTCTTTCCTAGCAATCAAAGTGGCGTCTTCAGCAGCCGAATTGTATTTGCCATTTTCGTCACAAGAAAACTTATACAAATGAGACGAGAAATTGATAATATGATATCCCGTCAAGTGAACCATTTCCTCAAACAACTCATATGGCATTTTCTGTTTTATACCAGAATATTCTGTTATGTTCGGCTATGATCATTCTGAGTACGAGTGCTCATTCACCCCCATGGCTCATTCACCCCCATGGGTTCATTCACCCCCATGGGTTATTTTATAGGGATAGGGAGATCGCGTGCCCTTCTATACTACTCATGGCGCACTACTCATCGCGCATGCGCAGTTGACCCATTCTACTGTAGGGTGCAAGCCTGGCCCATGGAATCGCAGGTAGCGAAAATCCCAGGCCTCTCGCCCCACCCTATCCCCCGCCACACCTGTAGGGATAGGGAGATCGCGTGCCCTTTCTATACTACTAATCATCGCGCATGCGCAGTCGACCCATTCTACTGTAGGGTGCAAGCCTGGCCCATGGAAACTCAGGTAGCGAACACCCCAGGTCTCTCGCCCCACCTTATCCCGCGCCACACCTATGGGATCCGCTGTGCAGTAAGTAAAGCGGAGGAGGAGGAGTAGGAGGAGTCGGACACGCCACGGATTATATTAGGGAGATGACACTAAGTATAGACCCCAGTATACATATAACACTTATACGGATTATAGATATTGTTTACCCATCTATTGGGGATTGGTGAGGTATGTAAGACTGCCCTTTTGCTATGCATGAACATAGCATTCAAAACCAGTGAAGGTGTACGTCAACACAGTATATATTCTTGTTGACGCCCTCCTGATAACTGATCCAATTACAAGCGTCTAGTCCGTCATTCATAATCCAGCCGTCGTCCATTAGAGAATATCCGCGTCCATAATCCAAAGACCTATTCCATTTCCATATAACAGTATTAGCACCAAATTCAAAAAGACAAAAGTATACATAAACATAGGCTTGTTTCCTGCAAGAGAGAAGCGGTCAACAGTTTTCAATGATGCCGGCAAGACATCATGATGTTCCGAAATATCAAATCCGTATCGCTGATCAGTATTCTTAATCCATAATATTCGTTATAGAGTCGTCATCTAAAAATGATGTACCTCAGTCACGCTTTGATTGTGACTAGCAAATACCCGCCTCAAGAATTGAACGGCAGGATAGGAAACACAAATGTTCAGAGTAGCTGGTTGTGCTTCGCTGAAACGTTGCCGGCTATAATAAACAAAATAATTGAAAACTTGTGGGGTTTTTTCACGTAATGATCACTAGACAACCCGTTGGTGTTTGGATGAGAATTCCCACGATGTTCTGACAGAGCCACTCTGAATTGTACATTTTTCCTATCAGCGGATCGGAACACTTGGGAATTAGAACAAAATGACCCACTTCTTCGTCAGCATTTTATTAAGACTGATAATACTTAAGTGGTATAGTCTTTTCCACATTCTACAGGAGCAAATAACCTCAATAATCCTTCATTCCTCGTATTTAAGAAGCAAGAGGATTGGAATCAGCCACCAAGAACACTGATTGTGTAATCGTGATTATATCAATGGAATGGTGCATGGTAATCCATCAAAAACGATCACCTTTTTTGATCCGTCCAAAAAATACAATACATGAGCATAATATTGTTCTGGGCTAATAATGCGTGGAGTGAAAAACGATCACCATTCATCAAATGTATGCCCTCTTCTCTGCCAGTCTATTAAGTGCGCTTTATATTTTCTAGAGTATGTACATGTCACTGACGATAAATATCTTCACAATACCCTGGTTTTCTCGTAGGCTAAAATGTTGACGAATATTATTAACCACCCAAACAGCTTAGCTGCCACTCAGCCTTCGCAGCAAATGATAAGCGCATTTGTATAAATCTCTGTCCTTGGTAATTTCGCCCCTTTTGAAAGTAAATGTTTGTCGGCCCGCCTGGTGGCCATAGGTATTTCGGGCATAACAAACACAATCGACTAAAAAAATCTGTGGGTGAGTCTTCAATTACAGCACATATAAGGGAAGTGGGAAGAGGTGCCGACATACTGACTGAGTCACATGACTTCACAGAATAGTCTTCTGGTTAACCTATTCCAAAGCACATACCAAGAGTCTAACGATTCAAGATATGTGTTGTATCTCAGGTACGCTTTTATTGTACCTGTTCATGTGGCAACTTGGATGATATGACCACACGGCCCCTAGCACCGGCATAAGCGGTATTAGATACAAATCTAGAGAGCTATGATGGAAATGCTCTGACAACTCGTATACTGGTAATGGGTGAGCTGTTTCGCTGTGGCAACTCGTACATTGGAGATTTGATATGCAAGAAAAGATCTTGAAACTTCTGGCGATGGAGAGGGATGATCCTAGTGAACGTTTCTGTCGTACTGTGTGGGGTACGTAGCGAAATTAAATGCTGGGAGCATAGGAGCGTAATTATTTTACGATAACCTCATACCAATGCATGTTAACTTAGAATGTAAAATACAAAGTAAATGCAAACTTCGCATCATTAAAATATATATGGTCATTGTGAGACAACTATATATTGTGTTGTCACAGAAAAAGACAAACAAAGTTGTCTCGTCGCTCAATATGATTCAGCTAGGTGAAGGAATGTAATGGAATGATATGAGTGCCTGTTGATGACCGTGTCAATTTCGCACTGATGGCAAAAAACGATCGTAACCTACAAGCTCGCTGTCGCTACATTCCCTAATTCTGCTAATTCTGCCTTGGAACCTACGTGTTTACATCTCCAAAGTGTTCAAATGACAATCACGATCGAAATCACCATGTGCAAATTTATTTGAAGAATATCTGTCCGTGATAAGTATTTTATGAGCAGAACATCGCGGATTTTTGCTGCCATCATTGAAAATTGTTGACCCCTTTTCGCATTCATTGTATGTTTCATACTAACTGGCGCCGATTGATAAATGTAAAAGTTCTTACAATTACTGACGCGGAACTTCTTCTGTGACGGTTGAAAATTGAATGTCGGAATAAATGCCTTGAATTATTTAAAGAGGGATTCTTAATGATGGGCTCGGGAACCAAACGAAAAACCTCAGTCTAACAAAATACCGATCTTGGATAGTTATATATCCCCATATAATCCTACATTATAGATTGTTATTAGAGCTAGTTCCCTTTTCTGAAACAGAGAAGAATCCAAAACGGCATAAAACATACCGTAGTCGCCACGAACCTCATATCAGTTTTCATGAATGTCATTTTCACATTCCATAACGATCCATAACTCCAGAGCGTGGTGATATTTTATGATCGGGAACAGCTTCATATTTTTTTCTTTTCCAATATTTAAAATGTCATGTTTTCTTCCAAGATCTTTTATTACATTCCATATCTAAAGCGATAGACAAAGCGAATGTGTATGGGATGAACGATTGGAGTCTCCGTCTTTAAATATGAATGATGATAGTCCTCATCCATCAGATTTTATTTTGCCCGATTGCTCAACCATGCGGCAGATAAGGGAAATACCAGATGGCTATTAAATCGGGATTACCAAGGGGATGGTGAAGAGCTCCTCGCCGTATCTCGGTTTAAACTAGAGAAGCGCCTGCTTTGATATCTCAGATTTTTTAGAGAACAGCTGGACATTTGGTGGCAATCTCTTAATAAATGGCGTTCGATTATTTTTAATCCACCATCACGTTTGTATGAATTATAGCTGGCATATATGGGTAATAAGTATTACGACATACCATCCCTTGCTACATCGTTTCAAGATCATTTTTTGAATATCAAAATGTTAAATATATTCAGAAGAATATGACACAATTAACTCATCCATTATTCGTATTTTTCATTTTTCATCTAGTAATGATGAGCGAAAGAATGAGGAAGCTTAGTCTAGCACATATAATTAGAGCACAAAGATTATCGGAAGGTACAGAATTGAGCACGACCAATGGAACACGTATAAGCTATTTATCTGTCACCATACACCACCGTCACCGTGCCCTCTCCAATGAGTACAATGTTGGCTTATCAGTGCTCTTGTTTGTTGGAATATATATTTCGCAGGTTTTTTCAATTGATTCCCATTTTAATAACTGTACAGTTTTATTGACAATGGTTGCTAAACACATTAAATACTTTTGGTACACGTTAGTGTCGCATGAATAAGATCTGCTTAATTATGAACGCGAAAAGTTTTCCTTTGCGACGATTTTCTACCATATAGTTCTACCATGAATTTCACCATATACAGAGGAAAACTTTGACCGTTCAATACTGCGTAGTTTCCCAACCTATTGGTACTGCTCAGAAAGGCGCAAATACTGGTTTTGTCTGTGTAGTAAATGAGTGGTACTGCTCAGCCATCTTCAGGCCAGTACACTCTAAAATTATTAAATGATCAGTTCAGCACAGTAAAAAAAATGTACAATTTCCATCCCGAATCACATGCATAAGATGGCCATTAATGTAGCGGATGTTTTTTTTCTTCTCGCGCCAACTTCGTATATTGAATATCACACACTGGATCCTCCGTTTTGCTATATGGTGGTTCCAAAGTCAAAAATAAATTTCGTTGTCATGAAAACACCAGTAGATTACGATTTCAGCTTAGATTGCATCGTCGGCCTATCGCTTTGATATTTCAGACAAACATCTTGTGGCGTGTTGGCCTGAATAGCAACAGTGGCCGATTTGTCGAATAATTTTTGCGGCAATATTTCAATGACCTGAGCTTTGACAAAATATACGCCTTTATTGGTCCGCTTTTCGAAAAGCAAAAAGTCTCGCAACCGTGCTTGTAATGAACACATGGAAGACTTCCTTGAAAACAAAACTATCTCGCAACATCCAGTCAATCGTCAACATGTATTTTAATGAATCTGCGCGACGGAATCTGGTACATATATGTGTGTTGATAACGCTCACGGATTTATCATTCATGACTATTTATTATGATTCCTTTCCTAGCCATCAAATTGGCGTATGCAGCAGCCGAATTGCATTTGCCATTTTTGTCACCATAAAACCTATACAAATGAAACGAGAAATTAATAATATGATATCCCGTCAAGTGAACCATTTCCTCCAACAACCCATATGGCATTTTCTGTTTTATACCCGAACATTCTGTTATGTTCGGCTATGGCCATTCTGAGTATGGCATTAAGTATATAGACCCCAGTATACATATATAAATTATACGGATCATAGATATTGTTTACCCGTCTATTGGGGAATGGTGAGGTATGTAAGACTGCCTTCTTGCTATGCATCGACATAGCATTCAAAACCAGCGAAGATGTACTTCAACACAGTATATATTCTTGCTGACGCCCTCGTGATAACTGATCCAAGACTATCTAACAATTACGCGCCTCAAGAATGGAACGGCAGGATAGGAAACACAAATGTTCAGAGTAGCTGGTTGCCGGCTATAATAAACGAAATAATTGAAAAATTGTTGGGTTTTTTTTCACATAATGATCACTAGACAACCCGTTGGCGTTTGCATCAGAATTCTCACGATGTTCTGACAGAGCCACTCTCAATTGTACCTTTTTCTTATCAGCGGACCCACTTCTTCGTCAGTATTTTATTAAGACCGATACTACTTAAGTGGTATAGTCTTGTCCAAATTCTCGAGGAGCAAATAACCTCAATAATCTCTCATTCGTCATATTGAAGAAGCAAGAGGACTGGAATCAGCCACCTAGAACACTGATTGTGTAATCGTGATTAAAAACGATCACGTTTTTTTATCAGTCCAAAACTCATACAATACATGATCATAATAATGCTCTGGGCTAATAAAGCGTAGAGTGAAAAATAATAATCACCATTTATCAAATGCTTGCCATTTTCTCTGCCAGTCTATTAAATGCGCTTTATACTTTCTGGCAGTGACGATAAATAACCGCACAAGACCCTCTTTTTCTCGTAGGCTAAAATGTTGAATATTATGAACCACCCAAGACAGCTTAGCTGCCACTCAGATTTTGCAGAAAATGATAAGTGCACTTGTATACATCTCTGTCCTTGGTAATTCCGCCCCCTTTGAAAGCAAATGTTTGTCGGCTCGCCTGGTGGCCATAGTTATTTCGGGCATAACAAACAAACAATGAACAAAATCGACTAAAAAAATATGTGGGTGAGTCCTCAACTCCTGGCGATGGAGAGGGACGATCCTGGTGAACATTACTGTCGTACTGCGGTACGTAGCGAAATTAAATGCTGAGATGTTTGCAGCTGATCACCTTGTGATTGTTTACGCCTATTTGTATATCCCCCTCATGAGCAGAGTATCACGTGGAAATTCAAAATGGTGGCCATGTAGGGCTACCGGAAAACCGATGTCTTCCTCCTTGCTAACAAAAGTTGTCGACAGCTATGAAAATTTATCTCCAAAATAATAATAATTCGTGATAATAAAATACAAAATACTTTGGAAATTTTGAGTAACACCCTTAGTTCGCCATACTGAAATCCATCCATTGTTCCCTGCAAGAGAGGTGATACGAGGCTTAGAATATCGAGAAGCTTTTAGTCCACAAAGATTCAGCAATTTTTATTCGTTTCGGAGCACTAGAGGATACTTCACCAAGATGGAGTCCCCAGCACCCAGACAAGACAGGTGTAAATTAGTTTGGATTGATTTTCGAAACAATATCGAGAAAAATAATATTCTTATTGGAAAAATGACATTCTCTGGCGATTTAACTGTTTAATCGTCAATCGGTAAATGATCCTTCCGGTTATGTGTGTCGCTCGAAGGACCTGGTGCATGCTGATACATGATTTGGAAGTAATAGTCTGTTCACGCCGCTTCAACATTCCATAAAGATACAGTTTAATGTGTGTGTAGTTACACGGACGAAACTGCACCTCACTTGAATGATACCTGCGAAGATTCATGTGTATTTGATATCACATATGTAAAGTATATGAATTCCATATACCAGTCAAAATCTGCCAAATAACAATTGCAAACAGGTTGCACATCAGGCGTCGTTCGGGGCACTTCATTCAGAACTATTACTGGTGAGGTGACGCCGTTATACGAGCTATTCAAAACGAAAGTGATCGTTCTGAGTTTCGATCTCTCGCGCAGATAGAACATAATCGTTTCTTATGAACAAGTAATTAATTACCTTATTACCTTAGCCATTCGACGTCCTTATATTTCTTGCATGTGGCAATATTATTTATCATGGTCTACGAAAAATGACGTAAAAAGGGGCCAGCTGAAGATGAAATATACAAAGCCCACCTCCACTGGATACACCATTTTGAAATTTGTATTACCATCTTCATCATCCTTAGCCCAGTAAGACAGGCTGCGATAAAGTTGGTCGGCACGTGCCACGCATTGCCAACATTTGGACACTGCCAAGTGTATCATATAGCAACCAACTAACCGGTGAATCTTGGCAGGTCGATCAATGTGGTGAGAATATGGCAAGGAGTGAGGTACGCATAATCATGCACTTAATCAATCGGTGATAATTTGCCAATATTTGAATCCAATATGTTGTTTTATGGAGTTTTCACCAGTAGGATGGCCTGATTCTGAATATCAAGAAAACGCAATAAAAACCGTTTTGTTTCTCAGGATAGGAGGAACGGGGAGAATCGAGGCCATAACCAAACTCGATACATATACATGTGCACTTTTACGTATAATTTACTCGCGTGTCAGAGATGACAGATTTCACGAGTCGTCATTTATCTTTAGCATGAGCTGAGCTGACCTTCTTATAATACCTGGAGGCGATGGCATAGAACACAAATTATTAATTGTTTTCCCTTAGTATACAGCTGGTGTGAAGTAGGTTTGACGACGATGAAATAATGGAAGAAGTAAAGCTGGTCTCACCCTGAAGCAATAAATTATTGATGCTCCAAGCCTGTCTGATGTCTACTTAAAGCATAACAAGAACACAAGCGTCCATAAAAGTCCTATGATATCTAAGAAGCGCTAAGCTGTCAGAAAGTTTCACTGTCGAACCTGACAAGATTTTTCGGCTACTGAGGCAGAATTTAGACCGCTAAATACTGAATGCTGGAACTGAAATATATCCAGTGATGCATGTCAAGATATTATGACGTTCATATAGTGAAGCAAGCCATTGGATCACTTTCAAATCTTGTTAACGGTTTTCATCGTCCTGCAGACGTCACCTGGTGACGTCACAGGCGATGAATTCGGTGGTTTCTTGGGTTGATTTCTTTACCCCACATGTATGTTCTTGAAGGAGAAATGTACAACGCAAAACAACTGTTCAAAGATGGTTATTCTAAGTTTCTGGCACATAGTCGGCATCTTAAGCTCTTCCATCTTGGTTTCGTCTCGGAATTATTGCAAAGGATTTCGATATGAGAGACCAGCGTATATCAACCTGGTAGCAGTTACTCTTGAACGCTTATATCATTGTATCATCTTGTGCTGAAGAGTAAAAAATATTCTCCATCTTCATTGACATACATGTAATACCTACAACATGGAATTACTATCTCATCTTTACCTGCTGTTTCCATCGCAAAATTGATCAACAAAGCGACAAAAAATAAAACTATATCAATGTATGTTTTCCAGTCTGGTGGGAAATAGCTCCCAGTAAGAGACGACATAAACCATGGCACGTGCCAATTGGCACGCTGGAGGAACGTTTTAACAGACATGGCATATGGAGGAGAAAGGTTAACAAATTTTACACAATTTTCGTTCTATAATCTTTGTTGATAATCAATGTAAGTAGTGCTATAGAATAGGTGTGCGGGCAGATAAGTCAGATTGATATGATCTGTAAATGTCTTTATCCGAATATATTTAACCAATATTTCATATTCGTGTTTACTTCGTTCAATATTGTATTACGATAGCTTAACCCTATCTGACCTGGGCTTTTTGGAACCTGTCCAGCCCTGGGGATGGGCATTTCGAAGAAAAGCAGGAATATTGAAGAAAAATGACGAACAATTCATTTATGGTACCCCACATGATCGCCATCTTGAATTTTCATGGGGTTATGCAAATAGAGTCAGAGTGACCCCAATATGATAAACTAAAAAAAAAGACGCGGAGGTTCAGCTTTCATTTGTGTCGTTCATGAGATAGGAAAGAAAGTATGGTAGGGAGGGGGGACAAAAGGCCCCCAGATATCTCCAGATATCCCCAGTATCTCCCCAGGATAGATAGCGTTAAATTATATGTATGCCATGTTTCAGACTGCTATGACTTGTTAGTTTCGAATCAATGGAAGTTTACTGTGGGTGATGGCCATTCTGCTACAACAACAACCATAACCAGCGGGCCTCAATAAAAGGTATTCAATTATATATCGCATACAGCACAGGAGCCGGACACGTCAATTAGGGAGCAGTTGTCGACCAACGGGAATTTCTGCGTTTAGCAAATTTTGAGGTATCGTCACCATGATCACAGCTGCGGCAATATGTAGGACTATCTCATGTGAAAAGTGATTTCGCAGTCAAAACGTTGCATGCTTCAATTGAGTACTTGTTCAGTAATTATGTTTTCGCTTCATCGCTGCAATCATTGAGAACGGCTGACGAATCATTAATATTTTATTATCCTTAGGATAACACAATATTAGCAAAGCAATTCTTTCATATTAATTCACTTTCTGAATGGCATTTATAATATAGTTTTATTTAAAAACTCTTTGTTTCGAAAAAATAACCTGGGCTTATTAACATTTTATAGTTGGATGCTGAAAGTTTAATACGGAAAAGATTTCGACTGTCATGGAAATAGGAACATTCCTATGGACGACCTATGTGTATTGAGTGTCGAATCTGTGGCTAATAACGCCGACATCCATCACAGACGATATTTGGGTGTCGCGCTTAACCCTACCAGGCCTGGAGGGGTCCAGCATGGCCCCCTATCAAACATTCTGCGCTATCTCCAAAACGGCATAAAATGGAGAGCAGAAACTCCGTGACTTAATAGTGTATCATATTAGGGTCATTTTGAGTTTATTTGCATAACCTCCCCCCCTCCCCCTCCCCGAGCAGACGATCATGGGTAAATTTAAGATTGAGGCCACGTGGGGTACCAGAAAAGTGATGTTTTTGTCATATTCCTTCAAAAATGCTGCTTTTCCGCGATGAAAAGTGGCCAAAACTATTTTATTTCACATCACAGTAATATTTACTAATTTATCATGCAGTTTTTTATGGAGAAATAGTATAAATAAAAAATTCGGAAAATCTGCCCGAAAAATCGACCCCAAAAATCCCGTTTTCGAAAATGACGTCACTGTGACGTCACCAAAGCGGTCATCTTGGATTTTTTACATTTTCTGGTAGAGCTTGACCCACGGGTATAGTGTGGTAAGTTTCAGCTCCCTAGCTCGAGAGTTAAGAAAATAATTAGGGGGAGGGGGGATCATTTCGACTCTCCTCAGGCCTGGACATATCTCAAAAATCACAAGCCAGATAAGGTTAACATGTGCCGCTAACGGTGCCATAAATCACTACAGACGACCTCTGTGTATTGAGTGTCAACACTAATGCGTATCTGCTTTGATATATGCTGCTATTGACGCCGATATTTATCACGGACATCAGATGTGTATTAACTGTCGAATTTGTCTCGAACATCCGACTATATGGACTATGCCGCTTACGGAAGACGAAGTAAACTTTGGACGTCATCTGACCGGACGTCTCTATCAACAAGATTAACATTATAAAGCATCATCTGCACCAACCCAGTCAAATGTCTAATATCCCTTATCAATTCTTGTTATCAAACAGGGTTAACAACGGGCAACCATAGATTGGATATACTTCTCTGTCCATAGTCGCTTTCTGTTACCTCTCAACAACAGGGAGGATATGGTTAATCGAGATTGAGTGGTCAGTCTATGGATGAGTGATTGAATAACAAAACATTCCAAATATGACAGAATCATTGTTATGAAATTTTACAAGTATAACAGGCCAGGGTTAACTATGATCAAACATGGTCGATATCTATCCCAATTATGATCACAGTAGCACCAAACAAACATAATGTTAGTACTGGTGGATATATGTCGGTTACTGGTGTGTTTCATCTTCAAAAAATGCTCAATTATTGCACTATATGGTTATTTTTATCTTTTTGAGCGACCCTCTGACGTTAACATAAATATTTTTATTAACATAACATTTAAGAGTTCCTATGAAGACAGGATATTTGGGTGGCTCTTGACGTTATATCTTTATGTTACACAGCCAAATATGTGCTGGCTGAAATTGTGCGAAATTAGATGAGAATCTAACTGATCCGATAAAATGTGTGCACCATGAGGTCGTATGCCAGGGCTTCACCTGGCGGTGTTGAAGGTTGTCGGTATAATCCATTGGTCTCGTATCCTAGGGAATAATGGTAGGGTAGGTCAATTTCTTACCGGACATTCAGATAGCACCCATTAATTGGAGAACAGATGGAATTTGATCTCTGAGACGGTGAGCAAACTCTCCGGAAAGAAGAAAAGTTATCCTATTCAAAGCTATTCATACTACTGAGAGATGGGCTGTTTACAATTAGGTCTCTATACCAGATTAGACCACAACATGATAATGCAGTATGAAATAAATGTTAAAGGATTTCAGGTGGTAAGCTATTCAAGTCAATTTCACCTGTTTCATTTCTTTGTCATTATGACTTGTTGTTGTTGTCGTTGTTGTTAGTTAAGATGGTATTGCGCCTTGGCACATTTAGCTCACATTTTGAATCATACATTTGAACGATGCCTCTAACTTTGGAAAAAGATATATTATTTGTAACCTAGTGAAATTTATGAAGTGATAAATAATTGATCAATTATGCAAAATACCGTCATGGTTTGCCGTACATTCAGGCAACTATAATGAATGGACCCCACAATGGTTGGATATTGTTCACAACACCTTGCGATCAAAGCGATTCTCATTTACTCGTTGTCAAATTTGTTTAACCAGAGTCACACATCCTGATCTGATCATGAACATCCTTGACCATGGGCATTATTCAATAGCCACCAACCATGGTTATACATCGTGAATAAGATGTCCATTTTTGACCAAACATGATCAAAAACTGTGGCGAACCTCACCGTCTTTGACCATGATTATTACCGATATTCAAAAATGGCCAACCATGGTCTGAAATTGCGGTTAACTTGTCGTTGACACTGTCGTTCCACACCTGGTCAGCCAAGGTCAATAACAGTGAAACGTATTGCTAATATGGCAAGGACCACAGTTGACAACAGCTGAACAGTGTTACGGGATGCGGCTTTATGCAGATATTCGGAACCCGATATTGTCGCTCGCATGTATGATCAATCTGTATTACCCAGAATGCACCAGCAGGAAACAGCATGGCATCTTGACTACAAGTGTTTGTTACATCATCAATATCTTTGGTTACAGAAGTTAACAGTTAAACTCACTAAATTGTATAAGGTTGAATATTTTTACATGGGCCTCCTTGTCGGTAAAAGGTATATATATATTCGATATTTTAGTCTTGAAGATGATAACCAATCGATGGCAAGGTCTAGGTGGAATGGCATGAAGTAAAACACTGACTGCTTTGCACTGTTACACCTTACATGTATACAGAGAGAATGTACACAACTAATATTCTATGACTTTACAATGAGAATAGTATTCCACCCGAATATAAATTAAGTGTAACAGAGCTTGCAGAAGTCGGACATTTAGATTATCAACGAAACTTTGGATACATACACTTTGAGCTCATTTTCCCACCACCTGTTTTTTCAATACACTTTCACATTCCGTTTTTACCTTCGAAGTAATAGTGGAACCACTAACGGACGCATTTGCGCCTGTACAATACATGACTGATGAATGTGATCTACGATTAATATTATGTTAGAAGATCCGATTCCCTGCTTAATATGATTATTTAAGGACACTATATGTTTGGCAACTACACAAGTTGTGAAATGATCTTGAATTCAAATCTCTTCGAAAAGTGCAGATATAAGGTTTCAAACAGTATACATGCATGTTGAGGCTGCATGTATGGGGCGGCATAAAAATCCAAAAATAAGCCTTTTTCGGCCCGTCGCAATTAGCCTGTTTGTCAAACAGGCTAATAATTGTCAAATTGTCAAATAATGCATATGTGGAGTTCGGTGCTGATGACGTCTTGTCAAAGATGTACATAGATTATGAACGTGATGTACATGTACTACCACATACTGTCTGGAGTTACATTGTTCACAAGACAATACAATGAGTTTATCTAACTACTATCTGGAGCGCCACACTCATATATCTATTATAAAGATGCGATCTGGTGGACGTTTCCTTTCTTCGTACCACTGTTAATTAAGGTGCATTTCTAATTCAAGTGCGAAAGATTTCATGATACGCTTATCTGAATCCGAGCTTTCGAGCAATCTCGATCAGTGGTCACTGCTTTCCTTAAGACATTCATTGATCCCATCAGGCCCAGCGCAGTAAGAAAATCGGCAAGTTGCCAGTTTAAGAAGGGATGTAATACCAGGATGGATAAAGCGTACAAGGGATAATGGATAACCGGTCCAACGACCTGAATGTTTTTTTTCAAAGATTGCTTGCTCAATAGCCGTGTTTAAATAGAAGTTGAATAATGTATTGGTTGGCATATGAAGAATTGATCACTTGAGCTATCGTTGTTTCGCAAATGTGTTCAGTCAGTATTATTGGTCGCAGTGGAATCAAATACTTCTTTAAAAGAACTTCAATTGAAATCACTACTGACTTGGGAATCTCTGAGCCGATGCTGGTTTGTCAACCTTGATGTGCTTCGGTGTTGTCGCTACCAGGCCGGGTTTTTTCGACCTACCCTGGCTGGTGGTGGGGGAGGGGATTATTTCCGCCCTACACTATACCATTGGGTCGGTCAAGCTATACCAGAACATCCGAGTTTGCCGCTCTGATGATATAAGGTTGATGAGGTTTTCCCAGAGGCCTTTTTTGGTTCATATTATTCGACTTTTTAGCGGTGATATGTCATCGCAAAAATAGTATATCTTAGTAAATAATAATCTGGTGTGAAATAAAAAAGTTGTTGTCCGCAGAAAAACAAACATTTTGAAACAAAAATACAAAAACATCACTTTCTGGTATCCATATGTCTACCATTTAGAATCTTCCCATGATCTTATGTTTTTTTTTATCTGGGGAAATACCCATTATTCGACCCCTGGAATTTTCCAAGTGATAGGTTATTGACTATAATAAAAAATACCAATTGTCAGCACTAGAATCTGTGCTATACTAAGAAGTGGAATCCCCCAAAAAACGAAAAATACTGTGTGACTATTACAATTTTGAAAAAGTAAGCCAAAGAGATTCTGAATGTATTACATGAATACCCACATGTAGTAATACCATATACCATTTATTGTTGAAGGACATACATACACGTATGGCGCATAAATATCTCGCCTGCTAGCATTTGCTAGGTGATGTGAAATGAAATCTAGTGAATTTCGTTAAATTGTGCTATAAGCTACATGTACAATACTTTCCTCTGATGGCAGAATTAAAACTTGTTTTCAGTCAATCCAAATTTAAGTTTTCGTAGACATCTGTGTTATATTGTTCAGTCTAGGGAAACACGAAAAGCAAGTTTTTCTCTGCCATATTGTTAATACCGGTATTCTGAGTGTTTGACAAATTCTCCGGCATACAGTCTTTAATCTATCTATATTAATCCACGAGATCTCTGATAAAGAATGCAAGTGTTCTAACACTATGAAAACAGACCACTTATAAAGGCATGTATTAAGACTGATGTTATATATTATATTACATCATCAGTAAATTGAACGACATTTATAAAAGCATATTGAGCTTTTGTTTCTCGTCTAAGCGCGTATTTTATGAAAAGCGCTCTCCTTTGTTCTAAGAATGTGTCGGGCACGGGTCTGAAAAGGGACACTCGGACCATTAAATGTAATTCTATATTCTTCAGTGACTGGGACACGCTCAGTCCTAGACCATTTATCCATTGTCTCTTGTCAGAAATTGTGCACCCGTTTTGTCAGACCTATATCTGTTCTCTTATGAATACGACTATATGCAGGCGATTTCATAAATCGATCATTTCAAAGTCCTTGTCATTCGCTAAACGCTATATAGACGATCTTCTCGCTGTGGATAATCGTTTGATAAATGAGACACATATCCACCTACACTGCAGTTGAAGGAAACTACAGATGGTCCTAACGGCACCTTGACCTGTTTAGACCTGTATCACTATAAAAACGAAACGGGCCATCTCTTTCGTAGACTTTACATCAAGAGAGATCATTACAATTTCGGCATCGTAAACTATATATATATATACTAATGCCATTTAGAAAGTAGGTAAGCATTTATATCCAATTATGTTTAGGATGACACTTTCTTGGTTAAGCACAAATACTAGTGCTGGATGGGTCAGTCCCGTGCAAGACTCGAACCCGCGCCCTCTCCTAAAAATAATTGGATATAAATGCTTACCTACTTTCTAATTGGCATTAGTATATATATATGTATATAATATCGGCTTTAGGAGCTGTGTCATTATTCAGTCTATCGGAGGGGTAGTAAATGTACGTAATCTAGACTCCGATCTCCGAACTTCCTCTTTGTGGAAGCTGAGGTGGCCAAGTGGTCTAAAGCGCTTGCATTTACTGCTGGCGATTTGGTGCCAAACTCTGAGGGCGCGGGTTCCAGTCTCGCACGGGACTGACCCATCCAGCACTAGTATTTGTGCTTTACCAAGAAAGTGTCATCCTAAAAATAGTTGGATATAAATAGTAAACTATCTCTTTCTGGACTGTAATATTCCAGTAGGACCTACATATGACGTATACATATCTCGTCTAGTGGCATTTTCTAGATCCTGTGCACAATGTGATGAATTTAATCAACGATAGAAACGATAGAAACTGATAATACAGGGATATACCAGCATGCGTCTCCATTCAAAGTTTCTCAAATTTGGCGATACATATCGCATGCCGATAGCATAACAGAAGAATAGCACGCAAGATTTGTGGCGTTACGTTTCGTAGCTCGTGTCTAATTCGGATAAATCAAGGCCTAGGGACCGTGTGAACCCATTCATGCTTCAGAATCCTCATGTTAGTCATAAAAACAGGCACAGACAAAGACTGAGATAAATGAGTCTCTAGATAACGACTTTATATACATGTACGGTATTACAATGAAATGGATTTGATATTTTTGGAACATCTTGCTGGCATCAATGAAAACTGCTGACAGCTTCTCTCTTGAAGGAAGCTACCTACGTTTATGTATACTATGACTGTTTTTTTTTGTAATTTGGCGCTAATGATGTTTTAAGAATAAGGCCTTTGGATTCTGGACGCAGATATTATTTAATGAACGAAGGCTGAATAATGAATGACGGACTAACGCTTGTATACAATTTCAGGTGACCTTGACGTTTACAAGAGGATTTGTCTGTCTTTTTGTTTAGTTTGACCTAACAAAACGCGAACGGAACGTAATGTAAACGCGTTCCAAACGTGCTCCAAACGATTATAGGAAACGAAAAGCTTTCAATATCGCTCAATTTTTTTTATTAAAACGCGTTTCCATTGTCAAACGCGTTTGCTCTGATCGAAACTCGTTTATAAACGCGTTTTATAAACGCGTTTGTGACCGCGTTTCTGTTCGTTCAAAATTGTCGCGTCGGGACTTCCCCCAGCCGCTATTATAATCCCTGTGCTGTGAAATAAATATATGTGGCATAGCCTTTAATATACAAGGGTGGAAACGTTCTGTGCCAGGTAATTTTGTTTTTGTTTTGTTTACGCCGTAAACTAATGAAATTATTGCACACAAACAAAACTACCGGTATTTCTAAATGCTAGCTAACGGAGCATTTTTTTAACTTAGCGATTTGATGAGAATATTCTTTATCGTTTCGTTTATAAGATCTAAGCTTAAATCTGTTCGTTCTTCAAGCGAAACAATATTTGTCTTCCCGTACCAACCGAAATGGTTAGTCAGGCGTGTGATACCGAGCCGAAAAAGCGTTTCGCCTGACCTTGACTCCATGCAGCTTTTGATCAACACTCAGTCGCCGAACCGTTGTACAAATAAAGAAAAAACCCCAGACCAAATAGTATTCTCGCTCCACGAAGCAACCGTGGTGTGAGCGGTAATGTTTATTTAACAAGAACAACAATAAAACGCGTTCCGAAACGCGTTTCCAAAACGCGTTAATAAACGCGTTCGTGAAACGAGTTTCAAGCGAAACGAAAGATAAATGACCGATGAACAAACGCGTTTGCGAGGTATAAACGCGTTCTTTGAGAAGCAAACGAAACGAATACAAAACGCGTTCAGAACGCTATTGAAACGCGTTTCAAACGCTAATAGAACGATAATATACGTGGAAAAACGGACACCGAACGCTTTTACTCCTGTGTTTGTATTTCGTTATTTTGATCAGCTTATTCTGAACATCTTCTTTGTAGTTCATGCTTGATGCTGATGATCAGCATATGACGACTCCGGTGGCATCGGTGTCTCTCGTGGCTTCGGTGAACCCCGTCTCCAGCGCCCGTATGGCTTCGGTGACCAACACAGCTCTGACATTCCTATATTATTCAGATGGACAAGTACGATCTGTCCATAGGACCATCTGTGTACTCATGTTAGTGGCTAAAGTTCCTGAAGTGTTTTTTTATTGCGGAGGCGGCTGCACACGTCTTCTCGGGAAACAATCTCTGAAATACGAATGCTGCCATACACAGTGCCTAAGCAGATATTTTTCCAAGTCTGTCAGCAGTGCTGGACAGTTCTCGTTTATCGACAGCTGTACCACCATATTTGGTCACCGGTCACTCAAAGCCTATATATACACTGAAGCAGTGATTTCATTTTTTCACCAACTGCAGAAGCTCTTCAATGTTTCCGGTTAATATAGCCCATGTTACCAAGACTAGACGAACTGTTTACACGCGCAAATATGTAGATTATTATTTCTGCCAGACTGGCGCGTATTGACTTCCATTAATATACACTGCAATGCGATAGCGTGTTGCGCGATACGACAATAGTCCAATGGCGTCTAACCCGAGACAAAGGAATTCGCGCCACCATACCTCAAAAAGCTCGCATGAGCACTTCCATGTACCTCCATCCTATAAAGGCTTGTAAACTTGAAATTTACTTTGTTTTTATTGTAATCTGTCAATACTGCTAAAACATTTGATGAGGTTCTCATGGACCAATCAAACGAGTGCTTCTAACTGCATCGTTTATATAAGGAGAAAACATGTTTCTTACAAATGTGCTTCCTTTAGTACTGTAGTGGTTTTCAAAGAATATTGTAATCAACTGTTCCAACCTACAGCTGATAAAATTAAATAAATTTCAAAAAAGTGAAAACGGGCCTGATTGGTGATCTGGTTGCGTCATTATTTGGGGCTTTGTTTCCCTTAATTATTTGCAGTCTCTAACGTTAATTACGGTGACTGTTCACGTGTTCGGTGGCGTATATGAGGTACACTCAACATCTCGTGGTCATGCGTCTGTATATCTGAGTGGTTGAATGGCTGATTTGAATTACCGCCATCCAACCTATCGCCTGTTCCCAAGGTTCTTATAATACGGACTACATTTGGACTTGTCTGTGTGACTGAATGCTCAATGGACAGTTGACTAAATGAGAACACCGCCCCTCTGTCGTTGAATATTTGTGTTTGGTGAGCCGGCTGTGTTTCCTGTTTGAGTCTATAAAAACTGTTACGGTACCTCAAATGAAGAATTTCACAAAAATTATTTTGCATCACAGGCATGGATCATGTTAATGAGTAGTAAAGGCAATACCAGGTACCAGATGGATAAATTGATTGAATTCGGGAACTTAGATTGCACTATTCTTTCGAAAACACAATAATTGATAACATATTATTAATAAATATTAACACAATGCTATTCTATGGATAACGACTTCTTATTGCTGTGGAGCTGACGTTTCGTTGGAGATACTTCCAACTTTTTCAAAGCTAATGATTAGCTTTGAAAAAGTTGGAAGTATCTCCAACGAAACGTCAGCTCCACAGCAATAAAGAAGTTGGTATCCATAGAATAGCATTGTGTTATATACGCCAACTACTAAATGCCTATCAAAGTAAAAAATATTACTTTATTGCGCCATTGAAATAATTTGGATAGCGTAACAGATTAAGATCTCAGCGATGAACCTAACTCTATTTACACTGATAATATTCTTCCTACCCGCCGGCGCCGAGAATGTACCGTTCAATTATACGAAGAGAAAAATTCATGCGCTTTACTTAATTTTCTCTCGGAACGATTTATCAGTCCTCAGATTCAATTTGAATGACTAAGAAGAACGGGATATGGATTGGATGGTCAAGTATTTCTGCTATATAACTATGACAAGTTATAACCGTTTAAACTAATTGTGTCCGACAGCTCAGCGATTCATTTGAAGCAAAGAATATCGGAATGTTATTAGCTGGTAAATTAGTAAAAAGGATTTTCACATTATTTTTTTGCTTTCACAAAGCAATTTCTAATCCCATCTGGATAGCCCAGTTGTTTCACAGGGTTTTTCTTTTCTTAATTGAATGGGTATGCGGTATTGTCTAGCATTCACCGTGGTGATTTCTTCCACCAGTTGAAGTTGTCAAATGCTTTGAAATTTTCCATTAGTAGAGTGAAAACCATCAATTCTTACCTGTTCTCAGTCGCATACAATAGAGATGATGTATCAGAAAGGCAATTATGTCTGCTGTAAGTGTACAATTATCTTTGAATAATCATTATCCTCACCATTTCCAGTCTGGCAGAAAATCCCCCGTTATTCTTTACCCCTAATTTAGACTGTTTACCCCACGTGACCTACAGCGGGGACAACATGATTTTGTAGCGAAAACGGCACAACAGTCCAGAACTTCTATAAAATCCAGCTCCATAGCAACAAAAACTGGTAGACAGCTGATATCATTAAAAAGCTTATTTATCAGGCTTTTTAGATCTGAAGTTTGGAATAAATATGAACAGTCGTTGATTAGAAATGAAGGATTGAAGACCGAGTGGTGGGGTCAAAATCATAGCCTCTGACGATGGCACAAGTTTTCGGGTGATTTTTAGGTTGAAAATATCGCTAGACACCGCCGCTGTTATGTATGAAAGACATGTATATTGACTGAATCAACATATCCCAAATTTATGAAAGCCGTGTGATTGAAGTTTGTAGATAGAATATTCACGAGATAAATGGATGTTGACCATAAAACTCGAGAAAAAGCAATTTGTCGGACAAATTTGGACGATTTTAACCCAGAAAACTAGCCTCTGGAAATTTCAATCACACAGATTAGAAAAATTCAGTTATTTTTGAGTGAAAATGACTTACTGACTTTACCTGATTGTACCCACGATCGGCGGTGTGTTTAATTTCCAAAAAGAGTGCCCTCGGCCGACATCGAAACAAACGCGCACTGTGACACATGTCTGTTGCAGAGCGCACCAAGGAAAGTTTGAACAAATTTTATAGAATGAAAATATCGCTAGGCACGGCCGCTGTTCTGCATGACAGACATGTATAATGACTGAACTTATAAACAACATATCCCATATTCATGAAAGCCGTCTCATTAAAGTTTGTAGATAGAATATTAACGAAATAAACGGTTTCTGAGGACAAAATTTGCGAGAAAAAAAAATTGTCAGATAACTTCGCGCAATTTGGACCCATAAAATTCGCCTCCAGAGAAACAAATCATACAGATTTGAAAAGTTCAGTTATTTTCGAGTAAAATGGGTACTTGACTGTACCTGATTTCATCCACGATCGACGGTGTATTTAATTTCCGAAAAGATTACTCTCGACCGACGTCGACAAAACACGCAGGTTTGTTGCAGCGCGCATGAACTTTGAACACCACGTGGTCTAGTATGGTCAGTAGTATGTAGGAGTAGTTGGTGTATTATATCTCCCCATTTTGCCTCAAATTGCCCCAAATCTCCTCAAATTGCCCCAAATCTCCTCAATTCTCCCCAACTCTCCCCAAATCTCCCCAGGACTCCCCAAATCTCCCCGGGACTCCTCAGATCTCCTCAACTTGCCCCGAAGTTAATCGAATCTCCCCAACAACCGGGACATGGTGTGACAAACAAGGGGGCAAAACGGGGCAATTGCCCCAAATCTCCCCGGGACTCCTCAGATCTCCCCAACTTGCCCCAATGTTAATCGAATCTCCCCATCAACTGGGACATAGGTGTGACAAACAAGGGGCAAAAGGGGGCAAATGAGCAGTTCAGCGTTGATATGTGTTGAGAGGTGTGAAAAACAATGAGATCACTGGTGATAGGCAATAATTGGACTTTTGAAGGAATATTTTTCGAGGTAATTGTGGTGTTTGAAGGAACAAATGACTTGATAATGAGAATAACTGGGATGGACTCTAACATTTCTATTGGAATATTATTGAGGTAATCGGAGGTATAAAGAGTATATGGTTCGATAATAGGCTAAATTAAAATGGACTCAGTCATATAGACATATAACGCGGTGGTATATGTGATTTGAAGGACGGCTTCATTTGTACAAGTGGTTATAGTAATAACACTAAGGAAGGAATAAACATAATAAAACATAATAAACAATATACCATGTTTAAATGACAAGACAAAGTCAAAATATTGGTTGACGATATGAGATATATATTTATTGAAAAATCATATGAATTGAAATGTGTGTGATTCAAACTAGCACGTTGTGAGGAAAGTCATTGTTCACGGATGAGCATGATCAATCGATTGTCATTATAAACTCGATCAGTTGTCTGTAGCGATATGCAAACTTTGATCTGCCTCATGAGGTCCATCCCAGTCGGTAAACCCGTTGGGGTTGCACATGGAACACATTAAATACGATTGCTGGTTTTGGTGGTCATCAAAACACTGTGTATAACTGTCCTCCATCGCTGTTAAAGCGGCTATGGCTTCTTCTATATCTACGATCATTCGCCTGACGAGGTCCATGAAAGCCTTCCATCTGTCTTTGGACACAGCAATGCCAATAGGTGAGGGCCGCATCTGTCCATAGGCGGTTCCAGAGGCTTAAATGAAAAAAAATATAATTTATTAATACGTGGGTTAAATGCAAGTATGATTTGGAGGATAATCGCCGTAGGTATCAAATATTACCAACATAGCTACACATTATCAATTTTTTCTTAATATTTTAAAGATATTGGAAAATAGATTTGGATTGAAACTTGCCAACCGATAGCCTTTAATTAAATTATAAATATTTACCTTTGGACCATTTTCTGATATGTACAATTGTAGTATCCTTCCACGGTTTGGCAGCTATAAAGATGTTGCGTTCTTCATCTATGTTGTACTTTTCTTTTTCTTCAAAGCTGTCATTGAAAGTCATGGCTTTTCTCGGCGTACTCGGAAATCCCATTTGCTCTCTCATGGCGTTATTAAGTCCTCGTATTCTCTTCAAACTGTCAATGGTTAGATCAAGGAACAACTTTTTCCCTTTTTGTGATTTGAACGAAGTTCGAACTGTGGGCAATACAGCACCATCTTTTTTCAAAACTTCGAAAAAATATTTACCAAAAGAATATTCCATGGTTAAAGATGAACGAAGATTGTCTGTGAAGATACACGAATACCGATGTGGATGAAGACGATATGAAAACATCAACGATGTGCAGGAATATAAAGTCCCGTTATAGAGTTGCATTGTGTACGATATGTATATACTACGATATTTTGTGCTTACACGGGCGACAGTATTTCGAGTTAAATACAAACGAATCTTGTTAGACAAAAAAGCCATGGAAACACATATTGGTTATATTGCATACGAGCATTGAGTTTAATATGGTAGTATAAAAGTTGTACTCTATTTACGAATAAAAAATATTTCATTCTAACATTATTGTTTCCCAAAACCAAATTTCCCTATTTGAAATATACAAAAAACCAAATTAGATAACTTGGTAAAGCTAAATTCAAAACATGTACGAAACAGAAATTATATTCCAACTTTACTGTTTACCAAAACCTATTTTTTTATATTTCAAATACACAAAACACAAATCAGATACTACTAAAAACTGTATTCAAAAGATTTATGAAAACGGAAATTATATTCCATCAACACTGTTTTACAAAAAACTATTTTTTTCATATTTCAAACATACTAAAACCAAATTAGATTATTTCAAATTTACCAAAATTTACATTCACTTAGTTGTACATTCACAAAAAACTAAACTCGAATTATTCAAAGACAAAACACTATATACACATATATTACATGTAGTTTTTTACAATCAAACAAAATTAACATATTTTGAAATAGGAAACATACATGTTTTGTACAGCACATACACAAATATTTATAAAATGTTTTCAGTTAATCATATTATGACAAATACAAAAATTGTAATTTAAAAATTCAAATTCATAATCGATACACGCTCCATTTCTAAAGATCTAAATATGTTGTTGACACCCCATCGGCTTGAACCTTTCTTTTGGGGTAGAAATAGCTCAAGGCGGCAGTGTCGAGCTGGTATGTGACAATCGAGTTGTTCTTAACTCTAAACCCCTTATTGTTCCCAACCCCGCTAACTTTTGACTGCAACACATTTAAATACCTTTCTCGTGTGAGCTTATTTCTATATTTGTTTATTCCTTTCGAACTGTATTTATTATTCCCCCCTTCCCCAAAACAAAAATAGGTTTTTGAACAGAGAGCCACTATCCCATTCCCGCTGTATTCAACTTTAAACAGACCCGGTTTGCGTTTGTCAAAGCGTTGGTGTTCTGGAGTGTCCTCGCGCGGGAACCAGAGGTGTTTATTCGCGAAATATTCCGCTCTGAGCTCTGGTCTGACTAACGAGTCGAGGTCGGGGTGACTTAAGGCGATATATGCAGAATCTGTATCCATTTCCGCATATTCATAATCGTCTCTACTTATATATTTGTCTATGCAGTCATAGTAGAACTCCAACATACGTAACTTCGCATACTGATAGACGAAGAAACCGATTTGGAGTGGGAGGTCCATTTTTATAGATGATTTGCTGAGTTGCACCTCGTAACAGTCGTCATTTACAGTATTCAGAGTTCTGAAATAGGACTTATTTACAAAGTTGTCCACCTTTTTGTCGTTGCAAACGACAACTCGTCTATGTCGTTCTTTGTTCGTAACCGTTTTGCCATAGGCACTGTTGCCGAGCAATTTCATCGTTTCCCCTTTCAGTTTCTGTGTTTTGTCAACGTCGCCGGCACAACGAGCTTCTGTAACCCTGTCACCGAAAGATTTGAACGCGGGACTTGGAGTGTATTCGATAACTTGGTGAATTTTAGTTACCTTTAGTCCGTGTGCCAGGTACCAACGAATCAAAGGTGTAGCCATCAGAATCTTTTCACCGAACATACTCCCTATCAAAGATGGCCGAGGTCGTGACATTATATTGTGTTCCTTCGCATATCCGTTCATAAAGTCTCCAATGTCATCAATGCCTATATTTGCATGCTTGAAAATAGGAGTCATTTCCGCGAACTTGGGCTTCAGATGCTCCGGAACATGAATATCCACCTCGACACATCCAAATATTGTCCCCTGTTCAATCTCCTTCAGTACGTTTTCTTCTGTCATGTAATATCGGTGGTCATTCGGTCTTTGTCGGTCTTTCAAAAATTGTTTCAATTGCGGGTTCTCTTTTTTCATTTTGTCGAATTGACACTCCCACAATTCCTCGTACTCACAGCCAGCCTGCAGTACCTCCTGTTTTGTGACCTCTACCTCACGTCTAAGTTCAGCTGGACTTAAACCGCGCCTGTCGTTATAGCGGTAAGTCGTCGGTCCATCAGTTGTCTTATTTCGTGTCTTTGAGCATTCATGCCCGTGATAGTAGCATCCATGGAACTGAAAAACTTTTGGTCTATTATTGTCGATGGAGAACCCATCGACGGGTTTTTGGTTCTGTCCTATCCTTTTCTCTGTATTATTATACTTATGACGGATGCTAATATCACGAGAGTGTGCTATCCAGTCCAACCAGTCTACAGCTACAGCGTTACGTTTCTCTAATTTGAATAGTCCATTCTTTTCAGGATCTGGTCGTCGTCTGCTATACTCCCCTGTCGGCATGTCTTGCTGGATACTCCATAAATAGAGGGCGTTAGCATCGTAACCAACAACACCCCCACAAGTCTTTTCTCCATTCCTGATTTTAGTCACACCCTTTTCGTGGTATCGGTTGAAAATTATTGAAGGTCCTCCCACAATATTATTTTTGAAAGTGTAATATAAGTCACTGTCACGGGTGTTGAAAAGAGTAAAGTAAGAGTCTATATCTTGGAACATGTATTTCAACGTAAGACCTGGTACACTGATACCGTCTTTAAACATGTCGATCTTTTTGTCTTTGTAAAATATGAACATTTTTTCCAAGGCCTGTAAAAAGGGCGCGGTGTCCAAGTCGTTGTACCAAACTAGAAAGTCTTTCAAATTCGTCATGCCGTTTTCCACCCAAGCTCTCTTGCAATATTCATAAGTCTCGTCGTCGATTGGTAGTTCCTTCAAAGAGTTGTAAAAGTCGTCTTTCGTCGGGAAATCTGTAATTTGAGTCAATGTGTCAAGACCTGTTACTATGTCAAATGGGAAGGCCCCTTTCGCCATTGTGCAATCATAAGCTTCTAAAAATGCTTTGTACGAGACTCCGGGGGCTAGATAATTTTGTATGTCTAAAAGTTTTAAAGTTGGAGTGCCCAAAACCATATGATCGTTGTTTTTCTGGACGTGAAAATTTATTTTTCCATTTTCCAGTAGAATGGGGTATAAATATTTCTTGATGGCATTGATATCATATTTTCCCGAATTGAAACCCAAAACTGGTAGCTCGCGCAAGTACTGGTCAAAAGCGTCAGCTAAAGCGACGAGATAATGCTTTTTCGATTTGTTTGCCTCATCGGGACTTTGGGCCTCATCATCGCTTTCTGTATCTACACTCTCCAACCCATCCAAAATCTCATAATACAGTTTTTAGTAGTATCTGATTTGTGTTTTGTGTATTTGGTAGGTTTTGGTAAAGAGTAAAGTTGGAATATAGTTTCTGTTTCGTACATGTTTTGAATTTAGCTTTACCAAGTTATCTAATTTGGTTTTTATATATTTCAAATAGGGAAATTTGGTTTTGGGAAAACAATAATGTTAGAATGAAATATTTTTTACAACTTATACAACTTTTATACTGCCATATTAAACTCAATGCTTGTATGCAATATAACCAATATGTGTTTCCATGGCTTTTTTGTCTAACATGATTCGTTTATTATATTTTGTGCTTACACGGGCGTCAGTACAAGGTTGAATTACTTTGAGAAGCATCGATAAATTTTGGTAAATTTGAAATAATCAAATTTGGTTTTAGTATGTTTGAAATATGAAAAAATAGTTTTTGGTAAACAGTGTTGATGGAATATAATTTCCGTTTTCATAAATCTTTTGAATACAGTTTTTAGTAGTATCTGATTTGTGTTTTGTGTATTTGGTAGGTTTTGGTAAAGAGTAAAGTTGGAATATAGTTTCTGTTTCGTACATGTTTTGAATTTAGCTTTACCAAGTTATCTAATTTGGTTTTTATATATTTCAAATAGGGAAATTTGGTTTTGGGAAAACAATAATGTTAGAATGAAATATTTTTTACAACTTATACAACTTTTATACTACCATATTAAACTCAATGCTCGTATGCAATATAACCAATATGTGTTTCCATGGCTTTTTTGTCTAACATGATTCGTTTATTATATTTTGTGCTTACACGGGCGTCAGTACAAGGTTGAATTACTTTGAGAAGCATCGATAAATTTTGGTAAATTTGAAATAATCAAATTTGGTTTTAGTATGTTTGAAATATGAAAAAATAGTTTTTGGTAAACAGTGTTGATGGAATATAATTTCCGTTTTCATAAATCTTTTGAATACAGTTTTTAGTAGTATCTGATTTGTGTTTTGTGTATTTGGTAGGTTTTGGTAAAGAGTAAAGTTGGAATATAGTTTCTGTTTCGTACATGTTTTGAATTTAGCTTTACCAAGTTATCTAATTTGGTTTTTATATATTTCAAATAGGGAAATTTGGTTTTGGGAAAACAATAATGTTAGAATGAAATATTTTTTACAACTTATACAACTTTTATACTACCATATTAAACTCAATGCTCGTATGCAATATAACCAATATGTGTTTCCATGGCTTTTTTGTCTAACATGATTCGTTTATATTTAACGCGAAATACTGACGCCCGTGTAAGCACAAAATATAATGACATGTGAAAATTAGCAGCGATCGGATGTCTGTGGACGGTCATAACTGTATAATTAGCGGGATTTGTTACAACGTCGTATTGTGATAATTGTACACAAAGGGTATGACGGGTTAAGACTTGCGCGCCCGACAATCTATTTGAAAATCTTTGCAGTGCTCGTTCGAGGCGTTAATCACCCAATTAACAAGAAATACCCTGCTTGACTTTATATTCCGGCACATCGTTGATGTTTTCATATCGTCTTCAGCCACATCGGTGTTCGTGTATCTTCGCAGACAATCTTCGATCATCTTTAACCATGGAATATTCTTTTGGTAAATATTTTTTCGAAGTTTTGAAAAAAGATGGTGCTGTCTTGCCCACAGTTCGAACTTCGTTCAAATCACAAAAAGGGAAAAAGTTGTTCCTTGATCTAACCATTGACAGTTTGAAGAGAATACGAGGACTTAATAACGCCATGAGAGAGCAAATGGGATTTCCGAGTACGCCGAGAAAAGCCATGACTTTCAATGACAGCTTTGAAGAAAAAGAAAAGTACACCATAGATGAAGAACGCAACATCTTTATAGCTGCCAAACCGTGGAAGGATACTACAATTGTGCATATCAGAAAATGGTCCAAAGGTAAATATTTATAATTTAATTAAAGGCCATCTGTTGACAAGTTTCAATCCAATTCTATTTTCCACTACCTTTAAAATATTAAGAGCTATATTGGTAATATTTGATATCTACGGCGATTATCCTCCAAATCATATTTGCATTTAACCCACGTATTATAATATTTGATATCTACGGCGATTATCCTCCAAATCATACTTGCATTTAACCCACGTATTAATAAATTATATTTTTTCATTTAAGCCTCCGGAACCGCCTATGGACAGATGCGGCCCTCACCTATTGGCATTGCTGTGTCCAAAGACAGATGGAAGGCTTTCATGGACCTCGGCAGGCGAATGATCATAGATATAGAAGAAGCCATAGCCGCTTTAACAGCGATGGGGGACAGTTATACACAGTGTTTGGATGACCACCAAAATCAGCAATCGTATTTAATGTGTTCCATGTGCAACCCTAACGGGTTTACCGACTGGGATGGATCTCATGAGGCTGATCAAAGCTTGCATATCGTTACAGACAACTGATCGAATTTATAATGACAATCGATTGATCATGCTCATCCGTGAACAATGACTTTCCTCACAACGTGCTATAGTTTGAATCACACACATTTCAATTCATATGATTTTTCAATAAATATATATCTCACATCGTCAACCAATATTTTGACTTTGTCTTGTCATTTAAACATGGTATATTGTTTATTATGTTTATTATGTTTATTCCTTCCTTAGTCTTATTACGACAACCACTTGTACAAATGAAGCCGTCCTTCGAATCACATATACCACAGCGTTATATGTCGATATGACCGAGTCCATTTTAATTTGGCCTATTATCGAACCATATACTCTTTATACCGCCTATTACCTCAATAATATTCAAATAGAAATGTTAGAGTCCACCCCAGTTATTCTTATTATCAAGTCATTTGTTCCTTCAAACACCACAATTACCTCAATAATACTCCTTAAAAAGTCCAATTATTACCTATCTTCAGTGATCTCATTGTTTTTCACACCTCTCAATTCATATCAACGCTGAACTGTTCATTTGCCCCGTTTTGCCCCTTGTTTGTCACACCTATGTCCCGGTTGTTGGGGAGATTCGATTAACTTCGGGGCAAGTTGAGGAGATCTGAGGAGTCCCGGGGAGATTTGGGGAGTCCTGGGGAGATTTGGGGAGAGTTGGGGCAATTTGAGGGTTTGTCACACCTATGTCCCGGTTGTTGGGGAGATTCGATTAACTTCGGGGCAAGTTGAGGAGATCTGAGGAGTCCCGGGGAGATTTGGGGAGTCCTGGGGAGATTTGGGGAGAATTGAGGAGATTTGGGGAGAATTGAGGAGATTTGGGGCAAGTTGAGGAGATTTGGGGCAATTTGAGGCAAATGGGGAGATATAATACACCAACTACTCCTACATACTACTATGGTCCACATGTCAAGGTCACTCTATACCAACTTGATGACGTGCACTTCCTGATTTAAAAAAAAAATACGCAAGTACTCGCATGATATCCATTCTCTCCTTGCAATTTTTATAAAATATCCAATACAAGGCTGAAAGCATTGTCTCCGACAGCCCTGCATCATAACTCAGAAAGTCTGGCTGGTAAATATAGGGTAAGGGGGCGTGGCATTCCTATCAGAGATTCAGCAAAAAAAAAAAAAAAAATAGACTCCTTAGCCGATGTTTTTGGGATACCCTGCGTCACAGGTGGCTATTCTCAGTGTCCAATTTTTAGATATTATGGGAGAAAGCCTAACGGGTAACATATATGAAGTTTCATAAATTTTCGAAGTACAGAAATCAATACTTGTTCTGACATTCCCCAATAAACACAAGAAGCAACAGAATTATACTTAGCTAAATAATTTATAGCCCTCACTCGTGAGGGCTATATATTATTTGAGCTTATTTAGCTAAATTATACTATAAATGCATGTGAAATTTCGACATTTCCCACAAGGTTGACTGCACGTTCATAAAAGAGTCTGAATTCAGTCTTATGTTACTGGCCTATTTTATTATTTTTTTAAAAGGGACGGCAGAACACCCCCCCCCCCCCAAAAAAATACGACACAAAACAAGGCAACAAGAGATTTAAAAATATTATCGAATAAAGCGGAAAAAAACAAAAAAACAACAATGTTGTGAGAAACAACAAAACAGGTGAATCAAATTGAGTGTACACAAGATTTCTTGTTTTATTACTTCTATAGGACGTGTCCCGACCATCTAAAACCCCTGAAGCTTCCGGGGCTTAGGCAGCCTCAGGACCCTCGCCTATTGTGCTGTGAAATTGGCCCCTCAATCAACAATTGCTTCCTCCATGCCTGGATCAAGCCCCTGAACCTTTGTTTTCGTTTCACATTGTTGTATCATTTACTGCTGTATATTTTGCCACCCTTTGATGTTTTCATTTTGAATCAACATAAATCAGTAGATAACTCAATTCTAGCACCATAAAATAGTGTGACGGGCAAGATTTTTTTTTTATCTGTTTGAAGTTTGTGACCAATATTTCCTTTAATTCGAGAACACAATCGATTCGACGTTTTCTGGGCCACTATAAACCCTCTGTAGGCCTACTACATGTAAAATTGATATAAATAGATTTGTTATTCACTAAGTTGTTTATTAAGATTTACTGTATACAATTATATAATCATGGCATGTAGTCGACCCATAGTAATAATTACTGCATGGTACAATTGGCCTATCGGAGTAAACATTTGAAGAGGTAGTAAGCGTCATTTAAGAAATATTCAGTAAATAACATATTTCGATAAAAGTTATTTAGTAGTTGAGATCAACTATGGTGAACGTTTTTCTGTGACCTCATTTTTTAATATCATGGGCATTGAAATCACATTCTCTGAAAAACGTGACCGCATCTGCACTTTAATCCAGTTCCTGAGATGCCATCACAAAACAAGCATTGGCATTTCAGGCGTGATGCTTTGCAACGTTATACTCGATCTTAGAACTTTTATTACACTATATAGATGACAGCTTAGTCTGGATACCTAACGCACATTACGCTACGTCATCCTTTGCTGCATAATTATATGTATCCCAACGTTATTATAGATAGTATCAGTTATGATGTTTGTTTGAGGGGGCATACGAACTATTTACATGGTCAGTGTGGGGAATTCTTATCGGTCGAGCCGTCAGGCGAGACCGATAAGAATTCCCCACACTGACCATGTAAATAGTTCGTATGCCCCCTCAAACAAACATCATAACGATTGTATTATGCCGAAGAGCCTTTGTTTAAGCCGAAAAAGCCACAACAACAACGATTAAATGCGGTTTGTTTTCGTAAGACAATTTCAACTGATTCACATTTCCTGACCTAATACGAAACAGGTTCTATGAGTCGCGCATGCCCACAACGTCTTTGGATTGAATGCAAACGCTGAGGCGCAACGTCACAAAGCCATTGGTACGACGTAGCTCTTCGTTTTCTTACGTGTCGGCTTTGTGACGTTGCCTTGAAGGACAGGCTACGTCAATTCCACGTTCCACTATGGTAACGTTAACACGTGATTATTCGTATGTGGTGTGTAGCTGACCTAATACGAACTATTTATGGGATGGCAATTGACCAATCGGCTATCAAACAAACTACTCTGAGGCGTAATAAAGACGGGTATCCAGTCTACAGGACAGCTTACAACGTGACGTCATGGACACCTGGTCACGGTATCCGAAGTCATCTCAGTCATTTTCCATTTTAATGTTCACTGGACCGAATTGAAGAATCTGACAATATTGGTCCCTATATTAAGCGATACAACACTTCCCCACTTGAAAACCTTTTTTTGGCAAATGTTGCAAGTGATCATGCTGTTCAGTTTACCCGAACAATTACAATCACGCTACTACCTCTTTAAAGTTTTTAACATTGATACAAAACGATAATTAATATCCATAATCTTCTGGTAGATTCATATTAATAACCGTGGCTAAGATATTGAGCAGTGTTCCATTTTTCAGGGGAACGTACCATGTACGATATAAAAATCATGGCGTCTTGGTTGGCAGCCACATACTCCTTTCCAAAGAGGAATATATATGAAAATTAGATTTACCAAGTGTCTGACTGCAAAATGCAATTTTACCTGAACCGCCAGTCTATTTCTTTCAACGTACAGTTGGTGCTAACACTCGAACGAAATAGGTTTTTCGATTAGTGATGTGGAAATTCTAATATGGACGATGGCTGAATATTGAATGTCGGAACTAACATTTGCTAAGTCAACCAAGACTATATGAAGAGGAGCTCAAGAAAAACCGAAGTCTAGAGCAAGCAGATCTGAAATCAAAATACTAGAATCTACAGGACGATTCGCAAAGTAAATACGCAGTCAGATGTTATTCATGACCAGTTGATCGCGACAAAAAGGAACACGAATAAGCAACTGAAGTGAATAAGAGACTCGGCAATCAACCAGCAGTTGGAAGAATTGAGGATTGAGGAGGACAAAACAAAGGGGGAACTAAAGGACACAGTACAGAAACTATAGGACGAATGAGAAAGATCTATACCAGAATATTGACGCAATACTGGAGAAAAACAGGAAGAAGTTTAACGAGTACTGAAGAAAGAAGTCGATAAGCTGAAAGTGAAAGTTGGAGAACAGAACTTAGCCAATTGTTTGAAAATAGAAATCAGCATTTAGGAGATTGATGAGCTAAAAATACTAGTTCAGTTTCTGGAAAAATAACGAGAGCAAAACTTCACAAGAAGTGAATTAATATACTGTTTATGATTTATATGCGAGATCTTCAACAATATAGTTTGAGCCGTATAACAGATGATGACGAATATTTGAAGATGGCATAACACAGGTTATGATGGAATTTTTATTATATCTCTGTATGTGAGCATGGATAAAATAAATTCTGTTAATTTTCAACTTGGTGGAGCCATGCTTCAATCATCAGACCCAAGCACCAGTGATACAAGCGCATTTGCCTGGCTGGTGGGATATTGTATGGTAGATGACTACGTATATTTTCAAAGAGTTATGGAAATTAATAAATAAATTTCTTTTCGAATACATCTTTTTTAATAAAAGAAAATTGCCATCTCTTACTCATTCCCATTGATTTCAAAAATGAATGTAATAACACTGAAAGAATAAAACCATATCAGATTAATATGGATCTAAACCCGTTACTTGGACAGAACGGTTGTTGACGTGAAGTATATGGGTGGTCAGCGATGGTGGATGTCGTAACTGCCAACATATCGTGATTGACTCATCTTTAACTGTTGCATGGTGTGAGTTATGCCCAACATGGGCTGCATTAATTAAATTCATCTCCATTGAACACGAATATAAATAACATTGAAACTGCAGGCTGGAAACATGTTTCATCTTGCTTGTTGGTGCGAGTTGTGCCCAACATTGTGTTATTTGTCCCATTAATTGGTTTTATCTCCATAAATATAAAACCGTATGAAATCGCCCTGATCTGGATTATTCTTGTTCACTTGGACAGAACGCTTGTTGGTGCGAGTTGTGTCCAGAAAGACATTAATGAAGATCTTCATGAAACATTCAGATAAAACATTATCAAATAAGAGAGGCCGGGGCTAGGGGCCGGGGCCAGGGGCCGTATGAACCCATGTACTTCAAGATCCTCATGGTACTCATATGAACAGCCACAATCAAGGCGTGACTGAGATACATCATTCTTTAGACGACGACTTTACAACGAATATTATGGATTGAGAATACTGATCAGCGATACGGATTTGATATTTTTGGAACATCATGATGTTTTGCCGGCATCATTGAAAACTGTTGACCGCTTCTCTCTCGCAGGAAACAAGCCTATGCTTATGTATACTATGATTGTCTTTTTTGAATTTGGTGCTAATACTGTTATATGGAATATGGAATTGGTCTTTGGATTATGGACGCGGATATTCTCTAATGGACGACAGCTGAATTATGAATGACGGACCAGACGCTTGTAATTCACTTTAACAGCGCAGTTGTTGGTGGGAGCATACCACTCATGGTTAGTGGTGGGGATGATTGTGGACATCGCCTCCACTAGCATAACGAAATTAACATCATTTCACCTTCATTCATATCCCTTCTACAGAGTCGTCTTCATATCATTTTATGTAACACACCTTTCTGCTCTGTTTTTCTTATTAATATTCTAAGTTCTGTTGAATATACATGTACATCTAGCAATTTTATTTTGTTGCTGTGTTCTCTTATTGACATTCGAATGTTTGGTCGTCGCTTTATAGCTGAAATATTGCTGAATGCCCTCTCTCTCTGTCAACTGACATATAATTCAAACATGTGTTTCATATTGCTTTGGATAGTTGTGCTCGCCCTCTGTACAGGTCATTTGACAAATATATGTTGGTTTATTGTCTGGGTGAGAAATTTACCACACGATGTCGGGCATTACAGGTTAGCTTTTCTGGGTATTCTTCCATTTACCATGTTTACTCCACGAAGAAACGTTTACTTCTTCAGATTCCCTTGATGCTCATTCATTAACATCAGATGAGTTACTTCTTTGAGTTGATCTGTCAACACAGCTCCTGAGCTCTAGTCTATCTAATAGTGATTCCCTTAACCCTATCTGGCCTGGGCGATTTGGGGTGTATCGCAGCCTGGAGGGGGGGTGGGGCGGATAGTCCCCGCCCTATATATTTTCGCTATCTCTAAGGCTAGAGGGCTGAAACGTACCACAATATATCTTTGGGCCAAGCTCTACCAGAAAATGTAAAAAAATCCAAGATGGCCGCCATGATGACGTCACTGTGACGTCATTTTCAAAAAGAGCATTTTTGGACGATTTTCGGTCAAAATCGTCGATTTTTTTTATTTTTGTTTTTTCTACGCAAAAACTGCATGATAAATTAGTAACTAATAATCTGATATGAAATAAAATAAGTTTTATCCACTTTTCCGTAGATAAAGCAAAAATTTTGAAGAAATATGATGGAAGCATCACTTTTTCTTGTACCCCACTTGGCCGCCATTTTGAATTTACCTATGATCCTCTGCTCGTGGGGTTATGCAAATAGGCTCAACGTTTCAGCTCTCCATTTTTTGGCATTTCGGAGATATCGCAGAAAGTTTGGTAGGTGAGCATTTTGGCCCCCCTCCCCCAGGCCTGGTAGGGTTAATGGGGGAAGGAAGGGAGGGGGAACAAATCAGGGGATGTTTTTTGGTGATGCTAAGACATGTTTCAGAAAAATGCATCGAATCGCGTTGAATCAACTTGCTGAATTTTTGCGTAATTTTTGAAGAAATATGGCGAAAACATCACTTTTCTGGTACCCCCACATGGCCGCCATTTTGAATTTACCCATGATCCTTTGCTCGGAGGGTCATGCAAATAGGCTCAAAATGACCCCAATATGATAATCAAAAAAGTCACGGAGTTTCAACTCTCGATTTTTTGTCGTTCCGGAGATACAAGCAAAAAACCAACAGGGGGGCGGAAAGTGCCCCCCCCCCTAGGCCAGGTAGGGTTAAGACGGTGCTATAGGAACTGTGTGGTACTTCATAGTTTCCTCAAGAACACCTGCAATGAAAGTGCGGCTGACTTTCCAAGGCTACGTCTTAGAATCCTCCAAATTCTAGTCTGAATTTGAGGTGCGGATGAAGGCTTTCCTGTGAAGTCATGTGGCTGCTTTCTAGTCCCCAGACGTCATTTTGTCCAAACTATTACATATCTCTCCAATATATTCTTACTGCAACAAATAACATTTGTGCGTTCCTGTTCTGTATTATGTTTAGTCTGTGTGCACTGCGAAAATGATTGTGTTCAAGCCATTTTAACACAAGAATTGTGTTGAAAATAAACAAAATCAACACAAAACCATCTTTATCCTCACCTTGCAGCTTTGAGACAAGAATTTGTGTTGATGAACCTACAGGAATATCCAATTCACATGTGCAATTTCACCTACAGAACTTTTCGGTGTTACAGGGGTTTTAGATATTTCTTTATTCTACCCCCTGCTCCCCTCCAGCAGTCCCATCATGAAATACTTTGTCCTGGTATATATATAGCAAACAGATCATGACGCTTGTGGTATTAAAATCGATGTCTTGCGATATGAACACCAAAATCAAAGGTATAACACTTAGAATACAACTGTTTGACTTCAATAATTTATGCAAATTTATGCAAATTTATGCATAATTTATGTTAATTTATTGACATTTAAACTTAAATTGTATATTGCCTGTCTTATCTTACATAATTACAAGTAAATTAATAAATCCAAGCAAAAAAAATGAATACAGGTTGATTTTATCAATTAAAAATGGACGAAAACATAGTTTTGGGTGCAAATTTGATACATATATGCAAATGATATGCAAATTAGGAGCTTACTATTAACCAATCAGGATACTTGAAGGAATATTAAAAAAGTGACACTTGAAGTACGTGTGTCTAAAAAATTATGGAAATTGAACGAATATACAAAGTTGAAATTCCTTTGTGCCATGGGATTTGGGCATTTCCCATAGGCTCCATGTTAATGACATGTCCCCCAAAAATCGTCATTTCCGGAACTTTAAAATGTTTGACATCAGCGAATACTGGATGGATTTTCATTCTTTAAAGTTTTTTCTTCTTCTACAATGGCTTTCAAATGAGGTATAAATTGTATGTGTGTGATGAAAATTATATTTTTGTGTAAAATGCCTACCTAATTACTGGACATTTATTTCACATGTTTCCCAGTCCACAACGAATTATACCCGGGCCTCGGCCATATCAGTGTAGTTTCAGTGTAGTGGTATATAAGTAAATGATCACCTCACAATAGGGACAAGGGACATTAATGGAGACATTAGATAGATAGCCTGACTGTTCTATCTACCATGATTGGCAATGAGTATGGTGCATTTCAAACACAAGGCTTGTATGTTTATCCAACATAGAACGCATGTGCTGGCTAAAGCTGAAGACAAAGCAACATATAGATCAGTTTTAGAAGCATGGAGGTGAATTCTTGCATAAAAGCACTATAACATTCAAACCCAATAGGCTTCCGCTGACTGCCATTCTATCATCTTGCACTTGCCAGTATAACAAACGAAGGTCATTGAGATCATTATACACCAACGAGATGAAGACCAGAGTCAGCAGATGTAAATCACTTCCCCGATTATACATTATTCGACCATCATATCATGATTTATAATAAATACAACTCTCATACATATCCTCGGAGCCATTACGGCGATGTACAGATACCATTCATAGCGGCTGGTGCTGATTATTCTATAAACTCGATATACAAATCGTATAACTGGAACTGGAAGAGATGGAACGTATGTGCATATCATATATATATATAGAGAGAGAGAGAGAGCTGCATTATATATATCGCACATGCATATAATATTTCTGGATAAGACAGGTTGCTGAGTGTCATTTCAGACTATAAAAATAGTCCCTGCCATCCTACGCAATTCTGATAATTTACTATTAGCCTCATATCGCTTGTTTGATACAACCAAGCTAGAGACTAGATCATCTCTTTCCCCTGTCGAATTTTATTTAACCAATCACTGCCTGATGCCGTTTGTTAAAAGCCCTATAAAAACCATGATTAATAGGCTTTTGCTGAATGTTAACACATTAGTTTACCGAGTTGTTGAATCGAATACTTAGAATTTTGTTCTTCGCTATATAGCTGAAATATTGCTGAATGCCATTGACGAACTCGCTGATATAACTAATGAAGGTCAATGTGACCATTACATACCGGTGAAGAAGATCATATCCAGCAGGTGTAAACCACTTCCTCAATCATGAACTATTTATTCGTCATATTTCTTTACATGCGGACATATGCCACGCATCTTTAAAATGAATATCTACACCACTTAGATATCATATGTATGTTCCCCGGTGGTCATTTAGGCGATCTACATGTACTATTCATAGAGGCTGTAGCTGATTATTATTTGGCATAATCATAGTGTAGCTGGACCTCGATGGACTGGCACATGGATATGTTTGTATATATCATTTACTATTATTCCTCGCGGCTTATTTGAAACAGTAAAGGTTCCAGAAACCTAGCGATACGAGTTTCGCCACCTCATCACTTTTTATTGAATTAAATTGCAATAAATAAACTCATAAAGACGACTTATATGTTGTCTGAAAGTTATTCGTTCAGGAAATTTGATTGGAGAGAAATTACAGTATTTCGGTTCACTACACCTGAATAAAACTTGAATTGGAAAACTTGTCATCAAAAATATGTAAAATTTCCTATTTTTATACTATACTTAAAATGAACTAGCATAGTATACCATTGTACACCAAAAGAATGACTGAAAAAGTGAACGATCAAATAGACTGTTTGCTGCAACTGAGCTCCTCTCTCCACGTCAGCTATTTTTGAGGGTCTTTTCGAAGGAGTCGTATACGTCAATTTTGTTTCCAAACATTTCGTCTGTCTTTCTCTATGTTGCCTCGTATAAGACGTTAACGACCGAAATTCGAAGGTTTAACCCTATCTGGCCGGGGCGTTTTGGGACCTGTTCTGGTCTGGGGGCGGCCGAAATGACACCCCACCCCCCTTCCCCAATTATTTTTCTTACCCCTTGAGCTAGGGGGCTAAAATTTGCCACACTAGACCCTTGGGTCAAGCTCTACCACAAAATGCAAAACAAAACCAAGATGACCGCTTTGATGACGTCACATTGACGTCATTTTCAAAAACGGCATGTTTTGGCCGATTTTAAGTCAAATTTTCCGCATTTTTTATTTGTGCAATTTTTCCGCAAAAACTGCAGGATAAATTAGTAAATATTAATGTGATGCGAAATAAAATAGTTTTTTCCCACTTTTCATCGCGCAAAAAGCAGAAATTTTGAAGATATTTGACGAAAACATTACTTTTCTGGAACCCCACGTGACCGCCACCTTGAATTGTCCCATGATTCTCTGCTCGGGGGGTTATGCAAATTGCTCAAAAATGACCCCAATGTGATAAACTATAAATTACAATGCATATAAGGGAAGTGGGAAAAGGTGCCGACATACTGACAGAGCCACATGACTTTATAGTATAGTCTTCTGATTAACCTATTCTAAACCACATACCGAGAATCTAACGGTTCGTGATATTTGTTGTATCTCAGGTACGCTTTTATTGTACCTGTTCATCTGGCAACTTGGATGACATGACCACACGGCCCCTAGCACCGGCCTAAGCGGTATTAGATACAAATCTAGAGAGCTTCTGAACCTTTTAGAGAGCTAAAGTCACGGAGTTTCAGCTCTCCATTTTTTGTCGTTCGGGAGATAGCGCAGAAAGTTTCGGCCCCTAGTGAAATTGCAGGAAATATTCTCCCGGGGAAAAATATTTCTAGTGTCATGATTCTGAGAGCATTTGATAGGTGGAGTTTAGATAAAGGGTCCAGATTCAAGGCGTATATCATATGGGAACGGGGTATTAAAGTTATAAACTCGTTTCAATCTGTCAGATCACCTCAACAACGAGATACGAGTTTATGATCCATTAGCGCTGTCGATAATGTTCACTCAGAACATACGTGGTATACGCGGCTGAGCAGCCACAAATATGATTCAATATCTAGTTAATATGGGGATATGATTTCTTCCGATTAAAGGTTCAGAAATGTCTTTACCCAGCAAAAACCCGGCAAAAATTACCAAAACGTCGTTCAAGTCAATCTCCTCTTCATGAGAGGGTCACCCAATAAACACGACTACAAGCTTTAGATAGCGACCTGGAAGGGCTTTGGACGATGGCAAGTAAGTTGATTATTTTTTGTTTGCTTGGGCCAACCATTTCATTCAGTGGAACATAGCATCTTCAGAATTTGCTCTGACAACAAGCATTCATGAGAATACTTATGCAGAATAAGCGTTTGGTACACTTCCCATTTAAACTCTTTCGCGCATCATTTATTTTTGCTTGTGACAAATAACACTGTAATACAAACCATAATAATGAAATACAAATTGTGAATCACAAGATCATCTCGCTATATACAGCCCCCAAAAATACGGAAACTCATGTTTTATTATTAATACGTACATGTAATTGATGGGTAAATGGAGAAAATTTCCAATAAAATTCAATTTTCTGAGAGAAATACCCTAAAATTTGATAATAACCTATGTATATTGTATCTAACACAAATTGAAAAGGTGTCTTTCCATTCTGATGGACACAAATTCGTGAGTAAATGGGAGAAAATACATGTACGTTAGTCTCGCATTAACTATTTCTGAATTGAATTGGTTGGCGCCGTATCAACACATTTAATCGAATAAGAATGTATTTAAGCTTTCTTTGATAATGCAGAAGAGCTTGATGTTCTATGTAAAGATAAATTCCAAGAATAATTCGCTGAGGTGTCAGTCTCGACCTGTCAATTTTTCGCAACATTTCTTACCCCCTCCCCCCGGGCGGTGGAGCTTATCTCCATCTTCATATCTCGGGTGGTTCACAGAGCACTGTAAGTGGGGTTTTCTCTCTCTACTGATAGTGTATGCCGTACTATCTAGTGTTCGTGGATTCTAAATCTACCAAAGTTCGTGCCGAAATAAATTAGTTGCTTACCATTAATTAGCTACTCATATTCATCAGACTGACACGGCTACCCTACATCTTAACCAATATAACTAGGGTTTTGCAATTCTGTCATCGACGTACAGTATAACGGATGAAGACAAATATGGTCACTGGAGGTTAGAATGCACTAGTTATTTGTCTCATTGCTTCCCAGGTTAAACGACTTCAGTTCGCCTCTGGAAAACTGACCTCCCTATATCTTAGTGTCACGATACATGCTGATGCTGTTCATTATCACTTGTCGCTTTTCATGTGGAATGTACCAAACATGTCCTGTACAGATCAGATAATCACCACTGTTACATTTTTTTCAGGAATTAATTGAAATATCCTAATTATTAAAAAAAACACTAAAAGTTATCCATATCATCCAATAATGAAGCAACTCAGCATTTAAATCTGGGCACTCTTACCACCAATCTCGACCTAGAGAAAGTGTATTTTAACCTAAATAATCCGCGATATCATTCGAGAAACAACAGATGTTAATCATTTCGCCAAGTAAGTAGATTTAGCTCGAGCTTCTTTTTACACTGATATCACACATATACATGTATATATCCTGGTCGTCATTATTCAAGTGTTGGTAGATTTACCCAGATTAAACATGGTCTAGCTGTACATGGAAGGAATGACACGTGAACAGGTATGTGTATCACATATATACGTATCACACATAAGTGTAATATTTCTGGATAAGATATGAGATACGATAGCAGAATAATAAAATAATGGTAATCAAATCACGTCATAATTCATAACCCCAACATAACGGAGAACGCTATTTTTGTATTGGTACTTGAACAAGGCACTAACTGGCACTATGCACTACGTTATTACAAGAAAATCTACGGGTCTATTAGGTTAATTAGGTTCTATTAGGCTGGTAATCAGTGATCTTGACCTTTGACCTTTTGGCCTCAATCTTGGTTCCCGAGACATAGTTTTTCACAAATGCACCAACTCACAAAAATGCGATTTTCTATGGTTTCCTGCTTGAATTATGCCCAGTGGCCTTGACCTTTGACCTTTCGAGCTAAATAGGTTTCTTCGTTGCCATAAGTTCAATACCAATTTACATGCTTGGAATGGAGTAATATCCCAGACAGTGTTTGACAAAGGGAAACGTGACGCTGATGTTTGTCCTCTTTGGTTTTCATGAACTGAAATACCGTGTCTGACTTATCCGCTCGAAAAGATAAATCTTAATTTCGATGTTTCCGGATTTCTGGGTCAAATTTGTGATATTGACCTTTGACCTCATTTTTCTGGACCTTGACCTTGAACTTTGACCTACCGGCCTTAATTTTGGTGCATCATATATGTCTGGCCTCACAGTTATCTTGGTGAAATTTAATAGGAATCTGGATAGAGGAAGTGGATTCCAGCTATAACTGATATAGTCCAAAAATGGAGAAATGCAGTAAAATCACCATATAATTATTTCTGTCTGATGGAAATGACAAGCAAACATCCCTATTATTAAACGTTTGCAAATAACGTGGCAAAAACTGTGATCTATCTGAAGGGAGTCTTCTTCATGCTAACAAAAAAATATGTATTTTGCCCTGATAATTTCTAATGAAATAGGTTGGTTAATTGACTAAGAATATTTATGAGTGTTTATTTTTTCAAATATGTACTTTCAGCCATCCAAAAGTTTGAATGTTTCATGAAAAGTAAATTTCGAGAAAGTTCAGCGTAGGCTTCATTCTGGACGTTAATCTGTAGATTTTCAGCGAAATTAAATTCTGAATTATTCAACGTAAAAGTACAGGCCGTTCAAAGACATTTTTGTTCTATGTGCCATACCTGGAGGGTATTGTAAACAACTCAGAAGACCAAAATGATTTGGTTAATATCATCCTATGTTATTCTAGCCCACACAATAGAAAGCGCTTATAGGAGAAGGCCATTGAATAATACCCTTAAGTCCTGGTAAATATATCATTTCCGACCGTTAGTACCGACGAATAATACACGGGATGTTTTATTGGAAATGCCCCAAGTCTGAAGCGCCCATTGCCTATTGATATGGATAGTCTGTAGGACTCGTATCATTGAATTAAATGATTGAAAACCATTCCTGGTTGATGTTTCCTCTCAAATTCAGCTTCTGTAATCCAAAATTCTCATCAAGGCACGCAGACAGGATACAGTACTTCTATACTAATGAATAGACGGAAATAGGTTGACTATAAGTCATGGATTTCATATATGGTAAGCCAAATGTACAAATAATCAGAAACTTGCAATTATCGAAACGAAACCTCAGTTTCCTTATATGGTACTTAACTTACCTTGGAAATAAAACATGGTTCTCGAATCGATAAGTTTAGCTAACTGCCCCAATTGGAGCTATATGCAAGAGGTGGGAATAATTGACGACGTGAGGCGACTAAAAAGCAACCAAATATCTCTAAAGGAAAGCTTCACTCGGCACCTCACATTCAGACGTTTTAGTGAAACGTTGAAAACCTAGGTTATCAATCGATAAGTTCGGTATTTGATTTGATAGTTGTAGTGAAGCGCAGCCCAGATGCAATCATACATTTCGTGGGTATATGCCGCATCTTCCTCCAGGCTGTGGGATCGAAGCATGGCAGTTAAATATAACATACTAAGGTGGTGAGAGACGATTCCAGGTGTACGGACAAGAAGTCATATTACCGCACAGGCCAATATTCTGACTGAATAGCTAAACACATCACACAAACCAACAATGATCTCAGTGATGATTTGTATCTCAGCCACGCTTTTATTGCAGCAGTACATGTAGACATCTTTAATGGAATGCCCACACGGTCCCTAGCACCGGTGTAGAAGCAACCGTGGTCCGCCGCCTATAAGAAATATAGTTCTTTTACCTGTAATTACTGATGCCCAATAGGGTGGAGGCAAAACCTCCGGAAAATGACTGTTCCTGCTCACTATAAAACATATAGAAAAAGGATCCACCTCCTCCTCGTTCTCTTTGTGCAACGCTCCTAGAATAAGAGCATAATTTGTTTCCGATAACCACATACCAATGCATGTTAACTTAGAATGTAAAGCACCAATTAAATGCAAGCTTGGTATCATTAAAATATATATGGTCATTGTGAGGCAACTTATATTGTGTTGTCACAGAAAAAAGACAGAAACAAAATCTGGTCGTCGTTCAATGTAATTCAACTAGGTGAAGAATGTAGGTCAGATTCTGTTGGTACAATGTATTATGTTTGTATTACCGTTTCGTCAAAGAAATAATGGCTATGCAGTGAAAAACAGGCTTATATGTTGATTTCCAAATGAGAGGGTATAAATGATTAAGGGAGTAGATCACTTTTCTTTCCTTGTGCTCATGGAGCAATAACATGATGAATTACGATTTTTTTCGAAATCGGCTTTCTCTCATAAAGTGTACAGACACCTCCAAAATAGACCGGAAATCCCAATATATTTGAGATAGTGGTCACATGGCAGTGTAGAATGCTGTGTCTGGAGATACTCATTGTAATGGAATGATTTGAGTGCCTGTTGATGACAGAAAAGTGCCCAGAATCGCACAGCAGGCCAATTGTGACTAATTACATAGTCTTGATACTCCTAAATCATTGCATGGACTACTGTTTCACAGATCCAACAATCTGCTCAGTGATTGAGGATAACATATATGACCGTTTTACCTCGTATTTCGTTTTTCTGAAGTTCAGAAGTTTTATTTCGATAATTTCTCATTGAGTTCATCCTTATTTCTTACTCAAACCGCAATAACTGTCCTGTCAAGTAGAGATGATATTTAATAAGGTTTTTCTTAACTACAGATTCAACTTGAGAACTCGACCGATATGGAATACTGCAATCGGTAGCCATGTTGGACAGCAATTACCATATGCTTACACACGCCGGAAAGGGTGCCCGACTGAATGTTTTGCTCATAAATGCAACCTAAAATGCGAAATCCCAGCTGTTAACTCCTGGTCATATACTTCACTGTATAAAGGTAAATTCAAGCTAACAAAAATGGAGATGAACAATATGCATTCCAAAGTGCCTCGGGGGCTACTACAAAATTAATCCATGTGATGAATATCTGACTGTCACTTGTTAGTTCTGGAGACTGCCACACGTTACAACAGATTTTCAATAATGCAGTTGTTTTATATAAAATACAAGCATATAAATTGTTATGAGCCAAGGCATCCACAGAATGTACCAGTTTCGCTGCTTATAGAATGAAAACATTATACTAAGACTGGGTCACTTTCACGTACCAGCAACATGTTGAATGTGCCTATATATTCCATATCAGAATATCGATATCTACGAAAACTTAGATATTTACTATTAAATATTGACACTGATAAAAATACGGATGGAAGCTGACTTTTCAATGTCTTTGTTTGTGCATCGATCTATGCGCCAATAACTTCTTGGACCAGGAAGCCAAAATCAAACATATATATGTAGCTGAAATGGGAGAAACGATTTCCTCATTCCTTTCGGCCTCCGTAATCTAAAGCCCTAATTGCATTAGCACCAAGTAAAAAAAGCCTAGTACACATGCACATCAACTAGTTTCCTACAAGAGAGAAGCCGCCAACAGTTTTCAATGGTGCTGACGTTAAAAAAAAAACATCGAAGAACATGTAGACGATCGTAACCTACAAGCTCTCTATCGCTACATTCCCTAATTCTGCTAATTCTGCTCTGGAACCAATGTGTTTACATCTCCAATGTGTTCAAATGACAATCGCGGTCGAAACCACCACGAGGAAATTCATTTGAAGAATATCTGTCAGCGATTAGTATTTTACGAGCAGAACATCGCGGGTTTTTGCTGCCATCATTGAACACTGTTGGCCCCTTTTCGCATTGATTGAATGTGTCATACTAACTGGCGCCAACTGATAAATGTAAAAGTTCTTCCAATTACTGACGCGGAACTTCTTCTGTGACTGTCAGGTATGAGGCCCATATTTCAGAATAAATGGGTTGAAGTGTTTAAAGAGGGATTCTTTATGATAGACTCGGAAACCAAACGAAAAACTACAGCCTAACAAAATACTTATATATTCTCATATAATCCTACAGATTGTATTAGAACTAGTTCTCTTTTCTTAAACGGGGAAGATTCCAAACGGCATAAAAAATACCGTTGTCGCCACGAACCTTATATCAGTTGTCATGAATGTCATTTTCACCTTCCATAACGATCCATAACTCTCGAGTGCGGTGATATTTTATGATCGAGAACAGCTTCATATTTTTTCTTTTCCAATGTTAAAATATTATGTTTTCTTCCAAGATCTTTTATTACATTCCGTATCTAGAGCGATAGACAAAACGAATGTGTATGGGATGAACGATTGGAGTCGCCGTCTTTAAATATGAATGATGATAGCCCTCTTCCGTCAGATTTTATTTTGCCCGATTGCTCAACCATGCGACAGATAAGGGAAATACCAGATGGCTATTAAATCGGGATTACCAAGGGGATGGCGAAGAGCCCCTCGCCGTATCTCGGTTTAAACTAGAGCAGCGCCTGCTTGGATATCTCAGACTATTTAGAAAACAGCTTGACATTTGGTGGCAATCTTTTAAGAATTGGTTTTTGATTATTTCTAATCCGCCATCAGGTTTATATGAATTATAGCTGCCATATTTGGGTAATAACTATTACGACATACCATACATGACATACTACGTCGTTTCAAGATCATTGCTTGAATATCAAACTGTCAAATATATTCAGAAGAATATGGCACGATTAACTCATCCAATTATTCGTATTTTTCATTTTTCATCTAGTAATGATGAGCGAAAGAATGAGGCAGCTCAGTCTAGCACATATAATTAGAGCACAAAGATTTTCGGAAGGTACAGAATTGAGCACGACCAAGGGAACATGTATAAGATATTTATCTGCCACCATACACCACCGCCACTGTACCCTCTCCAATGAATACAATGTTGGCTTATCAGTGCTCTCGTTTGTTGGAATATTTATTTCCCAGCTTTTTTCAATTTATTCCCATTTTAATAACTGTACAGTTTTATTGACAATGGTTGCTAAACACATTAACCCTACCTGGCCTGGGGGGGGCACGTTCTGCCGCCCCCCCTGTTGGTTTTTTTGCTCATATCTCCGGAACGACAAAAAATTGAGAGCTGAAACGCCGTGACTTTTTCGATTATCATATTGGGGTCATTTTGAGCCTATTTGCATGACCCCCCGAGCAGAGGATCATGGGTAAATTTCAAATGGCGGCCATAGGGTGTACCAGAAAAGTGATGTTTTCGGCATATTTCTTCAAAAATTACACCAAAATTCAGCATGTTGATTTAACTCGATTCTATGCATTTTACTGAAACCATATGTCTTAGCATCACCAAAAAAACACTTCTTGATTTCCCTCCCCCCCCTCCCTTCCCCCATTAACCCTACCAGTCCTGGGTGAGGGGGGAGCCAAAATGCCCCCTACCAAACTTTCTGCGATATCTCCGGATCGCCAAGAAATGGAGAGATGAAGCTTCTTGAAGTTATAGGCTATCATATTGGGATCATTTTGAGCGTATTTGCATAACCACACGAGCAGAGGATCATGGATAAATTCAAAATGGCGACCATGTGGGGTACCAGAAAAAATCATGTTTTCGTAATATTTCTTCACAATTTTTGCTTTTCTGTATAGAAAAGTGGGTAAAACTTATTTTATTTCATATCAGATTATTATTTACTAATTTATCATGCAGTTTTTGCGAAGAAAAAAAAAATAAATTTTTTTGAAGATTTTGACCAAAAACCGTTCAAAAATACCCTTTTTGAAAATGACGTCACAGTGACGTCATCATGGCGGCCATCTTGGATTTTTTTACACTTTCTTGTAGAGCTTGATCCAAAGATATAGTGTGGTAAATTTTAGCCCTCTAGCGTTAGCGATAGCGAAAATTTTTAGGGGGGGGGGCACTTTTCGCCTCCCACCACACAAGGCTGCGGTACACCCCAGATCGCCCAGGCCAGATAGGGTTAAATATTTTTGATACACTTTAGTGTCGCAAGACCTGTTTGATTATGAACGCGAAAAGTCTTTACATGGGTCGGTTTTCTACCATATAGCTCTACCATGAATATCACCATATACACAGAAAACTTTCGACCGTATTGACCGTTCAATACTGTGTAGTTTTCCAACCTATTGGTACTGCTCAGCAAGGCGCAAATACTGGATTGCTCTGTGCAGTAACTGGGTGGTATTGCTCAGCCATCGTCAGGCCTCTATACTATAACATTATTAAATGATCAGTTTAGCACAGTAAAAAAATTAACAATTTCCATCCCGATCCACATGCAGAAGCTGGTCATTAATGTAGCGGATGTGTTTTGTTCTTCTCGCACCAACTTCGTATGTTGAATATGACACACTGGAGCCTCCATTTTGATATATGGTGATTCCAAAGTCAAAAATAAATTTCGTTGTCATGAAAACACCAGTAGATTACCCTTTCAGCTTAGATTGCATCATTGGCCTATCGCTTTGATATTTCAGACAAACATCTTGTGACGTGTTGGACTAATTAACAACAGTGGCTGAATTGTCGAACAATTTTTGCGGTCATATTTCAATGACATGAGTTTTGACAAAATACAGCTCAGTATGTTCGCCTTTATTGATCCACTTTTCGAAAAGCAAAAAGTCTCTCAAACATGCTTGAATGAAGCACTTGAACATCCAGTCAATTATCAACATTTATTATCATGGATCTGCGCGACGGAATCTGGTGCATGTATTTTTTGTTGAAAACGCTCCCGGATTTATCATTCATGGCTATTTATTATGATTCCTTTCCTAGCAATCAAAGTGACGTTTTCAGCAGCCGAATTGCATTTGCAATTTTCGTCACAAAGAAACCTATACAAATGAAATGAGAAATTAATAATATAATATCCCGTCAAGTGACACATATGGCATTCTGTGTTTTATACTTGAATATTCTGTTATCCCGTATGGCCATTCCCAGCATGACATTAAGTATAGAACCCAGTATACCGTATCATACGGATCATATATATTGTTTACCCGTCTACTAGGGTTTGGTGAGGCTGCCTTCTTGCTCGGGGAAGGCGTACTTCAATACGGCTCGATGTATATATTCTTGCTGATACCCTCACGATAACTGGTCCAAGACTATCTAACAAATACCCGCCTCAAGAATTGAGCGGCAGGATAGGAAACACAAATGTTCAGAGTAGCTGATTGTGCATTCGTTGAAAAGTTGCCAGCTATAATAAACTAAATAACTGAAAATTCGTGGGGGGGGGGGGTCAACAGATCAACAGATCAACAGACAACCCGTTGGCGTTTGGATGAGAATTCCCACGATGTTCTGACAGAGCCACTCTCAATTGTACCTTTTTCCTATCAGCGGATCGGAGCACTTGGAAATTAGAACAAAATATCCCACTTCTTCGTGAGTATAGTATTAAGACCGATAATACTTCAGTGGTATAGTCTTGTCCACATTCTCGGGGGGGGGGGGCAAGACCGATAATACTTCAGTGGTATAGTCAGCGTCACATTCTCGGGGGGGGCAAGACCGATAATACTTCAGTGGTATAGTCTTGTCCACATTCTCGGGGGGGGGGGGGCAATTAACCTCAGTAATCCTCCATTCATCGTATTGAAGAAGCAAGAAGACTGGAATCAGCCACCTAGAACACTGATTGTGTAATCGTGATCAAAAACGATCACGTTTTCTTTTATCAGTCCAAAACTCGTACAATACATGGTAATAATGCTCTGGGCTAATAGAGCGTAGAGTGAAAAATAATAATCACCATTCATCAAATGCATGCCATTTTCTCTGCCAATCTATTAATTGCGCTTTATACTTTCTGTCAGTGAAGATAGATAACTTCACAAGACACCAGTGTTCTCGTAGGCTAAAATGTTGCCGAATATTATCAACCACCCAAACAGCTTAACTGCCACTCAGGCTTCGCAGAAAATGATAAGTGCACTTGTATATATCTCTGTCCTTGGTACTTTCGCGCCTTTTGAAAGCAAATGTTTGTCGGCCCGCCTGGTGGCCATAGTTATTTCGGGCATAACAAACAAACAATGAACAAAATCGACTAAAACATATGTGGGTGAGTCTTCAACTCTATCCGACCTGGCGAAGGGGAGGGATGGTCCTAGTGAACGTTTCTGCCGTACTGCTTATCACATTGGGATTATTTACGCCTACTTGTATATCACCGTCCTGAGCCGTCACGTGGAAATTTAAAATGGCGGCCATGCAGGGCTACCGGAAAAGCGATGTCTTCTTCTTTGCTAACAAAAGTGGTCGAAAGCTATGAAATTTAATCATCAAAATAATAATAATTATTATTAACACCCGTAGTTCGCCATTCTGAAATCCATTCATTGTTCCCTACAAGAGAGGTGATACAACGCTCAGAATATCGAGAAGCTTTTAGGCCACAACGATTCAGCAATTGTTATTCGTTTCGGAGAACTAGAGAATAGTTCATCAAGATGGAGTCCCTCGCACCCAGACGAGACAGGTGTAAATTAGTTTGGATTGATTTGCTGATAGCTCCCTATCGCTATATTTTTCTTATTTTTTAGATACAAAAAATATTTGTCGAAACAATATCGAGAAAAAATAATCTTCTTATTCGAAAAAAGACATTCTCTGGTGATTTAACTATTTAATCGTCAATCGGTAAGTGATCCTTCCGGTTATATGTGTCGCTCGATGGGCTAAATTTTTTTAGTCGATTTTCCCTCCAAGATCTTTTATTACATTCCATATCTAGAGCGACAGACAAAACGAATGTGTATGAGATGAACGATTGGAGTCTCCGATTTTAAATATGAATGATGATATCCCTCACCCTTCAGATTTTATTTTGCTCGATTGCTCAACCATACGACAGATAAGGGAAATACGAGATGGCTATTACATCAGGATTACCAAGGGGATGGTGAAGAGCCCCTCGCCGTATCTCGGTTTAAACTAGAGCAGCGCCTGCTTTGCTATCTCAGACTATTTAGAGAACAGTTGGACATTTTGTGGCAATCTCTTAAAAAATGGTGTTTGATTATTTCTATTCCACCATCACGTCTATATGAGCGTTAACTGGCATAATTGGGTAATAATTATTACGACATACCATACATGACATATTACGTCGTTTCAGGATCATTTCTTGAATATCAAATCGTCAAATATATTCAGAAGAATATGGCACAAGTAACTGATCCATTATTCGTATTTTCATTTTTCATCTAGTAATTCTGAGCGAAAGCATTGACAGCTTAGTCTAACACATATAATAAGAGCACAAAGATTAACGCAAGGTACAGAATTGAGCACGACCAACGTAACACAAATAAGATATTTATCTGCCACCATACATCACCGACACCGTACCCTCTCCAGTAAATACAATGTTAACTTATCAGTGATCTCATTTGTTGAAATATTTTTTCCACGTTTTTTTCAATTTATTCCCATTTTAATAACTGTGCAGTTTTATTGACAATGGTTGCTAAACACATTCAATATTTTTGGTGTACTTTAGTGTCACATGAATAAGACCTGTTTGATTATGAAAAGTCTTTACATGGGACGATATTCTACCATATAGTTCTACCACGAATATCACCATATACACAGGAATACTTTGACCGTTCAATACTTTTGCCAACCTACCGGTACTGCCCAGCAAGGCCCCAATACTTGGGAAATTTTGAGTAAAACCCGTAGTTCGCCATTCTGAAATCCATTCATTGTTCCCTACAAGAGAGGTGATACAACGCTCAGAATATCGAGAAGCTTTTAGGCCACAACGATTCAGCAATTGTTATTCGTTTCGGAGAACTAGAGAATAGTTCATCAAGATGGAGTCCCTCGCACCCAGACGAGACAGGTGTAAATTAGTTTGGATTGATTTGCTGATAGCTCCCTATCGCTATATTTTTCTTATTTTTTAGATACAAACAATATTTGTCGAAACAATATCGAGAAAAAATAATCTTCTTATTCGAAAAAAGACATTCTCTGGTG